>CM040184.1:31967406-32077406 GCA_022606455.1 Callitettix versicolor
CATACCGTTTCTTTATTTATCGTGCCACTCGTCACTGGCTTTAAAGTCTAGAAATGCCCTCCCCTGAAATGCCTGTGTTTTTCTTGTAAAAACCAGGGAAAAGTGCTTCTTCTTTAATCTCAGGAAACTCGTGGAATTTAATTGTTGTACGATTCTAATTTTCTTTAATTGTTGAACACAAATTAATAACACCGACTGATTTCTGGACTTGCCGGAAGCTGTTACACTTACAGTGAAATAACGACTACAATAAATTGATTTAAAGGTTATCCTACAATCCACCTTTTAATAGTGGTTAAACTGAAAGGGATTATATAATTGGACGGAATATTTGCGTAACTGATGAGAGACTTCGTAGCGCACCCCTTCCCCCTCCCTCCCACCGGAATAGAGGACATGCGCGCACATTCACACGCACCACTGCACTGTCAAGATGAAAATTACAACATTCCAATTTGTAAATAATTGATGGCGTTTAATTTTAATTGAGCGATGGCTGCGAGGCTGGGATGTACCCCTAGGAGGCTGGAGGGAGGAGGGAGGAGGAGGAGGTTCATGCCTCCGTGCACCTACTCATCTATTAGTCTGTACTCAGTAAAGAACGTTCAATTAAAATTACGGATTTCATAATAAATTATAACGACGGCTTATCACTTTACCTCCCCCCCACTGATAGTACGTGTAATGTTCAGAAAGATTTTGTTTTAATTTTATATTCTATAGGACTAGATATATTTTGGCTATACCACAGAATCAGTTGTAATAAAAAAATGTATGCGGTAAATCACATTAATTTTCTAAAATCCTGTTAGAAAGTCATCAGCAATTGGTCTTCTCCCCACTACCTGACAATAAAATTTCTGTCCGAAATGGATTACATTTCAACTATTGTTTTTTTACAAAATTCTCCTTGCTTAGAAACCCTTAGTTGGGTATTTCAAATCAATACACAATACTTTCACGAATAAAAGGATTCAACACCATCCATATATTTTCTTTAATAGAACGTATATCGCCCATTCTAACACGGCAAGGGAGACTCGGTGGTCGATGTGACTAAAGCACCGGTTAGTCTGTTGCGTTTCTGAACTGCGCACCTAAAGGTTCTTAGTACTTTATGGCGTAAAATTAGGGCGAGAGAATATTTTGCCTCTCTCAAGTAACGGAACATAAAGTAATTTACGTTAGCTTTTTCGCCTAGGTTCTAAAGTAAAAAATGTTATTTGATATAAAGCTTTATTGTTAATACTTATATATTAAACAGTTACGATTATCCAGTAAGTATTCATTTTATATAGATAATATCAAATGATAGCTAACGGAAATAAGCCCAGTAAGGTGGTTTTTTTCCAAAATGACACTTTTCTATGTGAGTTTTAATAGTATTGACGTAAATTTTGAACTTACGATCTGTTTTCTTATGTGTTTAACTACATAAACAGTGGAATTTGATTTGAAAAATAAAATATAGAAAAGTACACAAGATATATGACCTTGAAACTAAACAGCGGTCGTCGCAGTGGAAGTCGCCATTTTCACAGCGCCCCAAAAAACGTCAAATTCACGTCAATGTAGATTTTTTTTACATCAAAGGCATTATCCAAAAATTAATTGCCCTCCCCTGGTCAAACTGTCAATGGAAATTTTACTGTGAAGTTTTGAAGCGGCTACATGAAAGCACTAGACGTTTGAAGAGATCGGAACGGGGATAGAACAAGAGCTGGGTTCTCCGCCACGACAACGCGCATGCGTACACATTGCTAGTCGTTTTGAATTTTTTGGCTTTCAAACACACTGTAGTGATTCCCACCCACCTTATTCGCCTGACCTCGCCCCGTGAGATTTTTTTCTGTTTCCTAAAATGAAGTTTGAAACTGAAAGGCCGTCGTTTTGGCACCACTGAGGTGATCGAAGCAGAATCGCAGGACGTGCTTCGTACACTTACACTTGCAGACTCCATGGATGCATGGAATCATGGGGGGAACGCTGTGATCGCTGTAGTCATACCCAAAGGGAATATTTTGAAGTAGACGGTGGAAATTAGGACTTACAGTAAGTAATTTTATTTTTTATAGGGAAAATTCCCCTATAAAAAAGAACTTTCGTATATTTATACGAGCACAATTTTGGCAAAATTTCCGTTTTTGAGAAATTGTTTTTATTCTTTATTTTACTGTTTAATGCTATTAGTATTTAGAAGACAGAATTTTTTAATAAGTTACAAATAACACTGTTTACTTAACAAAGATTTCAGTTTTGAGACCAAACAAGTTAGTATCTTGTTGTAAGTTAAAAATTTTCAAGACATTAGTAACGCATTCTGGTTGCGAATATGTGTACTACCGTAACCTAAGATAATGTACATACTCCGCTAATACATGGCGGTGAACTGCCTACTTCGTTTACTGCTCTGTGTTCTTTGCTTGATGTAATACTTCAAAACTTTTCTATTAAAAATCTTCCTTCGTCCTTCATTATACCATTTTAACTTTTTTTGAAGTGACCTTGTATTAATACTCAAATTTTTCTAATGTTTATCTTTTTTCGAAAAATAATTAGAATTATTTTTCACTTAACAGAAAGTGCTACAAGTGTCTTACTTGTGCTGTTTGAGGTAAATGCAAATTTATGATAAAATAAATGACAACTGTAGGCATTATCCTTAAAGGAAGTCAAGGATATTACTTCCGCGGCATAGTTTTAATCTACCACGTTATTCCCAGTAAAATAAAATTATACATCCTACTATCAACATCAAAAATATAGGGTTACATAAACACATACGACATATCAAAGGTCACGCACGTCATTGTGAACTTAAGGGCTTAAAGAATATACAGATTAATAAAATTTATACCGACCTTAGTATAGCTATGTAACCCAAGCTTCGAGTAAACACAGGCCTGCGTGCATGTACGCTTATTATAAATCACAATTCTTGAGATTATCTCAAACCGCGTTCTGTCTTTAATTGGTCAGTTTTTCAAAAGTCTCACGCAAACTTGTGTCACCTTATTGGTTGGAGATAGGCTTCCAGAGGCGTGACTCCATCTCCTGAACGCCATCACGAACACAATGTCACGTTACGTACTGCTGGCTTTTCTAATGACAGATTTCGTAGATAGATTATTTTATATTGTACTTAATAACTGGTATGGTTTGTCTAACCGTGTGTTGGCCTTACATTATCTGCACTGCGATCCTGGGCCGCTGTCGCTGTGGTTGTTACAATGTAGGCTCTGTATATTTAGAGTGGCTGTAATTACCCTCAATAAAACAAAGTTGTAAGAGTTTTACTGGTCGCCGGCCAGGTAATGAGGTGTTTTATTTACAAATCCACAGTTAGCCGACTTGGTTACGGTACGAGGCTCATGAATACTGGTGTCGTTTTCGTGATTTGTAAACCATTCTTCTGAAATTTGATGGAGAAGAAGCAGATTGCAATCCGTCCGAGACCTGTTAAGCAGGTGATACTCTAACAAGGCACGGTGTTCATAAAGGATATCTGGATTATGAGGAAGCAAGAAAATCTTGCTAAAGATTGGTTTTATCGCTCGCTAAAGAGTGATTATCGCTCTAAGATGACTTTCATGTCTTAACGACGATTGAAAGGTGGTGTTTCGCTCAGAGCGACCGCCACTAACGATCCAATCACTTGATGGCTTGTCATCATACATTCTTTAACCAGCCTAACAGGGTATTGACAACAAGAGCTGTGTAATTTCTTGAATAGATCGTCTTTGGCCAATCCAATCAGGCAATCAAACAGTACAACAGAAAGGCGGAAAATTTCGGCAAACTTATTGCTATCTTGATGCAGATTTCTGTAATACGTATCGGGTGTTACCGACTGAAGCAAAAATCGTTACTTAAAACCGGTCCTTTAAAATTTGGTCGATAGGTCGGCACAAATTCATAACTCTAGTTAATATTTCAAATTTGAAGTAATAGGAAATTATGATTCGGGAATCAAATAAATTTTGATCGACAGTTCTTCTTTCGGCTATGGCACTATGAAACCATAAATTTCTTTTATAACAATTTTTACACAGACCTTCATACATGACCATACATTGAGCAAAAAAATACGTTCAAGCTTCTACCATAATTGACTTTTGAGCCAAATTTCAATCAATCAAATTAGACTAAAATTGCGAAAGTGAGCGAGCTAAAATTGCGAACGTTAGACATTTTTTTAACGACTACTCAAAAAGTGATATATAGTAAAAATAGTTGCTCATTCAAAGTCCCGCGTCTGGGTCTTACCTTGATGACCGCTACAATAGCTCATTTTTCCAATAGAAAAAAACCAATAATGTTCTAGTTGATCACATACATTCAGCCAACTAACATAGTAACAACACAGTTCGATATATTTTTGTTCAAAATGGTTCAACTGACCGTTCACTTTGAATATTTTCCAAAAGGTTTCGAAAACTAAAAGACAAATTGAAGTACTAGACCAGATTTTAGAGGACGGTATGAAAATATGACTCCTTGCAGACCTAAATCATCGCCCATCAAGGCGCGGTAAATTCTCCAGATATATCACCATGTAAGTCTATTAGGTACGCGACTATTTCCAGTGTTCACGGCGTTTTTAATATCGTCTCCGGAAGTGCGCGTAATAAACAGCGATCGCGATATTGAGATTCATGTGGCCGTTGTCATTGCGGGCTGTTATTTACTACGCCGCGTTATGGCGTCGCCGGGTAATATCCCGCTATGATTTACGTCCGACCCTCAACATTACGCACGCTATTCCCCGCGGGCATTTGTCTTGCCAACGTATTAAATTAAATAAAATAAAAGCCGCGACAACACTTTCCTATTGTAATATACACCGTGGCGGCGTTACGACTGCGTTTATTCGGCAATTTATGAAGAAAGTCGAATGCCGTAAACATAAATCGTTGTTTTCTGTCGTAAAATGCGCTGATTAAATGCATTAAATGGCATTTTATTTCTTTTAGCTCCAAATATGGTCGGTTTTTGGTTATTTTGTACTTCACAGAAATGATACAAAGTAAAAAACGATCGTTATTTACACTCACTGGCGAAACCAGGGGCTGGAGGGCTGCAGTCCCCTTCAACTGGACACAATTTGAAGAAATATGAATGTATTAGTTACCTAATTAGGTACAATAAAAATGCCAACTATTGGCATAATTTTACTCTTTATATTAAAACGTTCTCTGAATAATGCATGCACAGGTTAAGTTTAACTTATCTTTGAAGAGAAAAAGGGGAAGAAGGAATAGGTATACCTATATAAGCGGATGCGTAGACACGATGGACATGAGTGTAAACAGAGAAATAGCAGACAAAATCGACCCAAACAAAATTATTGATGATTATCAGGAAATTGAAAAAAAATGAAAGTTAAACTTCGTTATCTGAAGTGAATTATCAGTTAAACACGAAGTTAGCAAGAAAATGTATCTCCATTTATTTCTTTTATAATTTTGATTTACATTGATTTTGTGAATTCCATTTGAGAGGAATTCTGCAAAATGAACCTATGTGTTCTACAATGAATAATAGTTGTTAAATTTTACCATACAAATTTAATTTATTATACAAAAGTAGATCAATAATTTACTTAGGCTCATGTGGAATTATCGCGTATGTGCATGAAACTATTGGAAATTATAATAATATTTTATTGAGTCCCCTCTCATTTAAATTGGCTGGACCTACCTATGTTTACACTAATAGTTTAAAGAACAGTAGACCTCACAGGATATTCTTAATTCGTTGCTTGACCACTGCTCCAGGACAACGCTTTGACGTGTTCGTAACCTTATCCGCCAATTTAACCGGTAACTGTAATATTCAGGAAAATGTTACTGGACCACTTTTAATGGAAATTACGCTCTTTCTCCATGAAGCGGTCAAAATTACGTTAGGTCTTGCCGTTCAGCCAATACTACAAGAAATCAGATGCCATCTTGAAACGGAAGTAAATGGGAAAAAATCTTCCACATAGGTCGTTTGGGTTTCGTACAGTATACCTTTGTACTGAATTTCAAAACAATCGGTCAATGCGTTTGGCCAAAACTGTGTACATTAGTTATCGTTAAATCAAAGGCCGTCCTCTTGAAGCTGAAGTGAGGAAGTAAAATTACAAATAGGTAGTTCGGGTTCAGTACAACGTATCTTAAAGCTAAATTTAAAAACAATCAATTGGTTTGGTAAGTACTGCATATAATCGTTATTATAAGTCAGAGGCCGCCATTTTGAAAACGGAAGTGAATGACACAAATCTTACACAAACGTCATTTGGTTTTTAAGGTTGGGTTGGTACAAAATACCTTCGTACCAAATTTCAAAACAATCGGTCAATGCGTTTAACCAAAACTGAGCACATTCGTCATCGTTAAATTAGTGGCCGCCATCTTGAAATAGAAGTGAATGAGAAAACATCTTACATACGTCGTTTTGGTTTTATACAAGATACCTTCGTACCAAATTTCAAATTTTATCTGTCAATGGGTTTGGACAAAACTGCGTACAATGATTAACGTTAAATCAGAGATCGACATTTTAAAACTGAAGTGCAGGGGGCAAATTACAAAGAAATAGTTCGGGTTTTGTATCTTAGAACCGAATTTCAAAACAGTCAATTGCTTTGGCCAAAACTGCGTATAAGCGTTATTATAAGTCAGAAGCCGCCATCTGGAAACGGAAGTGAATGGGAGAAAATCTTACATAGCCTATATGTCGTTCGGGCTTTATAAAAGTACCTTCGTGTCAAATTTCAAAACATCGGTCAATACATTGCTTTGGAACATAGACTTCGCCTTGCTCAGTAAATTACAGTCTGGAACATATTTATTTTTAAAATACTTTAAACGTAGTAGCGAAATATCGGGAAGCATTAGGACTTTACTTAGCCAATAAGGAAAATCGGTATGTAGAGCGACCGTTGAGGCATACTACGGCTGTTTAGGTACTATTTTTATAAGTGAACAGTGAAGGAAATTAAAGTAGATTTAGAGTTATTAGCTGTTACCGGAAATATGAAAAGTATTATTAGAAACCACTTATTTAAGATAGTAAAA
This sequence comes from Callitettix versicolor, assembly GCA_022606455.1. NCBI lineage: Eukaryota > Metazoa > Arthropoda > Insecta > Hemiptera > Cercopidae > Callitettix > Callitettix versicolor. The sequence goes on from CM040184.1 coordinate 31,974,471, forward strand.
GTTTACTACATTTAGTTGGTCTTTTAAGGGTGTGCTGTAAATGTCTTTAGCGATTTTCCATCGAGAAAATTTAGGATAGGCCTATCTATTGGAGCGCTCAACACGATAAAATCAGATAAGATACCTTAAAATGAGCATCGATCCTGATATCACTTTTTGAGGAATCCTTAAAATTTATGTATAGTCCCTATTCACAATTTTAGTCATATGGTTTATATTTTCTTCATAGTATTTATTTATGTATTTTTGGAGGTTAAAGTACGTAATTGTTTTTTGTTTTGCATTTCTTATTCTTTAACTGTTCAAGAAATTTTAAAGCAACTTGCAATTGTCAGAAGATCAAGTATTGTAATGGTATAAGTAAAATTACTACTTATGAACAAAATGTTTGTTTTTTCTTACAAAAATATAAGAATTCTGATAATTAATTTTTGTACAGTTTATTAAAGTATCGACTTTCCGTTCGATAACAACTGAGTAGCTTAGTAATTACAAATACTACGTCGTGTCATCTTTAATACGACCCTATCGAGCCGCCGGATATAAGCCTAGTGCAACAGGATATCGACGTTTCACACGGAGCCGTACAGGGTGAGAGGGTGAGAGGGATAATTACGCTCGTGAAAGGGATGAAGGGCTGTAAACACATGTTGGGGTCATCACATTCGTCAGCGTCAGATTGTTTGGACAACACATGCAGCCGCCATCAAGCACGGACTATCGGACTATTGGACTTGGGTCTTGGTACACTCACCGTCAACGCAAATGACCTGCCCAGCGCCTACAGTCAACTAAGAACTACGGCAAACTGAGAGACGGATTTCAAGAATGTTTTATGTTTTGATGAAATGTGAAATTTGAGATCGCATTGAAAACGATTTATATATCCAAATATTATTTCAGAAAGTTTTTATAAATTTCTTAACTAAAACTTTCTCATATTCAATTAAATAAAGATTGTTTTATGACCAACACACTTTTCACTTAGTAGTTAGTATAGTAAAAGAAAGTAAAAGGAACATAATTACCTCAAGAATTTGTTATGATCACTCGTCCAAGATTATATTTGATTTAGCGTGTTGCTTTACTCGTACAGCTTTTTCACATCTTTACTTTACGCCAGTTGGTATAATGAATGCAGAGGATCGATGTAGCACACGCTAAAAGCCAACTAGTCTGGAACCTGCTACTGGTTATTAGAAGTGATACTGTAAATGCTATCACTGCTACTGAGAACACTGTTCTTAGCACTGAGCAGTTGTGATTGCTCTTCAACAGAGGTGAGACGGCGAATGCTAATGCTATTGATTTTGTGCTGAGAACACTGTTCTTAGCACTGAGCAGTGAGCAGTTGTGATTGTTCTTCAATAGAGGTGAGGCTGTGAATGCTATCACTGCTACTGAGAACATTGCTCTTAGCACTGAGCAGTGAGCAGTTGTGATTGTTCTTCAACAGAGGTGAGACTGTGATTACTATCACTGCTACTGAGAACATTGCTCTTAGCACTGAGCAGTGAGCAGTTGTGATTGTTCTTCAACAGAGGTGAGACTGTGATTACTATCACTGCTACTGAGAACATTGCTCTTAGCACTGAGCAGTGAGCAGTTGTGATTGTTCTTCAACAGAGGTGAGACTGTGATTACTATCACTGCTACTGAGAACATTGCTCTTAGCACTGAGCAGTGAGCCGTTGTGATTGTTCTTCAACAGAGGTGAGACTGTGAATGCTACCATTGCCACTGAGAACACTGTTCTTAGCACTAAGCAGCGAGCAGTTGTGATTGCTCTTCAATAGAGGTGAGACTGTGATTACTATCACTGCTACTGAGAACATTGCTCTTAGCACTGAGCAGTGAGCAGTTGTGATGGCCCTTCAACAGATGTGAGACTGTGATTACTATCACTGCTACTGAGAACATTGCTCTTAGCACTGAGCAGAGAGCAGTTGTGATTGCTCTTCAATAGAGGTGAGACTGTGATTACTATCACTGCTACTGAGAACATTGCTCTTAGCACTGAGCAGAGAGCAGTTGTGATTGTTCTTCAACAGATGTGAGACTGTGATTACTATCACTGCTACTGAGAACATTGCTCTTAGCACTGAGCAGTGAGCAGTTGTGATGGCCCTTCAACAGAGGTAAGACTGTGATTACTATCACTGCTACTGAGAACATTGCTCTTAGCACTGAGCAGTGAGCAGTTGTGATTGTTCTTCAACAGATGTGAGACTGTGATTACTATCACTGCTACTGAGAACATTGCTCTTAGCACTGAGCAGTGAGCAGTTGTGATGGCCCTTCAACAGAGGTGAGACTGTGATTACTATCACTGCTACTAAGAATATTGCTCTTAGCACTGAGCAGTGAGCAGTTGTGATTGTTCTTCAACAGATGTGAGACTGTGATTACTATCACTGCTACTGAGAACATTGCTCTTAGCACTGAGCAGTGAGCCGTTGTGATTGTTCTTCAACAGAGGTGAGACTGTGAATGCTACCACTGCCACTGAGAACACTGTTCTTAGCACTGAGCAGTGAGCAGTTGTGATTGCTCTTCAATAGAGGTGAGACTGTGATTACTATCACTGCTACTGAGAACATTGCTCTTAGCACTGAGCAGTGAGCAGTTGTGATAGCTCATCAACAGAGGTGAGACTGTGAATGTTATCATTGTTACTGAGGTCACTGTTCTTAGCACTGAGCAGTGAGCAGTTGTGATTGCTCTTCAACAGAGGTAAGACTGTGAATGCTATCACTGCTACTGAGAACATTGCTCTTAGCACTGAGCAGTGAGCAGCTGTGTTAGCTCATCAACAGAGGTGAGACTGTGAATGTTATCATTGTTAATGAGGTCACTGTTCTTAGCACTAAGCAGTGAGCAGTTGTGATTGCTCTTCAATAGAGGTGAGACTGTGATTACTATCACTGCTACTGAGAACATTGCTCTTAGCACTGAGCAGTGAGCAGCTGTGTTAGCTCATCAACAGAGGTGAGACTGTGAATGTTATCATTGTTAATGAGGTCACTGTTCTTAGCACTAAGCAGTGAGCAGTTGTGATTGCTCTTCAACAGAGGTAAGACTGTGAATGCTATCACTGCTATTGAGAACACTGTTCTTAGCACTGAAAAATGAGTAATTTAATGAGATGCCTAGGCATTTGTTAAAATACGTTATTGTTCATTGGATTCCCGAGTCAATGATTGCGGGTTAAAATGGCTTCGTTCACTTGTGTCTTCGTAATGGTCCAATATTGCCGTGTATGCGTTTGCATTTAGCAAATCGAATAATTTCGTCTTTGACTGGTCAAATTTTTAAATCTCGGTGGAGATCACTATTCCTGATGTGCCATGGAGTAAATTCTATAATTCTGCCCAATTCTCTGCCATAATTCTAAAAACTCTGTTTTGAAATCTTAATATGTTTCGTGCGTTAATATGTTTTGTACACCCTCAAATCTGGATTCGGTAGATCCGAATTGGTTTGTACTGAATTAATTTGTTGTGCAGTGTTAATTGTGATTTCTTGCTAGAAGCCAGAACATCTTTCTCAACTTCAGGTTAAGTTGTTCTGCTTTCGTTTTTACATGTTCCTTCCAACGTAGTTTCACATCCAGCATAATGCCCAGGTATTTTGCAGTATTAGAATGAGGAACTACCAAACAATTAGTGGTAATATCCAAATGCTTTTCAATATGTTTATTGGTAAGCATGAACTTATTATAGCTTATCAGCTGTTCAATGAAATCAGCTGATCGTTACGAATTAAGATAAAACAACTGATCTTTTAATATTACTAACAAAATTCAATTAACGATTCATTGCATATATTTACATCGATCAAACTTCTTTGTAGCTTCTGTAGTGTAGTGGTTATGACGTGATTCTCACACGCAAGGTTCCCTGTTCGATCTTGGGTGGAAACAGTATCATCCGCGAAAGGAATATTTTTTATAAATAAAACATAAACCAGAGGACACATAACACTACCCTGAGGGATTCCTGATTTCACATCTTTCAGATTAGGAAATACGACTTCTTACTTTATGCGAAAGAATCATTCTGACAGATAAGAATTAAATTTTTGACAGTAATACTTATCAGGCCAAATCTTTCCAAAGGTTTGCGACACATGGAAGGAAAAGAACTGAGCAAACTTTCTTATTTTCAAGAGATTTTTCTATTGCATCTATTAATCTAAACAATATTGTCACATTGTTTTGTTTCGAAACTTACTTCCATCGCGTTAACGAAACGTCTGATTGTCTCTATTATTATTTAAATTTATTAATTTTTAAAAATTCAATTTATTATTTCTCGAGTCAACATCCCTTGTTCTGAGCACATACTATTCGTACAGGCAAAAATGAGGTATCTTTAGAAAGACTTTTTAACCGGCTTCTGACACTGCAAAATGATTTTGCGCCAAAACGTACTGTTGTGGAAAAATTTTAACATAAAAGACACTTTCGACTGCCATAGGAAAAACGGCATCTTGGATGCTCATGCGCGGTATCACAATTCAGACAATATTTTGTATATTTTACGAAGCTAACTTATTAATCACGAATAGACAATCCCATTACAATGCCTCTTTTTTGCATAACGTGCTTAGAACAATTTCAATATTTACTTAAAAGTCATTAAACGTAGCCTATAGGTTACGTGGCCCAACTGACAGTCCCATATCCCTGACCGTCGTACAAGCCGGGGCAGGCATTTCGAATACCAAACACATGTTTTAGACACTGTTTTTACACAAATATATTTGGGATTTATCGTTCCATCGTGCATTTATATATTGTTAATCTATCGCTTTTCGATTCATTTTTTCAACATGTTTTCCTTTCCTTCCAACTACCGCCCTCACCCCTACTACTCTTATTCAAAAAGCTATGTTTATTTAAAACTTTCATAGTGAGAAATTTCGCACGGGCCCCTTGGTTTCAATTAATCCAAAAACTTTAAATCCGTAAAAAAATAAATTCCATCAAAATCAGTTTAATGACTGGCGTTTTCTCGTCAAATAAAAAAATAACCGACAAAGTTTGACAGCGTTGAGGCCATTAATGTCCGAGAATAACGTAGGGTGGTTTATGAACCACACGTAAAGGTAAAAAGGTTGGCGTAATTAGGTTTTTGTATTTAACGCTGTATCATATTTAACAAATCATTAAGTTTAATATCGTATATTAAATAGTTAAATCAAGCACGTTTGTGCTAAGACTACACTTCAATGGATCTAAAGCATATTGCAAGACGTAATTGAATTATATTGGCTTAGTTGTTAGACGAAAAGATCACTCAAAACGTTTAACATATTTACGTTCTGTTGTTGCAAAACTATTTTATAAAATATTTTTATCGAGTTTCCATTGAAAAACGATCATCCGAACCCAGGACCTTGAAATAAGGAACCCGACCTTTAGATCACGTTTTGATGGGTTCTTAAAATTTATATAAATAAATGTTTGTGTGTGTGTGTTTTGTGTATGTATGTTTGTGAATTAGCACACTCACGTTCGCAATATTAGTCCGATTTGATTCAAAATTTTCACAAATATCGACTTCGATAATAGTTTGTACAAGTTCGTTAACTAGAAAAATTCGTCCAACAATTTCAAAATGGTGGTAATTACAAATATTTGAAAATTTATAGCTTTATTTTTGTACTAAATATTTTTGAGAATCTTCATTTAATCAGCTTTAAAAACTGCATACATTTTGAATTTTCAAAAGCCGTTGGAATTTTGAAATTTAATTTGATGGCGGTCATGGTTCATTTTCGTATTTTAGTGTAATTTCAAAATTTCAAATAGTTATATTTACAGATTTTAATGCTATTTTATGATGGTAAAATCACAGTTTAAAAAAATGTTAAAATAAAAACTTTACTTTTTGAAATTCGCTTCCAACACGTCAACAAGACAGCAGCGTGAAGAGATTATTGTATAATATTATATATATATATATATATATATATATATATATAATAGTTTTAGTATCAACATACCGACATAAACAACAAGCACTGTTTCATCTCAGTTCGGTTTAATGGGATCGCGGCCTGAACACAAAATATCGAGAACACTGTTTCTATATTCTGACCGCAACAATCAACATGACAGAATGACAAGCGTTCACTTTGAAGTGATTTTGTCAATACCCAGCCGCACGGTAAAACAATTTGTGTCACTTTCAAACTTTTACACCATAAATAGCCACTTTGTTTATTGCTTCGTTCTATATTAACCTAACTGTTTGAAACAACCATTTTTTTTTTTTATTTCACAACAAAAATCGTAAATTTAATTAGACGAAAAGTAATTACAGTATGATATTTAGTTGCGATACGTTTTAAAATTAATAATTTTAAGTTTTAAATATTGTTAGCCAGCTAAATGTTACCGAATTTCCATTGAAAAATAATACGCTTTCGGAGGGGACATTATGGTAAGATCCAAACCCGGAACCTTGAAATGAGCACTGATCTTTATCTCTAAATCAAGTTTTAGGGTTTGATTTTGCGCGCGCGCGAGTGTGTGTGTATGTATGTTAAAGCCCCATCAAAAAGTAATCTACACGTTAGGATTGGCTCTCATTTCACGGTGCCGAGTTCAAAATGGTGGCCATTTCAAATATTGAAAAAATTCATAGGCTAACTTTATTGACTTAATATTTTTTTAATATCCAATTTTATAGTCGCAACATTTTGTTTAACTACTAGAACGTAACAGTAAAACAAAATTTCTGTTACTGAAACAAAAATAAAAATCATGTATTATGTTTTCTCTTCCTTTTTATTTTAATTACGATCATAATTAATACACGATAAATTAACATAGCTAGTTTTTAACAACCTGAAACTTATTATAGCCTATCAGCTGTTCAATGAAATCAGCTGATCGTTACGAATTAATATAAAACTGATCGTTCACTGTAACTACTACAGCTAGTTCTTAACAACATAACCTAAAACTTATTATAGCCTATCAGCTGTTCCATGAAATCAGCTGATCATTACGAATTAATATAAAACAACTCTTACTATAACTACCAATAAAAAATTGTGAACTCGCATCAAACGACGAGCAAAATCCATCACAACCAGCCCTAAAACATGATACATGTTAAACCTAAATATTAAATGTCGAATTACCATAACAATGCTTCAAAGTTTTATTGGCGTTTATTCGGGCGGGAAATTTTTTTCAAAAATTACAAAAAGCCTTTGTCTAAAGAATTTTAAAATCGTGGTTATGATACAGTTGGCAAATTGACACTTAAAGCGAATAATGCCGCTGCTATTCTACTCAAGCTATGAAAACATGTCCTTTGTAAAATTAAATGTCCTGCAAAGTGTAATGAATGATTGGCTCTGGATATAGATTTGGCAGGCAGCGACTAAGACGTGCTCTTGTTTGTCTGGTAAGCTTCCAACAATACTAATAACTCTTGTTTGATTTATAGAGGTAAGGTCTTCGTTTTCCAATAAGAAAACATCTAAATTATCCCACTCAGACACGCGGAGGGGGAATTATGCTCTGTTTTACGCTAGTTTTATTGGCTTCGTGGTTAAAAAGACAATCGACTGCTCGGAGCTGTACGTTATTGTTTCAATAATCATAAAAATGAAAACAAAATGATCCTGGGCGGTCGGAGCGGCTAGAATGCGCCCATAGGCACGTCCAGCTCGTTCGTCAGGGTGTCACAGAACGCGCCCACAAAGCATAAAGACTTGTCATAATATTCTAAAACGAGTCTCACGTTTGTTTTCAACGCGCCAGCCTGCTTCGGAGAAACCATCGGTACTGTCCAAGCATGAAATGAGATCTTCAGAAGATCAGATCTGCTTTGGTGATGCGACACGGAGATGCGGAAGATTATCGATTTACACTCGCCGATACGTTATGCACATAAGCATGTTTTGTGACTTTCAAAACCGCTGCCATAAAATGAATACCGATCCTAATTCTGCGGTGCACTGATTTTGTTTGGCAGCTGCAGACTGGAGAAAATTATCTTTGATAAATATTTGTAGAACAAATCCGTTAGTGTTGTGCAGAACTGTACACCAAGCAATATTAAGAGAGACTATACAATAGACTTGCACATTGTGTGTAATTAGTTACTTGTATCAATTAAATCAAACTATTTTTATAAAACATATTTGAAGAGTAAAAGTTTTTAGTTTTAATGTTTATCATTTATTATCTACATTAGACGAAGGCGGGCATAATTTCACAATATTCTCACCTCTATATCACTTTTATTTAAATATGAAATGTGAGCAATAATTTAGGGTTCGTGACACAACAATATTTAATAAAATGACAAACAAACAAACCGAATAGTATTAATTGTTTATTTTTAACGATTTATTACTGATTGCCTTGAAAAGTTATTAGGGCGCTTCAGTTAGCTGGATAACTCAGTTGTTTTTCACAAACTGTGCCTCTTGGATTATCTGTATGATTTTCCGTGTTTATTTGTCGTGGCTATCCAAATCGAATGTTTTTTTTAACGAAGACAATTCGCACATTTGGTCTGTTTAAGAGTTTAAAACATTGAGTTAACTTGATCGAAATAGTTTAAGCAGTGTTCGAAAAATTATATTTTGTGTTTTCTTCATGAAAAATCAATATTCAGAATACGGTATTGAATACCCGGCTATAACCGGTAGCACATACTGGTAGGTAGCCTATAAGGGCACAAGCAGTCAACATTACAAATACACATTTTTGGAATTAGGCCTATGAGCATTCAAAGTTTATTTACTAAAAAAGTACTATCGATTTTTTGACTTGCTACTTAATATTCTTTTTTTTCTTTCTATACAATATAAAAGCCAAAGCCACTCACTCGCTCACTGACTTCTGTATTTGAAACCAACAAGGCCTACGAAGTTGAAATTTCGCATGAAGGCTCCCCTTATGGAGTAGATGTAATATATGACTAGAGGTTTAAAAAGTCATTTTTTACAATGGCTTCTTTCTAAAACATGGAAAACTCACTATTTGTCCGATTTTTACAGAAGTACGGTTTAACGTTTTTGTGATTGTATTTGTAACTGTAACTGTGTCGAGCAATGCTGATCTGTCGCACGCCTATTTGACACTCGAAATGTCCGTGTTACAGGAAAAGTCGATTATCCAGTAAAAGTTGACTCTGCCTAGTTAATCTTGCCTTTTACCGACAGTTTCAGTTAACGTTGATTAAAAACTAAAAGTATTGAATTTTGATCAACATTTACTTGTCATAATTGACTCTGCCTAGGGAAAGTATACTAAAAGGTGACTTTTAGCAAGGTCTTCTAGCTAATACAAAACAAATAAAAATGTAAAACCTTTATTAATACATAAAGAGATAGAAATGTTTAAAGAAAACTAATAAAAAAGCAAAACCTTTATAATACATTTTACATGTGCAGAGCAGAATCTGTCCTGTGCTGTGAATCAACTTTTACTAAATCACAGCAGGCACAGTTAACTATTCCTAGGAAAAGTTGATCTGTATATTTTCAATCAGCTGTTACTGATACTTTTAGTAAGTGTCGACTTCACCTAGGCAGTATCAACTCTAACAATCGACTTTCCCTGTAACATCCGATTCTTTTGTCTGTTACTTTGTCCGCTTTTCACTGGGAAACGGTTTCACGTATTTAGATGAAAATTTTCTTTGTTACATATAAACGTGACAAGATTTTAAGCAAACTCAAACTGCCCTACGCCAATTTGAAACAAAATGGCGGGCCATCAAAAATGCCCGATTTATTACATACCTTTTACATTGAAAGGCATATTGTCTACTTTTCACCGAGACACGGCTTGACAAATTTCGAAGAAAATCTTTATATTTATTAAACATAATTGTTAGCAGGTTTTAGGCTACCTTAAACTATCATAAAGTTATTAAAAACAAAATGGCAGCTACTCGAAAATACTCGAGTTATTTTAAAATAAAATATTTTTACAAACTCTAAAAGCTAAGCGGGTTGTCTATGTACTTTATAGTTTAGTTTTTCATTATATGTTTTGGAACACCCAAATCTGATTTAACAAAATTGTTGTCTGTTTCTTACATTAAAATGCCAATTTCTTCAGCTGTCCATTACGAAACTATGGACAGCTTTCTTGAAAACAGCTTCTACAGATTTCAATGAAAACATTTATATTTGTGCAAAACCAATACTTAGTAGATATCACACTACCTCAAAAATTATTTCGCTTGTTTGAAACAAAGTAGAAGGCACTAAAAATGGTTGATTTATTAAAAAGCAGGTGTTTTCAAGATTTTTAGCAGCCAAACGGGTCGATCAACTGTATGATTTATTCATGTAAAATATTAGTTGTCTAGGAGTGGTATGACTTATTTTTCGAAAAATCTATATATTATGAATATAAATTGCTATTTAATAACAAAAACTTCTCTTCCAAACCAATGAATTTAAACGTACTATAACGATAACCCTTATGACAGATTGTGAGCGCTCAATTTTGGTGGCCCCCGCAGGGGGCTGCAGACTATCTGCACCTATTGAGAGGATTTAGACGTCCTCGCGGTACCCGAGTCTTACACTTACAACACTACACTTACGACTTTAACACTGTACATTCACACTTACATTTATGGAGATGATAATAGCCTCAATGTGCTTTCGCCTTAAAATAACTAAAACGAAAACAAAAATCACTTTTGGTGGCATCTTGCGGCAGAGTGTTCAAATAGTTAAATAGATAATATTACTACCTACTTTCTCAAACGTCTTCCCTCTATCCTTGTAAATTGCAGCGATCGTAGTGGCGATTGGTCCAATTACTTGGACTTTATCCTCTAATATTGAACACACTTTTTGTAATTGTGGCTGTACTTCTAGTCACTTTTTATTCATTTTTTTTTTTGAATCTACATTTTTTATTCCCTGAAAATTATCGTAGCTAAATATGGGTCACATGCTATAGCATTGTACTACCATATTCAATGGTGGCCTAGTGGATAGCGTACTAAGCTTTCACCCCGAGGATCCAGGTTCGATTCCCGGCGAGGGCTTGGCATTTTCATACGCTATAAATCATCACATCGTCTGTACTAGCCCAAGTATGCATAATAGTCGGACGTAAAACACCAAAAAAAAAAAAAAAAATTCAATGGTACTAATGCGTAGTAAGCCTTTAGTTATATATAAATTAAATTTGAGTTCGATTTTATCAACGACTATTTTGCTGGAACACTCTTCTTGGATAAACAGTTTACTCTCTCCTTAAAATAGATACTCCTTCTTGCATTTCAACTTGTTAATGATGGCTTATCACCGGAATAGTGAGCTAATTTATTTCATTACGGATTTTCCGATAAGATAAGCTCACCGCAGCTTACTGTTTTACTATTTCCCGATAAGACCATTTAGTCACCGTCTTGTTTTAGTCTGATCTGATAAATCATCTTATCGGCACGTGTTTCTAACATTTCCAACGCGATAAATGCTTTCTAGAAAACATCGGTCAAAATTCAAGCGGTTCTCTGGTATTCCGGGCGTAATTGACTCGTCACCCGCTAGGCAGCGCTGTTGTTGCATAACTTCGCCGTACTGCAACTAGTTATTACAAGCTACTACATTTACACGAACGCCGTGTCATGAAACTTATATATTTGCATACAAATTTGTTCCCCAGCTTAGTGAAAAAAGAACGAATTTCTCATGAATGTGTCTGTAAATGCTTATGAATATGCTTTTTAAAAGTGGTTTGTCCGGTGGTCACGGAACGGCGGACGTCGTGTTTGTTTTTACGACGACGTTTAAGTCTACTTCGGTTTAAACTTGTTTTCAATTACTACGGAATGAGATGATTGTTTTCACAGAGCGTCAGTTACAAACACAAACATTGTTCCTCTACAACATTCACAGATCTTACTTTATCAGTAAAACAATCCACAAAGTTTTTTGTGTTTTCTTAGGGCATTTTCTTGAAAAATGAGCTTTTTGAATGGCCACTTTAGTAAGATCCAGGCCCTGGAACTCGAAATGACTACCATCGTGAACTATAGATTACGTTTTAAAGAATCTTTTCACATTTATATGTATTATACGAGTGTATCAGCAATCTAGTGTGAGAATCTTCAGGATGTTGAAAGAATTGACAAGACTGAGTAAAAGTAGATGACTGAAACTGAACCATGACAAAACTAATGAGACGAAAATCCCTGTAATGGCGGAGAAAACTAACGTTGAATACTTGGGTCAAACAATATCGTTTCTGAAAAGAAGCAGTAAGGAAATGAGCAACAGGAGGAGAAAATTTTGGTCCTTAGAAAAATCTTTAAGGTAGCTTCTCAAGTCAATTGAAAACTAAGGTATTACTAAGATATCTGTGTATATCCTCAGTTATTTTATATGGATAACAAACTTGGATCCTCAAAAACATATTACATAAAAGATTGAAAGTCACAAAATTCACGTTGATAAGAATCGCAAGGAGAAAATAAGTAATAAGAAGCTAGTGATGAAGGTGAAAATGAAGAACTTGTTAAAATGGAAATGGGCTGGAAAAGTAGCATGAGTTGAAGATCATCTTTGGGCGAAACTAACTACAGAATGGATTCCCAGGAACAAGCAGAGGAAAAAGGAAGACCAGCGCTACGATGGAGGGATGAATTAGTGGAGAAAGTAGGTGGCCAATGGACATGGAAGCAAGGAGAAGGGTGTTGTGGTCCGGAGTTATAAAAAGACAGACTTTAAATTTTGGATAAACAAATATTAAATATATGTCTATTATTTCTCTTTTAGTTTTTCTAATTTTTATTTTATTAATTAGGTTGCGAGCCATTGTTTTATACATTTACAGTAACTCAGTTTACATCCGAAAGTGTGTGTGTGTTTGTGTGCGCGCGCGCGCGTGCGTAATTCGTCCAAATTTGTTTTAAACTTGCCACAAGAAATTCGTTATTCAGAAAATCCGTCCAACAGCTTCAAAATGGCGGTCATTTAAAATCTTTAAATAACCATAACTTTTTTGATAATCTGCCTAATCAGCCCTAAAACTCGTATAAATTTGCATTCTGAACCTTCATTATCATTAAAAAAATTAATTCGACGGCGGTCAAAGTTCATTTTTGTATTTTCATTGTAAAATTACAATATGAAATGCTAATACATGCAGTTTCAATGCTGATCATAATTATCAGATTTTCAAAAAAGGGCATGTAAAAAAATATTAAATTCGCCTCCATCAATTCAGCGAGAAAGCTGCGTGCGTGATTATTCCGGTTTACAGTAGAACCATTGTTTCAAAACCAACAGATAAAACAAACAAGGGCTAAATAAACACGGGCGAGACGCTCGGCAATGATTAGTGGCGGAACGGTAAACAAAAGTGACACAGGGGCTTCACCCCCCCCCCAACCCCTCGATACTGGTGCGAGCTCATCAACAAACTTGCCGCAATTAATTTCAAAGGCTTCGACATAATTCATTGTATTTCATTTCCACTGAATGTCTAGCCCGCCTTTGTGCTGTTAATCATGTCACCATGGAGATCGCTACCTTGTACAACTTCCTTCAAGCAAATGCAAGTTCTAATTACTGTATTTGGAGGCGGAATGTAACAGCAAAGTTCAGTTTATGATAATTCAGTGCCTATCATTAATGAAATGGATATATTGCGTCCTCGACACTGAATTTACTGTGCACGTCTGTTTTGAGTCACAAAAAAATGGTTTACAGTTAGAACTGATTGTCAATTTGTGGACACGACTACCAATTATGAACAAAATTTAAATTTTAAGCAAACTTTCATTAGTAAATGAACAGTTGCAGGGTCATCACGGTAAGACTTAAACCTGACACCTTGAAATTTACATTCGGATTTCACATGAAGGTTGTTTATGATCCCAGGACCACCACACCCCACTCCAAAAAAAGCTATTTTTGATCGAGTGAAGTGAGATCTCTCAACTCGACCATTCAACTTGTTACCGTGTATAATGTTTTGGCCAAATGCATTGGCCGATTATTTTGAAATTTGTTACGTTACACTGTATAAAGCCCAAAAATGTATTGTAAGATTTTTTCCCGTTCACTATCGTTTCAATATAGCGACATCTGATTTATAATTACACATTTTTGACCAAACGCATTGACCGATTGTTTTAAAATTTGTTACGAAGGTACTTTCTATAAATCTCGAACGAAGTGTATGTAACGTTTTTCCCATTTACTTCCACTTCCGTGGCTACTTCCGGTTAAACAATGTCGATTGTAGTTGCTGGCTGTTTACTGTAATACTGGCTGGACGGCAATACCTATAATGATATTGACTGTTTCATTGAAGAAAGAGCATACAATTTTCAATAAAGTTGGTCCAGTAAAAATTGCGGCTAGAGTAACAGATCTTTATATTTTGTGAAAATTGAGCGAAATTTGTTGAAATGATATTGATAAATTATTAAACGAGTGAATTTCTCTGTTTCAATTGGTATGTATGTGGTTGTTAGTTACGTAGTTTTGGAGTAACGCAATGACCGATTGTTTTGAAATTTGGTAGGTAGGTATAAAACCCGAGATGTACATGCAAGATAATTTCCCAATCACTTCCGTTTCAAGATGGCAGCCTCTGATTCATAATGACAATTATACGCAGTTTTGACCAAACGCATTGATCGATTTTTTTGAAATTTGTTACGAAGGTACTTTATATAAAGCCCGAACGACGTGTGTGTAAGATGTTTCCTATTTACTTCCGTTTCAAAATGGTGGCCTCCGATTTAACACTGGCTGCTTACTGAAATACTGGTCAAACGGCAAGACCTATATAATAATTTTGACTGTTAAATTAATATTTTCATTGTTAGCGCTGTATTGTGTCTGTTGTGATTTTACTTTAAGTTAATATGTGCGTGTCCAGTTATCCATACGTACGTACAATGAACACATCCAATCAGACACTCTCCCTTGCGTTGAGGATTACTCTGCCTCCTTGCCTCCCTGACGTAGCATGTTGAGGTTAAGATATCGCGTGCACGCTTCATTTCCGTGTGTCGTCTGCCCGAGGCATTACTTCCACTTCCCTCCCTCACTCGCTTCGCTCTGACGTGGTTCTGCTAATTGATATCAACTCTTGTCATCGCATGTTACCTCCTTAAATCAATACTGTCTGTTCTGGGTCAAACAGAAGATAAAATGTTACACGGGTATAGTACGTCCCTTCCCGGATTCGAACCTGTGTTTTCTTATCACTTTTTCTAATGAAGAGGTTCGTATCATACACGTCGCCATAGACTACCCAAAGTTCATTTTTTTTCCTTAACGTCCATACTTTATGCCAGTTAGACTAATGAGGACTAGGGATCAGCGTTAACGGTAAAGGAAAAGCAACGGGAGTAACTGCGGCTAGAACTAAGGACCTTAGTTGCTCAGTTTAGCGACTCAGCAGACTTTTACCACATCGACCACCGAGTCCCCCAAAATGTTCAAGAAGAGGTATCAGACTTGAATTCCTCATATTTCTCTAAACTAAAGATATGAAAATTTCAATGTTAATTTAAAGTTCCACTCAAAAATAGGCTATATACAGTACACAAGGAATATTATGATCCTGGGGAAAATTTGTTGTTGTTTTTCTTAATTTTTGTGGATTTGCCCGTTTTTAATTCTTCTGATAAGTGTATTTTGAATAAGTATTTTGCTGTGTGTGTGTGTGTGTGTCAACTGAAACAACCTGCTAATTTCGATGGAGTATTTTATGTTGGTGTTTACTTTCATGTATCTAAGGAGAGTTTATTAGTTATTAGAAGATTTTGAAGCAGTTTTTTTTATCAAAACATAAATAACAAAACTCTGTTTTTACAAAACCATTTATAATTTGTTCAAATTTAACTCAAGTAACATTTACAGTATAATAATGCATTTAAAATCATACAAATAAGGTTCCATAGTTTTTCAGTTCACTTCACAGTTTTATGACACTATCAATTAACAAAAAATATTTAATAATAAACTGCTTGACTGTTAAAATCGTTAGAGCCGATTGTCATAAAATAAGAAATTTGGATTTCTTAAACGTTTTGACCACAAAGTGCGGTATATGATTTTATAGAACTAAAAAAATGATCCCGAGTTGTTGAAACTATAAACAACATTCCATTTTTTTCTGTAAAAACGTAAATTAAAATTGTCTTTTCAAACTTTGTTTAATTCATAACCAAAAAAATGTCGGTTATAAAAAAAAACAAAATAAACCATCGGCGTTTGAATGTTTATAACTCTAGAAATGAAATTTTTATAAAGACATAGTCCTAAGAACCGTTAATTTTCAACCCTTTTAAAATATTTTTTAGAAAACGTTTGAACAATATTTTGCCAAATACGTACTTCAAAACCTTCCCTTGAACCAAAGAATGTGTAGTCAGTAAAAAATAAACAGGTTTAGTTTCAACAAATAAAGTTTTTAAGTAGTATATAAAATGATCCTGTTTTTCATGGGTGGGTACTTAGGAGTCACCGGAAGTAGGAGCAACACACGTGCGCCCTTGATAGTCACTGCACGTGACTTAACCCTTCTTCATCTACCTTAACCGATGTACTTTAACCACCTTACTATTATCAATTGCTTTTCTAATCAATAATTACGTACGATTGGATAGGTTCTTCTCTCTTTGTTATATAAGCGCGCGCGCGTGTGTATGTATGTATGTGTGTGTGTGTGTGTGTGTGTGTGTGTGTGTGTGTGTGTGTGTGTGTGTGTATATATATATATATATAGCATTATACAGTGTTTGTGTGTGTGTGTGTGTGTGTGTGCGCGCGCGCGTGTGTATTAGCAGGCTCACAACACAAATTTGGAATGTGTTGTGGAATTTAAATTAAACTTGCAACTATATTTCGATAATAGCTTAAACAAGTTCGTTATCCAGTAAAATCCATTCAACAGTTTCAAAATGTAACTGTACAGATTTCAAATCTTTAAAAATGTACTTTTTTTGCCTTAAATATTTTTAAGAAAATATCAGAAAATCTGATTTCATCGTTGTAATCAGCCTTAGTAAAACTGCATAAATTGGTCTTCCGAATTTTCAAAAAAAAAGAATAATTTAATTCTGTTTGTTACATTGACTTCAATTATGAATCGACATAATAAATTTGAGTAACTTTTGAGCAAAATATGGTGAAACAATTTTAAACAATTATCTATTTCCCGTTTTTTTAACGATAATAAATTTTGTAACGATTTAGTGCTTCAGCACTATTTGGGGGGGTTCGTTTTAATTAGAATAACGCGTTTAATATGTACTCAATGATTATTTACCTAAAAACGTAATGATAATTAAGAAAACATTTTGAATGAATACTGTTGAAATGAAAACATTTTTTAAACAAAAAGATTTAGTTATGGCCATTCGAAAAGAAACCAACGAGTGACTGACAAGTTGGTCAAATTATTTCTGAAGGGATAACGAGGCACACGACTTGAGCTGCTAGAACTGTGAACTTGTCTTGCGACTGTAAATCAAAGAACTGTCCTCTCCAAGGAACGGAAAGACTGACAGGCCAATTAGACTGACAGTTTTGACAAATTATGTAAATATTTGGCTAGCTAATTAGCTGAGAATGTATCTTATAACAATTAGTTTGAAGTAAAATATATTGTTTAAAAAATACACTTTAATTAATACGAAATTATTAAATATTTACAGAGTTCATAAATATTTACTAATAATTAGATATAATATTCAATAGATTAAAAGTATTAACGCCCTCGTGAATCCTCAACAAGGATTTAGCATTCCCTGATTTATCAAAATCAAAATTATCTCTAATCCGAAGCCTGTAGCCGTATCTTACGAAAAATAACCTTACAAACAAACAAACACCCAGCGTCTCGTGGGACTGGATATTTTCTGTAGGTGCAGTGATAGGACCGAGTATTATCTGTAGAGGTAGCAATAATATCAAATATTATCTGTATATGCAATGATAGGACCGGAAATTATTTGTAGAGGAAGTGGTAGGACCGGATATTATCTATAGAGGCAGTAATAGGATCGGATATTATCTGTAAATGCAGAGATAGGACCGGATATTATCTGTAAAAGCATTAATAGGACCGAATATTACCTGTAGATGTAGCAATAGGATCGAATATTATCTGTAGATGCAATAATAGGGCCGGATATTATTTGTAGAGGCAGTAATAGAACCAGATATTATCTGTAGAGGCAGTAATAGGACCGAACATTATTTGTAGAGGTAGCAATAATACCGACTATTACCTGATAATGCAATGATAGGACTGGATATTATCTGTAAAGGCAATAATAGGACCGAATATTATCTCTAGCTGCAATGATAGGACCGGATATTCTCTGTAGAGGCGGCGATAGGACCGAATATTATTTGTAGAGGCAGTGACAGGACCGGATATTATCTGAAGAGGCAGCAATAACCGGATATATTAAATAACATTTTGTTTCCAAGTGGTGTTTCTAGTACGAAGTACGTAAACGGTGAATTTTCAAACAACTATTAATGCGTGCCAAAAAAAACCCGTTCGATGCCGGTCATTCAATATAAATTAATGAAAATGCACAACTCTTTTGTGTTTTTATTAATATTATTTTAACTGTCGTATTCAGTTTTGAAATATGCATAAATTATTATCATTTGATATTTTCAGTTAATTTTCTTAATTAAGTTTATTTAACGTTAAATAGGCCTACGCCATTAATGTTAGTAAAAGATCAAAAATTATAAGTTTTCTTAAAAATTTCAACTTTTATACTTTTACTTTGTGAAAGTCGCTTCTATCGCATAAGAAAGACAACTGGATACAGCTATAATTTCAATTTAGATTTTAGTAAAGTTTATTGACATATTTATTGTACCATTACTTAAGAATGCACACAAATAATGTGTACAGAAAGTATGTGAAATTTCTCGCTTAACAGCTGTTACAAGAGTAAACATATATAAAAAATGTTTGCTGTAAAAAAACAAATAAATGACTTTTGTCCTAGGTTTATTCTTATCACTCTGTTGAACAGGACCCCTCTATAGTATACGTTCGCTTTAATCCTGGCTTATGAGCGTTTGTTTTTGAACACCCTGTAGCCGATATGTTGTTAACAATAAACTAGAGATATAATCTGAGCGTAAAGGACACCCCTATCATCGAAGGCGAGGGATGGGGTGGTTGGCTTCTGCTTCTGTCAGGGATGAAAAATGACACAGTTCTAAAGAAGAGAATAACACATTATACACAGATGCCTCCCCCTCCCCCCACTCTTCTTCCCCTCTTACCCGTTACATCATCGTAATGGCACTGTTACTTACGGTAATTTGGCTAATTAGGGTGTAACAAACTCATTTTTTGCAGTTTAACTCTCGAGTTGCAAAGACAAGAAAATACCCTAAGAAACAATAAATAGTAGAATTTAAGCTAAACATATACATACGTAATAATACGTAACACAAATTACATATTATTGTTCTGTTGAATAAAAATAAACACGGCAAGCAGCTGTCTCGCTGACGTGATAGAAGTGAATTTCAAAAAAGTATTTTATATCTTACCTTCTTTTTGAAACGCTTATACCAGCACCATAAACACCGAAAATCCTGCATGTATGAGGATTTTACTCGAAAATTGCATTTCAAATGAAAAAAATGAACCCTGACCGCCGTAAAATTCAGTTTCAAAGTTTTAACCCATTTTGAAAATTCAAAATGCTAATTTATGCAGTTTGTAAAGTTGATTAAGGTAATAAAATCAGATTTTTCATAAATATTTAAGGCAAAGTCATTATGAACTTTTGACGATTTCAAATGGCGGCCATTTTGAAACTGTTCAAAGAATTTTTCTGATTAACGAACTTACCGAAACTATTAAAAAAATCGATTTTTTTCATTATTGCAACATAGCCACCGGACCACATATTTAAGTAATTAGGATTATGATCTATTCTTCATTTTTTTGTCAAGTTAGAATCAAATTGTACTAAAATTGCGAACGTGACACACACACACACACACACACACACACACACACACACACACACATATATATATATATATATATATATATATATATATATATATATATATAAATTTACATATAAACGTATTTTAAAGAACTCTTTAAAAGTGATCTAGAGGTTAGCAGGTCCCGGGTTTGAGTATTACCATGATGGCTGCTCCAATAGGTCATTTTTCCAATGGAAATTCGCTGACGAACTGAAGTGAATCGTAATGGAAGGAGAAACGTTTAACATAAATGGGATTTGCTCAAGACAGAATAAGATACAATAAGGAACAAGTTACGTTAAAGAAAGAATTTAGAAGAACAAATGGAAAGAAACTGTTGATCTTTAGGAGACGTATCAAAAACGATTTCAAGAAATTAAAACCGATGTCACGCTCTGTAAACAAAACTATAAAAACGTGCAACAACCGTTTCAGTTCTTAATTACTTTTCGTGTTTTTTTTTCCGTCAGAACGAAGTTAATTTGCATCAGTTCCGAATACAATTATATAAATTGAAAGATAGAAGGTCTACTTTGGATCTGAAATTATCTTGTACCACGTAGGCCTAGATAAGATCTTCTTCACGCTAAGGTAATTGGCAAGTAGACACCCTACACCGAGCCAACCTTGGGTTTAACTTAATTGTTAGGTTGGCCAACCTGTGCTGTACTTAGCCTTAAAGTGTTACGTCAGAGAATAAATCAAAGCGAACACATTTTTTACAACAATGTGGCACGAGAAATGAACGCATAAATTAAAAATGTATCGCGTTCATGGCGGAACGTCCGCACAGCGGGCAGTTAGTTATCTAGGTCTTGCTGTTTTTGACAGATTTTTAGCGTTACTAACTATAAGAAATATAAAATGAAATTTCTAAATTGAGATTACATATCATTTTTCAGGATTCTTTAGTCAAAAAATTAGTTTTTCCTTGTGGATGCGCACATTATTGAAGGCTGAATGAAAATCTCTTTAAACTTTGGCTTGTATAGGATTGTAAGACCTTTTTCTCATGAAAAAATAGTTTTAAAACATTTGAAACAAAGTCAGATTTATTTGATTTAATTCAAAAATCGACTTAGAAAGTTTGACATTGATTAACCCTACATAAAGATCACAAATCAGTGTACAAAATTTTAAATAGGCCTTAAGAAAATTACAGTGTTTTAGTAAATTCAAAAAACTAACATGTACCATTTCAGATGTGAACCTACCGAACTAATTTGGGGAGGGGGGAATGAAACGCATATATTTTTTAGGAATAGAGAAAAGAAAATATACAATTGTTTGACCGATCAGAAATATAAAGTTGCTTTTTGTTAATTTTTAAAAGGCTTCTTGACACTTAAAAATGAAAATAAATCATTGTCTTAAAATGTTACAAAAATAAACGTATATACTCGTATTTTTTTATAAATACTTTTTGTTTTGTAGACATTTTTGTAATATTTGTTTTACTACATGTTTCGCAGCACATCATCACGCTAATTACCTAATTAAATAAAAACACATGCCAATTTTTTTAACATTCATTGTTCAAAAATTGTTCAATTTTTCCTTCAAATACTTCCACTGCATAACTTCTTACAAGACATACTGCCACCATTACAAAAAGCGTACTCGATATTAGCTGCTAAAGTCCAAGTAATTGGACTATCTGCCACTACGAACGCTGCTTCTGCAAGGTTGAGGGGGGAGACGTTTGAGAAAATAGACAGTATTGTTATTTATTTAGGCTAACTGTAGTTGAACACTCTGCCACAAGATGCCACCAACAGCGAGCGCTCATAAAGCTTTTATAAGGGTTATCATTCTAGTACGTTTATATACGTGTATATAGTGCTTTTAGCGACTGTAAAGATATATTTTGTTTTAGTTTGTCTGTTTATTGCGTTTGTAGTGCTTAAACGGCGATAAATCAAACAATTCTGAATGAGAGTGATTTAAGTTAAACACGGGGTAGATATATGATTACTCGTTTCCCTACCGAAAACGAATTGTGTAAGGCTACAATAAATAAATTACTGCAAAAATGTTCTTTATTTTAACTGAAGCGCAAATTAATTATACCAAAACCGAAATTATATGTTCTCGAAATTATAACAAGTTGCAGAAAAATATAACAATTAATTGCTTGCTTAAATCAGTTAATAGTAATACGATTGTTAAAAATATCAGCTGTTAATGAACAACCCCTAAACCTTCACACGTTTATCTGTTTTAAAATTACGTATCCCGTCAGTCGAATTTAAATACAAATCAATCAGAATACGTTTTTATTCAAATGATCCGTTAGTCAATCACTGAGCATATTATCTTTCCATCACCTTATTATTCATAGATATTAACTGCCTTCTAGGAAAGATAATCCCGAACTAATCAGAAATATTGTCACAATAATAGTCGCATGAATATTGGCGAGGCCGGATCATTGTGTCGATCATTTAATTGTATTTACCGCCTGGGTTATCTGGCGCACTTCTTTATTTCAGAATAACCCCTATCCCTCCTACCCCTGCATGAATAATTCACATTGTAACTAACAGATTGGCTTCCCCTCACCCCTAATAAACACGTAGGGGATGTATTCATATTTTCGTATGACAGGGGTGACAGTTCTCTCTTGTTTTATACAAGCATCAATCTTGCCTGGCTTTTATTAAATTGAAACCGAATGATTTCGCGAACAATTAGGCTATCGTTTAGTTTAATTGTGGCATTAAAGTCTCTATTTTTTTAGGATAAAGTGGTGTTTGCATAAAATCAGTTGATAGAACACGTGACTTTGAAAATAAAAACCGTATTTTATTACTTTACGAAATATATTGAAAATGAAGAGTCATTGTTTATGGATCAGTTTTCTCCTCTGAACCTGGTCCTCTGGTTTTTACCAATACGTATTTGTGTGTAACCTATCGGTATATGTGGCAGTACGCAATCCCACCGGGAAGACATAGATAAAGTATTTGCACATGTATATATATACACACACACACACACACACACACACACACACACACACACACACACACACACACATATATATATATATATATATATATATATATATATATATATATATAAATATACACGTATGTATGTATGTATGTATGTATGTATGTATGTATGTATGTATGTATGTATGTATGTATGTGTATATATAGACTGCCCCTACACTACGTTCCAAAACTTCTATATATGGATCTTTAGAATAAAGAAAAATTAAGGATATAATTTTTTCCGAAAACGCTTATTTTTTTTTAAAAAAACATTATAAATTTTGAATTAGAAAAAGTACTGACCTCAGATTTTGTATACACATTCTGTATGTTACGTTACATGTGTACCAAAAGTTGAAACTTTTTTTTTATGATTACAAAATGCGCCCTTCTAATATTTAATATTCAATATATCGAAAATTATTTCGCGTTGTAAACAATGTTTTCAGTCCTCATACGTCATTATTTGTGCATTAGTTCTCAAGATATATGGAAATATGTGAACGGTAATGTTCATTTTATAATGTTGCAAATGTTGCCCAAAACACCAAGTGACATAATTGTGACTATGACGATCTTCTCAAATCCTCACTACTGTTTTCTTATCTACCAGTTATGACACGTTTCGGATAATCGCCATCGTCAACACTAATTTATACTTTTGTTTTACCCACGCACGCTTCCCTGAAGATTCAGTAAGACAATACATCAAGAAAGACAATACATCAATACTGATTGCTGAGTAAGGCAATCAGTTTTCACCTTAAACGAATAGGTTTTCTGTTTGGAAATAAAAATAAAATTCTTTTCAAAACGGACAAACGGACAATAGCTGAGCGCGCGCGCGCATCGTGATGAACTATCGCATTAATGCCGCAAGGTAACTGAGGCTCGCACAGCATCCCATTCAACTGGACTTAGACTTAATGCAGAGAAATCTTTGTTCACAATGTTCAGCGCGAGACGCTATATGCAAGGTCATGGGTTGCAGTTCCTGTGCAAGGTCGTGGACTGGAATCGCAGTTTCAACCCCTTGGCATATGAGATACATCCACCCCTATTAAAACTTGCTTTAGCCAGTGTTATTTCAACCATTATTAGCAAATTGTCATTTGAGCATCCATGGTAAATCCCGGGATCTTGAAGTGAGCACTGATCTTAATCTCTAGACCACTTTTCAACAGTTTTCGATTAACCGTTTTTTAAGTTTTCAAAAAGTTCATTAACCGTTAAAATTCGTTCAACAGTTTCAAAATGGCAGTCACTTCAAATCTTTAAAAATTAGTAACGTTTTTGTCTTAACCGTTTTTGAAAATCTGACTTCACGATCGTAATCAACGTCAAAAGCTAGACAAATTAGCATTTTTAGTTTTCTAAATTTTTGAAATTAAGATTTTGTAAGGCAGTCAAGTTTAATTTTATTGTTTTCAATTGCCGTAATTTCAAAGTTTAACATCATATTATATGCAGATTTTAATGCTGATCAGAATTTCAGAAGGGGTAAGATTAGCCCAAGTCGTCTGCATTAGCCCAAGTGTGCACAATATTCGGACGTTAAACACCAAAAAAAAAAACAGAAGGGGTAAGATAAAGAAAAACACTTTTGTCTTCTATCACATCAGTGAGACAGCTGTGTGACGCGATCAATTAATAAACAACTTTATCTTGAAATTAGCTACCTATTTTGATAATTATTTGCTTTCAAATAGTTTCTAAGTGATTTTATGATGCTGTAGTCTACTTTAAAATCATTTCTGGTAAATGGTATTTAACTTGGTCTGTGGCTACAGTCATTGAATTCCACCATTTTGTAGAAATTAGGGTGGTAAGAAGTGGAATGAATAGTATGATCTGTGGTCGTGATTTTTTAAATGCATGTTACCTGCTGCTTTCGGTATGATAAGGTCAATATATTATGTTTGGAATTTCAAACATGAATGTATGTTATTTCATTATTTAGCTATACATACCGAAATAATAAATTGTTATTTAAACATACTTCTTAAATTTATTTAAAAAAACATATTTGTAGAACCAGCATTAGTTTTTATCAACGGTCTTTATCAGTTTTGTTTGTTTTGCAACCTTTTATTGGTAGAGGAATGCCGAATTTTAACATAGCAACCTCCATTGTGTGGAACTCCATTTGTAGCTTTTTTTGCATTAATAGAATATCAGATATTTTTAAAATTAAAACTTTCCACAGCGTTATGACCTCATATGATTTTCGTTTACATAGAATCGTCTTGCAACTAGTTATAAAAAAAGTTCGAATTTAATGACAATTGAGAACTCGCTATCAAACATATCTTTATCAAAAAACAATTGAGAATTCGTTATCAAACAAATTGTTATCAACAAACAGTTAGGAATTCGTTGTAAAAAAATCGTTTACAACAAACAATTGCTAATTTGTTACGGAACAAATCGTTATCAAATAAATCCTTATCAACAAACGATTGCGAATTCTTTATCAAATACATTTTTATCAACAAACAATTGGAAATTCGTTATCAAAGAAATTGTTATCAAGAAACGGTTGGGAATCGTTATCAAGAAACGATTCTTTATTAACAAACGATTGGGAATTCGTTATCGAACAAATTGTTATCGACAAAAAATTGCTAAATCGTTATCAACAAAAATTTGACAATTCGTTGTCCCAAATAGTTATCAACAAACAATTAGGAATTCGTTATTAAATAAATCGTTATCAACAAGCAAATAATATTTTGTTATCAAACAAATATTTATAAACAAACAATTGGGATTTTTGTTATTAAAGAAATTGTTATCAACAAAAAATTGGTAACTGTTGTTTATTTTTTCCTTCAATTAGTTATATATATATATATATATATATATATATATATATATATATATATATACATATACATATACATATTTACAGTAAAACGCGAGTTATTTTCAAATTTTGCTCAAGGAGTGAGCCACCAACAGCAAAATTTTGTTAACTTACAAGCGTTGTTTAATCAGGCATTCACTGGTCTACCAAAAACCGGTTGTTCTGTTCCTGGATGCTAGGATCTTCTATCAGTCGCCATTGTGGGATAAATTAACGTGAAACGTGAAACCTAGAGAGTTCAGATAAGTTATAGACTGTCAAGGAGGAAGGTCCGTCAATGGGACACAGATGTGTCCAGGAAGGGTCATCAGGACTGAGGGAGGCGCGGACATCATCAATAACCATCTTAGATCATCCTGAAGCTGACCGCCGACGTACAAACACAGATGCCGCTGTAACGGTCTAATGAATTCCACAGGAACATTTCATAAATAGACATTAGTTCTAATTAAGAAAGGAATGTAAGTTTTACAATCAATGCAACACAGTTATTAATAAAACAGTGGAAGTAATTGAACGAGTGAAGCTCGGTCACTTGCCGATCTAACTTAAGTTAAGTTACGTTAAGTTATGAAAGTCAAACAAAAAAACTAAATCGGTTTAAGGGAGCTTTACGCCGATCCACCTTAGCAATTTTTTTTGCAAGTTTTCAAGCTACTCATAACTTTGGAATCAATACGTTAGGTTAGGTTAGGTTAGGTTATCCTACGCAAGTTAAATAGAGTAAAAAACAAATCGGTTTTAAGGTGGCATTAGCTAATCATAATTTGTGAATCACTAGGTTAGGTTAGGTTAGGTTATCCTACGCAAGTTAAACAGAGGAAAAACAAATCGGTTTTAAGGTGGCATTAGCTAATCATAAATTTGGAATCACTAGGTTAGGTTAGGTTAGGTTAGGTTATCCTACGCAAGTTAAACAGAGTAAAAAACAAATCGTTTTTAAGGTGGCATTAGCTAATCATAATTTTGGAATCAGTAGGTTAGTTTAGTTTAGGTTATACTAAGCAAGTTAAACAGAGTAAAAACCAAATCAGTTTTAAGGTGGCATTAGCTAATCATAAATTTGAAATCACTAGGTTAGGTTATCCTTCGCAAGTTAAACAGAGAAAAAACAAATCGGTTTTAAGGTGGCATTAGCTAATTATAATTTTGGAATCACTAGGTTAGGTTAGGTTAGGTTATCCTACGCAAGTGAAACAGAGTAAAAAACAAATCGGTTTTAAGGTGGCATTAGCTAATTATAATTTTGGAATCACTATGTTAGGTTATCCTACGCAAGTTAAACAGAGAAAAAACAAATCGGTTTTAAGGTGGCATTAGCTAATTATAATTTTGGAATCACTAGGTTAGGTTAGGTTAGGTTATCCTACGCAAGTTAAACAGAGTAAAAAACAAATCGGTTTTAAGGTGGCATTAGCTAATTATAATTTTGGAATCACTAGGTTAGGTTATCCTACGCTAGTTAAACAGAGTAAAAAACAAATCGGTTTTAAGGTGGCATTAGCTAATCATAAATTTGGAATCACTAGGTTAGGTTAGGTTGGGTTATACTACGCAAGTTAAACAGAGTAAAAAACAAATCAGTTTTTAGGTGGCATTAGCTAATCATAAATTTGGAATCACTAGGTTACGTTAGGTTAGGTTATCCTACGCAAGTTTAACAGAGTAAAAACAAATCGGTTTTAAGGTGGCATTAGCTAATCATAAATTTGGAATCACTAGGTTAGGTTAGGTTGGGACAGATTAAGCCAGGAGAATCAAACAAGTAAAAGGAAACGACATCGGTTTAAGAAGGATATTACAAAAATAATTTTGGAATCACTAATGTAAAAAAAAAGAAAATCACCGTTGATTGAAAAAAGAGATCAATTTTGAATTGATGTAATTTAAAAATTTAACACCGTAATGTAAGCAGCACTCATACAATATATGTAGGTATGCCTTACAACGTTATTCATAATTCAATTCATGAATAATTTACATTTAGGCCTACATTTTGATGTCAACTGAAGGTTCTAACATAGTTAAACCATGTTTGGCTGTTTTTGTCAATTACTACAAAAAAAACTTAGGCAGTACAAGACTGGCCTACAGAAATGACAACTTATTTAGGCATGCCTGACTGTATACTTTTTCACTATTATGATTTTTTTATTTAGACGCATGCAGGAAATGGCAACTCTTGAAAATTATTTGCGTATTACATTTCGCGTGTGTGTAGGTACACAAATTAAAAATTAACTGAAACTGTCACAGACTGTGTATGAATTTCAGTACCTTTGGCTTTATAAGGGACTTTAATAATTAATCAGTTTATAACCCTACAGTTATAGGCCTACAGTCTAAGTATAATAATAAATATAATATTTGTGATTCTAGCATTCAACCACACACTTTTAGAAAATACACATTTTTAAAATTAACAAGGACAATAAACATAACCTCAGTTGAAATGATATTGAAGTTATTGTGCGAAATCAGCTGTTTAGAAGTAGTCTCTCTCAGTTTAGATATATACAAAAACAATATATGCTGTGAGGTATGCATTACGGATTCAAGCGTTATGCGAAAGCAAATTTTTATACTCATGTTTTGTCAACCGCGACCATACAAGTTTTCACTTCAAAAATGCATTTTATTAATCACTAAAAAAAATAATAATGTGTTGTAATAATGTTGTAATAATAATGTTTGGAATAACAATGTTCACTAAAGTGCGCGTATGGATGTGTTAGAGCGTTCCACGACGGCAAACTGAATTTCTTCCCTGTGCAAAACATACACTCATACCTCGCAATAAGAAGTAATCGTTTCAACAAGCACGTACCATCAAGTGAGAACTCTTTGGTTTTAATGGTTAAATTTAAACAAACTGTTATCAAAAACCTTACAGCTGGTTTTGAGGAAATAAAGGTCTTTTTAAGTGCTATGGAGAGCTTGAAAACAAAAAATTTGAAAAAAATTAATTTAATTTTGTTTCATAAGAAAAATTGTATAAATTTGTTCGGTTGTACAAGAAGCACTACTTTTTTGAGCTAAGAGGACCTTGAAACGGCTAA
This sequence comes from Callitettix versicolor, assembly GCA_022606455.1. Classification (NCBI taxonomy): domain Eukaryota; kingdom Metazoa; phylum Arthropoda; class Insecta; order Hemiptera; family Cercopidae; genus Callitettix; species Callitettix versicolor. The sequence goes on from CM040184.1 coordinate 32,003,405, forward strand.
CACATACTTGAAAATATACTTTTACCTTAACTATAATTTTAATATATTTAGTGAATTGAGAAAATAATAAGATAAATTTGATAAATTATGTTTTGGAATCGTTTTTCAATACGTAGGAACAAAATCGTCTTCAATACCGCAAAGGAGGCACAGAGAGTTCAGGATACATCTGCAGAGCCAGTCAGCTGGACGCTGCTTGTTGCTAAGAGCTCCTCCCACATCCTTCAGGATCGTATAGCACACACATGTCTGGCTTCTATTGACCGAGGTCAAACCACAAATTGACCACGTGCCCGGGTTAAGGTCAATAAACAATACCGTGCATTAGGCTATATCTTTTCACTTATTTGCATACATCGTTTTGTAAATGGGAATATTTTAACTCTACATATATTATAGTTCTAGTAGTTTTATAACATACTAGGAAAACATAAAAAAACTTCTTTTAAAAAATCCTTCTTGATTATAAATAGATATATTACAAAACATGTCTACTACCTAAAAAATGTTCCAAAATCGTTAAACCAAATTTTATCTAAATACATGTTGCTAAAATACTATACAAATTTCACACATATATGGCTTATTTCCACTAAATAATTCGGTTCTGTATTATCGACAAAAACCCGGAAAGTAGGCCTAATTATTCAAGAGTTTCTAAAATTTTTATTGCAAATTTAAGTCAAACCTGTAAGTCAGTAGATCCATGATTCTGAATTACATTGCCATGGATACTTCCATTTCACGTTAATTTTGTTTTTTGTTTCTATAAGCTCACTAAACAAGACAACTTATTTAAAAATATCAAGTGTTTGTAACATACACCAAAATTGCGTTTATACTCCTATAGTTATTATAATCGCTGCACGCAGCTGTCTCGCTCATGTGGTGAAAGCGAATTTTCAAAAATACTTTTTTTTTTAATTCTGACTTTACTGTTACAATCAGCATTAAAATTTTCATTTAGGGCCTACTGGCGTTTTAAACTTTTAAAGTAGGCCTACATTGAAAATACGAAACAAACTCTGACCGCTTTTAAATTAAATTTCATAATTTCAACGAATTTTGAAAATTTTAAATGCTATGCAGTTTTTAACGTTCATTGCGATGGTAAAACCAGATTATAAGAAAAGTAATTAATTTTTAAATATTTTAAATGGCAGCCATTTTGAAACAGTTGACCGAATTTTGATGATTAACCACCAAAATCGATTTTTAATGCCAAGTGTTTGAATCGCGATGAAAATGAGCGTGTTAACATGCGTGTGTGTATAAATTTTAACGACCTTTGAGAAAGCGATCTTGTGGTCAGGATCAGCGTTCGTTTCAAGGTCTCTGGTCTGATGCCCGCTGGCTAATTAATCAAATGTTATTGTATTAATTTGAAATAACTTATTTTTTCCATTTACTTCCTTTTCAAAATGGCGATCTTTGTTTTAATAATGACGTGTACGCAGTTCTGGCCAAAAGCATTGAAAGAGACGAAAAGTTTAAATTTTTAAAACACAAAAAAATTTCAGTACATTAATAATTTCTAAATGCTAAACATTTGCCGTTGCGAATTCACAAATTTCCTGATTAAGAAGCTAATATTGCATTAACCACAAAACTTAACGGATGATTGAAGACTTTACCGCGGCTCCGCTTCCACCGGGCTGGAGGGGTAAAGGGGGAGAGGGGTAGTTTGATAAACACATTCATATTACTTCCACGATCTTATTGTCGTAATCATTTCCGATAACACAAAGCAATCTGACATATCCTTGTGTTGACTGAAAGGACGAGGGCCGGACAAAAAGAAGGATGCAGATGCGCCTATCTGTCGGCCTTTGAGCACACTTCCTTCGAATCCTGTCTTTAGACTATTCATTGCTCATTGCCCTCCCCCAGCACGCGTCACGCGCCACTCGTGTAACGGTTTTTATGTAATTTTATTAAACACTCGATGTCTTTATTGTCAAGGGGATGCTGTATAGGGGTGCTGTTGTATTCTAAAACATTTAACCTTTATCCGGAAAATATTTCCCTTCCTCCCACCTTTAGTGTTATTAGCAAAATTTAATTGAAAAATGAGCTATTGGATTACATCATTACACCTACATCATGGTAAGACCCAAAATAGGAACCTTGAAATGAGCGCCAATCTTCACTTTTTGATCATTTTTTGAAATTGTCAGTAATTTTTATATGTAGTTTAAATGTGTGTGTGTGTGTGTGTGTGTGTGTGTGTGTGTGTGTGTGTGTGTGTGTGTGTGTGTGTGTGTGTGTGTGTGTACACTCACGGTTGCAATTTTAGTAGACCGATTTGATTCAAACTTGGTGGCAAAAAAATCGATTTTGGTTGGACCAATAAAATTCGTTCAACAGTTTCAAATTTGAGGCCATTTCAAATCTAAAAATCACAACATTGCCTCTGATTACAATAACGATTGTGCGCAATTTTAGCCAAACGCACTAACCGATTGTTTTGAAATTTGATTGTAAATGACCTTGTATAAAGCATGAAAGATGTATATGTAAAACTTTTTCCCATTCACTTCCGTTTCAAGATGGTGGCCTCTGATTTACAATAACGTGTGTTTTTTTAATTTTAATTCGAAAATCACATTAAGGCTATTATCGCCTCCCTAAATGCAAGTGTGAGTGTAAAGTGTTAAAGTCGTTGGTCCTCTCAATAGGTGCAGATAGTCAATTACGGGTGCATGCAGTAAAGCCAAACGCATTAACCGATTGTTTTGAAACTTGATTCGAAGCTAGCTTAATAAAACACGAACTATTTATTTGTTTTTCCCACTCAATTCCGTTTCAAAATGGTGGCATCTGATTTATAATAAAAAGAGTACGTAGTTTTAGGCAAACGCATAAACATATTGTTTTGAAATTTGGTACGAACATATCTTGTACAAAGCCCAAATTATGTATGTATAATAACATTTTTGCCTGTTTACTTCTGTTTAGAGATGGCGGCCTCTGATCTAACGATGACGAGTGTACTCAATTTTAATGAAACATACGACCGATTGTTTTGGAATTTGGTACGAAGGTACCTTGTACAAAGCCCTAAAGGCTTATGTGTAAAATGTTTTCCCATTCACTTCCGTTACAAGATGCCGGGCTCTCATTCAAAGTTGAGAGTGTTGCTGGTTATTTTCTGTAATATGGGCTGAACGGCAAAACCTATCACAATTTTAACCGCTTCGTGGAGAAAGCGCATAAAAATTTTCAATGAAGGTGCTTCAGTAACATTTTTTCGTAAAGGTTACGGTTACTGGTTAAATTGGCGGGAAAATTACTAGCGCTGTCTTAGTACTAATAAAGAATATACTGCGAGGTCTCCTGTCCTTTGAACTGCCTAACTTAATTAAATTGTAAGTTGTAAATAAATACAATTTAATAAATATAACAATCTGCCATGGTTAATGTGGATTTAAAGTTACAGTTCAAAGATTGAGACGATAACACCAATCGCCGCCATTCTGTTTACTCTTTCTTATCCCATTGTCTTTTCTCTCTCTCAGCCAGTCTTGACCGCAAACTTGAATAATTACAAGGTATAGACACCACGCCACGCCCACTTTTTTATATAGACCAATGGAATTGAGGAACAACCGGTACCAGTTTTCTGCCGAGGTCTTAGTAGGTTATCTGCGGTCATCTATATGCGATTGTATGAGTTTAACAATCTAATGGTTCTGGAACAAACTGTAGTTTTAACAATTTTTTTTGGTGTTTAACATCCGACTATTGTGCACACTTGGGCTAATGCAGACGAAAGTTTTAACAACTATTACAACTGTTACTGTATATTTTGAAATCATTTTTTATAGTTTTTTTAAAACCTGCCTTTTATCACTTTTAACGTTTTTCACTATGCGAAGTATAAATATCCGAAACACGCAGCTGTCTCGCTGACACGATGGAAACGAATTTCCTAACTTTTTTTTGCCATATCCTTTCTTTAATAATTTGATTTTACAATCATATAATCAGCAATAAAATCTGCATATATTCGCATTTTAAACTATCAAATTACATTGAAAATATGAAAATGAACCCCGACCGCTGTTGAAAAATACCTTTTTTCAATTGATTTTGAAAATTAAAATGCAAATTTAAACAGTCCTCAGCGTTAATTACGATAATGGAATCGAATTTTTTTTAAAAAATTAAAACACAGATGTCATGAAATTTTAAAAATTCAAATAGCCACCATATTGAAACTGTTGAACGAATTTTGCTGGTTAATGAACATGTCCGAGCTATTACCAGAATCGATTTTTGTGCAAAGTTTGAATCACATTGTCCCGAAATTAACAATGAGCGTGCGACACACACACACACACACACACACACACACACACACACACACTTGTGTATACTCTGTGATTTAGTATTATTTATCGACCACTTAAAAAGTGATTTAGGGGCCAGAATCAGCCTTCATGGTTCCCTGGTTCAGGGTCTTACTATGATAGCAGTTCCATTAGCTCGTTTTCCAATAGAAATTCGTTAAAAACACCCTTAATATTGGCAGCACAAACACAAGTTAGTTATTTTATAAGACTACAGAATAACGTATCTTTTTATTACGAAACGTAAATAACTTTTATAGATAGGCCTGTCCTAACTAGCTGCTTAACTGTGTATACGCTAAGGTATTTCTCAGTGAATAATAATTACAGCGTGAAGTTGATTATTATAAAAAAATATATACTAATTTGAAGTCATCTTTGAAGTTAATAGTTTATGGGGAAATTTTGTCCCTGTCCTTCACTTTATAAAAATCACAATGTAATTAAATTTAATTGTTAAAACAACAGCACTACCTATCGGATTTAATTCAAACCACTCTCTAAACACAGTACTCGGTGGAAAATAATTTATCACAGAAGAGATATAGCAGTGAAATCCCTCTATAATCTCGTCTAGCATTAATAAAAACAATTTATAACATTTTTAAAGAAACCGGTTCAGTATTTCATGCGCCTATTGAAAACAAACGAACATTGCTTTCATATTTATTTATATTTATATATATATATATATATATATATATATATATATATATATATATATATATATATATATATATATATATATATATATATATATATATATATATATATATATATAGCCTATATATTTAAGGCAAAAAGCACTTTGAGGATATTATCGCGTCCCTACATGTAAGTTTGAGTGTAAAGTGTTAAAGTCGTAAGTGTAGTGTTGTAAGTGTAAGTGTGTATTAGACTCGGGTACCGCGAGGGACGTCTAAATCCTCTCAATAGGTGTAGCTAGTCTGCACCCCCTGCGGAGATAGGTTATATATATATATATATATATATATATATATATGTGTGTGTGTGTGTGTGTGTGTGTGTGTGTGTGTGTGTGTGTGTACAGAATAACATAGAATGATTACAAGGCGCAGGCAAATCACAAAGCAATGTGTAGATGACCTAACAATAACTGATTGTTTTAAAAACAATAATAATTGAATGTCTTGTTTATAGAAGATATAACCGCACAAACAATGGATTGTTGACAGACATTCATTGCCGAGGTTTTATTAAAGAGTTAAGTAAGTTTCCAGCTGAGACAGATGCATTATCAGCTGAACTGATAAGAAGGCCTATATAACATGCAAAGAGAACTGGGATTACTCTAACAGTACTTCCTTAGCGATTGTAGGCCTACTGTTGATAATAATTTACTGAAATGATAACTTGTTAGCTTTGAGAAATGGGCTATTTGAGCAGCCATCATGGTAAGAGCAAGACCCGGGACCACTAGATCACTTTTTGATGGGTCGTTTTATATATATATATATATATATATATATATATATATATATATGTGTGTGTGTGTGTGTGTGTGTGTGTGTGTGTGTGTGTAGCATATATAGTATATAAATAAATACGTACGTGGTCGCGAGCATGCGTGCTTGTTTTGTGTGCGCGCGCGCTCCTACTTCAATTTTTGAAAAAATTTGAAATCGCTTGATTGAAATTGCAAAAAATGCAATTGATTGATTGATCAATTGATTGTAAATTTTTTTCAATCAATTTTCAATGAGTTTACATATTTAGACAGACAATTTATTACAAAAAAAATACTGTACTTTGTAAGTTCTCCTTTTAATAACAAAAACTCGATGCGTTTGTATAATCACAAGGAAGACCATAAAGTGAAGTGACCGTATTAACGTCAGGCAGACATATGATGGTGTGCAGTTATCCCGGAGTGCTTGTGTGCGCCCCGCGGTGCACAGTCAATAATGTGTCACATCCCCCTACCCCCCACCACCCTACCACATTTACTTCCGCTGATATCCATTATGCACAGAAGAAACTAAATTTTGTGCTAAACATAATACCATCTTATTGTAGATACTTTTTAATATTATTTACCAAAATACACGAATGATAATCGGCGGCACGCAGCTGTCTCGCTGACGTGATGGAAACGAATTTCACAAAGTAAATTTTTAATGTCAATTTATTTTATAAATTCTGATACCAACATATTTACCAATATAATTAACACTTTAAACTCTTAAATTACCGGCATATATTTAAATATAGAAAACGAACCCTGACCGCCGTCAAATTCAATTTCTCAATTTCAACTAATTTTAAATGCTAATTTATATTGTTTTTAACTTTGATTATAACGGTGTACTAAGATTTTAACAAAAATTTAAAACCGTAAATTTATGAATTTTTGAAGATTTTTAATGACCGCCATTTTGAAATTGTTGAACAGAATTAGCTGGAAAACGAACTTAAGGAAGCTATAACCAAATTCGATTTTTGTGCCAAGTATGAATAAAATCGGAAGGAATATACAAACTTGAGAATGCCAAAAGCACACACATCCTTACTTATATTGCATAAAAATTTTAACGGACCCTCCCTCAACAAGTCGAGATCTGTGCTCATTTCATGATCCCGGGTATGGACTTTACCATGATAGCCGCATTGGAAATTCGCTAATTATAATCCTTCGATGACCTGCTTCCATTATAATCTGTTATAATGCTTCACGATTACCAAGCAGGGTTTAGGAAGAACGTCATATTGTGAAGAAAACATGAAAATTCATATTTTTTGGTCATTTTCGCAACCGGCTAATTGGATCTAAATTAAAATAGATCTGCATTGGATCTTAGTGCCCAGTTATATACGTGTAAAATTTCATTATAACCGCTTCAAAGTTTTTACGTAATAGAATATCAAGTCGCAGCAAGCACGATGACTTCACAATGTTTGTATTGTATATTCGTATAATGCAAAATTGATTACTGTACTCTACTAGTAAACTGTGTTTGAAGACCTGCATTATTTGCCGGGCTGACTAAGCCTATCTGTGACATGATAATAGAGATGTAACCATTTTGCCTAACCAACGCCGTACTGTCTATTGCAGTAGCATCAAACGTTTTTGTCTTGGACCCACACTCAGCTTGAAATTTTGTGTCGTAACACACACACACACACACACACACACACACACACACACACACACACACACACACACACACACACACACACACACACACACACACACACACACACACACACACACACACACACACATATATATATATATATATATATATATATATATATACACACACATGCATACATAGGCCTACATACACCAACACTACAAAAATTAAATAAAAAACTATTTTGTTTGTATCTAATAATTACATTTCATCAGAAGAAAAGAGAAAATGGCGTAATACATCCTTTTATCATTTCTCCTGATGAAGATTAGTTATTACACACGAAATATGAAGAGTTTTTTGTTTCATTTTATTTTTTAACTCTTAGATCCATGTTGTAGTTCCAGTAGCGCGAGTGTAGCACAGTTCCATTATCCTACCGCCTGTTCACTTCATTTCGAAAATATCTGTTGTGTATGTAACTTTACAATTGGCAGTGAAGCGGTTTTGTGGAATTACAGAATATATTTCTTGAGATGTGGTCAGTTTTCTATTTTTTTTACAGTCGAGAGAATACTAAGCCGTTCGCCCTTCAGTGATCCGTAATTTGGCCTATTGCAATGCCTTACTGCCAACATAATTTTCCAATATTTTTACAATTCAAAAGTAGAAAAACGCATTTATTTGGTATTACGTAAAAACCTTTTTTAGGTAGTTGAAGCATTTTTTTTATGTATTAAAGGAAAATAGGAACTCACGATTGCACGAATAACATATAAAAAATTTCGCAATAAACATAATTAGTTTTAGTTTTATATATATATATATATATATATATATATATATATATATATATGTGTGTGTGTGTGTGTGTGTGTGTGTGTGTGTGTGTGTGTGTGTGTGTGTGTGATTGTTGCTTTAACATACTGACAAATTAGTGTACAAAGAAAGGACAGTTTTAGAGATTTTTTTAGGAATGCATAGGGTACAAGAAGTTAGTGCAACGTCCAGACTTTAGTTTTTTTATTTTAAGGCGAAAAGCACATTGAGGCTATTATCGCCTCCTTAAATGTAAGTGTGAGTGTAAAGTGTTAACGTCGTAAGTGTGTGTTAAAGTCGTAAGTGTTAAACTCGGGTGCCGCTAGGGACGTCTAAATCCTCTCAATAGGTGCAGCTAGTCTTTATACTTTAGTTCCAGACTTTAGAATAATTGACAAAGGAAGCCGGCTGTTAGCGGTTACATTAAAAAAAAGGATTAAAATAAATAATAATAATACAAGCCGAAATGAGAAGTTGGATAGAAACGTTAGTGAAATTTTGAGTTTAAGGACCTGCAAGAAAAAAAAAGTTGAAATTAATGATCATTTACAGGAAAAGATTAATAAAATGGCCAAATGAGTTTATAACAAAGTCTTACACTAGTTCGTTTACCAAAAATATTCGTTCAAAAGTTTCAAATTAGCGGCCATTTCAACCTTTTACAAATTCACAACTTTTTTGTCTTAATCTTTTTTTGAAAACCTGATTTCACTATCGTAATAGGCGCTAAAGACTGCATAAATTTTAATTTTTAAAATCCGTTGAAATTAAGAAATTTTATTTGACTTTGTACAGAAAAACGGTCCTTTCTTTAATTTTTCATTTTTTCAGTGTTAATTGGTTGTTCCAAAACTCTCAGCGATACAGCTGCGTGAAGCGATAATTTAATATTTAATTACGATTTCAGGAACGTTTTATTAGTTGGAACGGCTAGTAATAAAGGTGTTTTTAAGGATGAAAGTGAGTAAAAAATGTGGCATTGACTGTCACAGCCTGCTGTAGTCTGACTGTTGCTGATAAGTCAGGCAGTGATAATGCTTTTGTTCCGTATCTGTTACTCAATTAAACGAGGAGTTGTCTTTGATTCATATCTGTGAATAATCTGTGCTCAGTTTGCCTCAGCTTAATGAAGCTATGCCACAATATTTAACTGCAATTTTAGTTTGCAGGTCGTTACTAATAAAGGGAAATTGGGTTTTTAGTTGAAACTATTATTATTATACCTTATAACTAATATTATTGTTATAATAATAAATATAATAAGTGTTAATAATATTTACTCTATAATAACAATATTAACTATTATTATTATTATTATTTTATAGAGTATAAAATATTTACTTGTAAGCAACCCAAAAATGTATCGCCTTTCATAAAATGTATCGAATAAATAGGAAAACCTTCGATCGAGTTTCCTTATATAGTAATTGTTAGTTTTTCTTTATTAGAAAATTTTCATTTGAAAATTAATGGAGTGGCCATTGGGGTAAGAATAAGACCAAGGATCCAGAAATGAGCGCTGATTCTGATCACTAGATCACTTCTAAGGGGTTTGGTGTGTGTGTGTGTGTGTGTGTGTGTGTGTGTGTGTGTGTGTGTGTGTGTGTGTGTGTGTGAATGTGTTTTAAACAAATGGGGTCCGATTTGTCTCAAATATGGCATAAAAATCGATTTTGCTAATAGCTTGGAACATTTAATAGTTCGTTAGCCAACAAAATGTCTTAACGAATTCTCAAAAAGCGATCTAGAGGTTAAAATCGTCACTCATTCAAAGGTCCCAAGTCTGGGTCTTACTATGATAGCCGCTTAAATACCTCATTTACAAATGGGAATTCGCTAATAAAATGTGTGTGTGTTTGTATGTTTTTTTTTTATGGTAAAACTTGTCACAAAAATTCATTCTGGTAATAACTTGATCATGTCGTTAACAAACAAAACTCTTCCGACAGTTTCAAAATGGCGGCAGTTTAAAAAAAATTAATTCGTAACTTTCTTGTTTTAATTTTTACACAGAATTTCACCATCGTAATCACTTAAAAATTAACTTTTTGAACTTTCAAAATCTGTTGAAATTAAATAAAAATAAATTACGGTAATAGTTTATTTTTGTATTTTCAATGAAATTTAAAAGTATGAAGACTTTTATGCTTGATTATGTTTGTGAAATTAGAATTTCAAAAGAAAAATAATATAAGAGAATTACTTTTGGATATTTGCTTCCATCACGTCAGCGAGACAGCTGCGTGTCGTGATTAATTATCTGTAGTTTAACTGATTCTGACGTTTTACGGTAACAAATAACAACTGTTTAAGAGAACAAGGCGCGTAATTCTAAATTACCGTGTAAACCACGTGACGAATTAACGTATTTCAATTCAAAGCTCTTTGTTAATGTTAGAAGAGAAGATGTTTTAATTGTTCAAAGAGCCAAGGCTACGACCAAGACTAACAAGATTCAGTATTAAAGCATCATAATCTCTGTGGTTGTCGTTATCACAGTCACTTTGCAAGTAAAATAGAAAACCGTGAAGGCAAAAGATAAAACCATTGTTATTCTAATCTTTCTCCACGATGTCGCTTCTTAAACACATTTTTTTCCAATTCCTATTCAAGAAACGTACAGCTAATCTATGCTCTTAAGAGTCTGTGGGCCCTGGACGGCTATTTTTTTAATTAATTTATTACAATCTTAATCTTATAGATTAAATTAGTAAGACATATAATTGATCTGTAACGTGTATAAGACTTAATGAACTAAATCATGCTGTTTATGACGCATGATGTCGTCTTTTGTCCAATTCCACATCTAAAAGTTGGATGACTTCGACGTTCAAATGTTGATGTAGTTTCTTCTCGTGCCGAGAGGCGCAGTCTTGTATTATCTCCTTTACATACTTCAAGTCTACGTCTGCATGAAGGTCATCATTCCTTTGCTACCATCTTGCATTTGTCGTTGCACGAATAATAAGATTTTGTACTCGCTGAATAATCTGTTGATCTGAGGGTCTTGTACACCCCCAATGTTCAGCACCATATGTCCAAATAGGCCTAATGTGCTTCGCATCCATGATTTTACGGATTCTTAAATTTTCCATTTTTTCTCGTTTCGACCTCAGCTTTTCGCCAATAGTCCATTTCTGCAGCTTCAAGATACTTTCCTCTTTTTCAGTGGTACTTCGCTTCCATATGAGATTATACTTTTTATAATTGTATTGTATATTCTATGTTTACTTATTTTCTGGCTCTGTTTACTCATTCACCCGCACACTACAGGGACTGGTACAGGAAGGTGCGGAGCTTCTATAAGTCTTTGGATTTGTCTCCCAACTGCTGCTTACTGCGTCTCGCCATTGAATATAAACGTACTATAAAGATAACCCTTATGAGAGATGTGTGAGCACTCGCTGCTTGTGGTATCTTACAGTAGATTGTTGAAATGCAGTAAAATAGATAATATTACTGTTATTTTTTCAAATGTCTTCCCCCTGTCCTTCCAGTTTGCAGCGCTCGTACTGGCAAATAGTCAAATTACTTGGACTTCAGCCTCTGATATCAAGGCTTTTAATAATGGTGGCTGTACTTCTAGTGCGTTTACATTAAATAGTCTTGCTTTAGTGGGTTAGGTTCCGTTAATGCACGTGTATTTTTCTGGAAAGAAAATATTTTTTTACGCAGAGGCTTGTCTTGTCTTTAATAGGCGTTCGGCTTTAAGAAATAATTTGGGAAACTCACAATTTGATTTCCATCAATCTAAATCTTTACGAAATAGATGATAACAGAAGATCTAAAGTCCTTTTGTCTTTATTGTATTGGATTTAAAGTAGCTAGTGTTACATTTTTTTGACATTTCGTTGAACATTTCGTGTTTTAGACAAATTTGGAACCATCTTTTTCACATCTATTTTGTTCATGTTGTTAAGCAAGTGTTTATAGAATGCATACAGTAGAAATCGTAACTACGAAGTGTCTAAACTAATAAAAAAAAAACTAAACTAAACTAAACACTTCGTAAGAACCAGAACGCAAGGAAAGTATATCAGTTACAAAAACGAGTTACTACTGTTAGATAGATAAATAGGAGAAGGAAGGGGAACACAAAGTTGCCGTTAAAGAAGCAGGTAAATGGGATTAGGCTTGAGCAGCGATAAAATTACACAGATTACAGACTGAATATCTATTCTCATGTTAGTGACTAATAAAACGCAAACATAACAAGATTTGGTGGGTAATGGAGATCCTAGGCAATGTGGGAGTCTCACGCAAGCCGCAATTAACCCTGCTTATGATATACGGTCACCATTTCTGGTCATTTCCTGAGCAGTTTTATAAGACCGTTATTTCCTTCTAATAGTTTTAACTTGTTTACCTCGTCTACACAAAATATAAATTGTATAGTTATTTTTATAAACATTGCAAATTTGAATAATACTTGTTTTTGAGATGTTTAGATAAACGTCAAGGACTTTAATATTTTCGTCAATACGCCTCTGGTTCGTCCTGTCTCCTGTATTGCTTTTAGAGGAAGTTTGGCTAATCTAATGTGGTTCAACTCACGATCCTGGAGATATATGATTTAAAAAGTATCCTTCAAGAATTTATAATTATTGCATTTAAGTGTAGGGGCCTACTTTTTCACTTTTTAACACTTCAGCTATATATTTTTTATTTTCGAAACTTCCTGAGATTTTAAATTTAAGAAAATGTTTTTGATAGAATAGTTGATTTTTTAGAAAACTTAAAGAATGCGTATTTTAACATGTATATTGTTTTAGAGCTGGTTGTGATGGATTTTGAGCGATGCGTGACTACCCAAAAATGGCGTTCATAAAATGTATCGAATAAATAGGAAAACCATCAATCGAGTTTCCTTATGTAGTAGTTTTTCTTTATTCCTTTCTTTTACTATAATTACAGTAAAAAAATTAGTTATTTTATATTAATTCGTAACGATCAGCTGATTTCATTGAACAGCTGATAGGCTCTGTTTTATAAGAGCGGCTGATAAATAAGTTTTAGGTTATGTTGTTAAAAACTAGTTATGTTTCAGTAAAAGATCACATGTTTCATATTGATTCGTAACGATCAGCTGATTTCATTGAACAGCTGATAGGCTATATTACGTTTTAGGATATGCTGTTAAAAACTATGTTATAGATCATTGTTTTATACTGATTCGTAACGATCAGCTGATTTCACTGAACAGCTGATAGGCTCTAATAAGTTTTAGGTTATGTTGTTAAAAACTAGCAATGTTAATTTGTCGTGCTTTCGAACAAATTATCGTAATTTAAATAAAAAGGAAGAGAAAACATGATTCATGGTTTTTATTTTTAGTTCAATAACAGAAATTGTTTTCATATTCGTATATTTAATTCTGAGGGTTCATATGACAAATTGATTAAGCAAGGTAACCTACTTGAAAACAATATAAAAACACCAAGAGCTCAGGATGTTTTAGCATATTTACAGGAATACGCTCGAGATACGGTCTCGGGAGGAACATAAAAGATCTACGGGTGTAAGAGGAGAAGAGGTAAACAGAAATGACCTCAGGTTTGTGACTGGTTTTATAAAGTGGAGAGGGATTGCCTTGGATACTCCTTTCGACTTTTTAGGGTCGAATTTTGTTTGAAGCTAGGAAGAATGGAAATGCAGGAATTTCGGGTTCGCCTGAAATTAAGCAAATACTCGTGGCATTACTTACTAATCGAGGCTAATTGACTACGACTGCAGCTTCATAATATGGTCAAATTATGACCCTCTTGAACGGAGACAAGTAAACAACAACAAAATTATTTATAGTTAAAGTATAAGTAAAAATATCAGTTGTTAAGTGTTTCTAAACCTTTTTTGTAGAAATTTCATTTGTTGGAATAAATAAGCTTTTTGACTAAGTGATTTTCATTCATTTTTAAGTAAAAACTTCTTTAGACCACTTTTTTCACATTTTTTCTGAGGAAAAATAGAAATCCGCAGTAGCACAAATAAAAAGTAAAAAAAATCGCCACGTTTACCGTAACACATTATTAGTATTCTTGAAATAAATTATGTCTACCAGTGAGCTGTTTGCTTCTATTTGTTTTCTTGGGTCAGTGCTATGATTTTTGCTTATGACATTAAGGGATGCGAGTCCCAAAACCCACTACTGGCTTTATTCTTTTACAACTTAATGTTTATTTGTTTAAATTTATGAGAATAAATAAGTTCATTAATTTGATATTTAAATTATTAAAAAAAGTTTGTGTACAACATGATCAGCCCAGCCATTACAATTTACAGAGCATTTACAGTTGGATATATTGTGCAAGATTAATGTTTTATATGTTCATATGACGTATACGAGTACTGTAACAGTACTGTAACGATGTCCCAGCCTCCATATTCGCCAGACAGGGCTCCGTGTGAATTTTTCCTATTTCCAAAAATAAAGAGAACCTTAAAAGGCCGTCGTTTTACAGCCGTAGATGACATTAAAAGCGCATCGCTAAAAGAACTAAACGCTATCTCAAAGATCGAGTTTGAGAAGTGTTTCAAGGATTGGAAGAAGCGCATAAGTGCATAATCTCCAATGGGAATTATTTTGAAGGCGACAACATCAATGTAGAAGAATAAATAGATATTTTGTTCAAAAAATTTAAATTCTCGTTACTTTTTGAACACACCTCGTATAAATGTCAATTTTTTAACGTCAGTCGTGTATAATTTCAATTTAGCAGTCATTAAAAATTGGACCAATACAAAGCAACAATGAACATATATTACTTAAATTTTTCATGTGTTCACTGCTGTCAGTCAGTCACCCGGTTAACTAATAACACTGAAAGTTATTTTTTAACAATTTTCAGATTAATTGTTTAGGCTGGCTGAAGGACAAATCTGTTACCATAACTGCTATGGCTTGTGTTACCATAATTCCTGATCATTATTTAAAGATAATGTAAAATATAAATTCTTATATTTAACGACAAAACTTAAGTTATGCTATAATTATAAAATTTTTTACTGTTTCACAATAAAATTTCGTTCTACTAAAACTTTAAATTAACTAATAAACATCAAACGTATAAAACGTCATTGTAAGCGTACTTTTGCACAAACTATCTCGCATTCAGTTGTTTCTAAAAACATCTGGTTCGGATGATACCAAAAAATAAACAGGTTGTTTAGGTATAATTTCTGAAAACCTGTTACGCTCTAAATATTTGGAATTTATTTATTTGGAATATATGGAATTCCAGAGTGAACCTGAAAACATTAAGCAACCTGATGGTGGTCAGAATGACCCTGCTTTTTTGAACGTTTTTAATAAAATCTGTAGTACCAATTTTCCAGATGTTAGGCCGATTTATTAGTTTTTTCAGTAGCTGACTTTTTCGGTATGTAGTTCGAAACGTTTTGTTACAGTACACACACACACACACACACACACACACACACACACACACACACACACACACACACACACAGGGTGTTTAGAAAAATGGTTCAAAAAATTCAGGGCGTGATTTCCAGCATCAAAATTAGATGAAACGATCCAATAAACATAGGTCCAAAAACGCTTTGTTTTCTGTCTGGCCGCCATTTTTTTTCTTATAAGACACAATTTATGTCTTGAGAACGGTTCAAGATAACTTCATGAAATTTGGCACACATAAACGTGTCTGTATCGACGACTGTTTAAAAAAGTACCTAAATTTTACTTGAAAATTTTCAAAATGGCGGTCATTAAAATTTTTTATTTGTAAATAACTTTTTAATCACATATTTTATGAAAAAAACTTTGATTAGATAAGTGTCATGATTGTGTGTGTGTGTGTGTGTGTGTGTGTGTGTGTGTGTGTGTGTGTGTGTCCTACATATATATATATATATATATATATATATATATATATATATATATATATATATATATATATATATATAGAGAGAGAGAGAGAGAGAGAGAGAGAGAGAGAGAGAGAGATGCTATTATCGCCTCCCTACATGTAAATATGAGTGTAAAGTGTTAAATTCTTAAGTGTAGTGTTGTAAGTGCAAGTGAGTGTTAGACTCGGGTACCGCGAGGGACGTCTAAATCCTCTCTCAATAGGTGCAGCTAGTCTGCATCCTTTGCGGGGTTATATATTATTGATAATAATAATAATATAATTAATAATTACTGAAGATTTTTTATATCAGTGTCAGTGTGTGTGTGTGTGTTTGTAAATTAGTAATTAATTATTTTTAATTGAGGAAGTTTTTCCCACATTGTCTTAAAACTGGGGAAATTTTATGTAGCTGGTGGGGAAAACACGTACGTAGCATCTGGCAACACTGCATCCTGAAAACGTCAGCGAAAATCTCCAAATTTACTCGTACTTCATACGCTTGTTACTGCAAATGCTACAGAAAGTAAGCAGTAAGGACTTTACACAAAGATCGCAGAGCGTGTGTAAGTATAAACAAGCACAACTTGCTTTGTTCACTGTGCTGCAGTTATTGCAGTAGCCTACGTATTAAATGATGGTTAGGCCTTCGTGTTTAATGGTCTAAGTCCGAACGTGATTACTAACGAGTTTCGTGCAAATTCGGATTGTTTGAGCGTCGTAATGCACGATGAGCGGCAGAAAACAATAGGCAATTAGAAGAATGGCTGTGAGGATGATACGACTTGCCAAGCCTCGTAAACTTTCTCAATAGTATTGTATCTTCACTGCACTAAGAGCAATCTGTTTTAATTAGAAAAATATATATTTTGAGTAAGTAATCTACACGTAGAAAAGCAAAAGTATTTTCTACTGTCTTTTAAACACTGTCTTCTATACAATAATGTACAAACACAATAAAATAATGTTCACGTATCAAATATTCAAATAGATTTACAAAAAATTCTGTTTTCGCATTTCAGTGTGTCAGTCGCTGTTTGCTGGTAGCAAAGTGAGGTGCTGTGGTATATGTTAGATGAATTTTCAATTCCTTTTAATATGACTGAACAAGTTAAGCTGCATCAAACTTTTTTTCAAAAAATTTAGTGATACTCAAAAAGGAAAAAATATGTACGCTTAAGCACCTGCTTTGGAGAAAAAAAGGTTAAATAAATTAAGGAGTGGTTGTATTGATTTAAAAATGACCGCACATCAGTTGAGCGGGAACAGCTTTCTGGAAGGCCACAAACTGCTCAGACTGCAGCTGTTCACTCGCTCACTGATCACTGTATCTCAAGAACGACAAGGTCTAAGTAGTTAAAATTTCGCAGGAGGAGGTTACTCCTTTTGTGGTGTAGATATGCGTTACGGTTTTTTAAAAAAAATTCTCCTATTAAGTGATTAAGAATTACTTCACCTAAAACACGAAACGCTTTGCTTTATTGTACTAATTGTCTAGTTTTCATTAGTAAACACATACATTTCAATGAAAGGTTTTTTTCTTTGTTTTAAACAGCTGTGACAATATACTAGGCAACCCCAAACTGCCACTCAAAATGCCTGATTTACTTTTTTGTTAAAAGGCCTATAACTGTAAAACGACTTAATTAAGTATCATATAGTAATTCATTGATTTTTTTTATTTTAAGGTGAAAAGCACATTGAGGCTATGCACATTCGCCTCCCTAAATGCAAGTGTAAGAGTAAAGTGTTAAAGTCGTAAGTGTAAGTGTGTGTTAGACTTGGTTACCCCGAGGGACGTCTAAATCCTCTCAATAGGTGCAGCTAGTCTGCCCCCCCTGGGTAATAACCCATTGAACAATGCATTCATTGAACAATGCAGATGCGCAATAAGGCTGGAGTAAACAAATTTTTTCATAGGTTTAATAAAATAATAACACGTTTGTATATTTGTACAAATTTTTATTTGAGTCTTGCCAACCAAGGTTTCACTCGTTAGACTCAAGGCCGTCGTTAGACTTTACACATTATATTTGCGTTAAGGAAAACTCAATGTACAGCCTAAGAATTAGGAGGAGTGGATAATGGCCAAGACAATGGTTTTAAAATCGGTTAATAACATAAGTCTAATTGTTCATTTAAAATTAATTCAGAATTATTTATGAGAAAATGATTTATTTGTAAATTATTTAACCTAATAAATTAAAATTGTAAATAAAATTTTTGGAACAATAAGGTTTCCACAACTTTTTTATTTCAGTTTTGCCAACCAAGGTTTCACTCGTTAGGGCATTATCAAGGCCACTTAACAGTCTATTAAAAGAACTAATAAAAAAAATATATTTTCTTTAGGAAAAATAACTTGTACAGGCCTAAGAACTAAGAGGAGAAGATAATGACCTAGAAAATAGTTTTGAAAGAGGTATATAACCTAAGTGTAATTGTTCATTTAAAACTAATGCATATTTTATAAAAATAAATGATTTATTTATGAATTATTTAATTTCTTTGATTTGTAAGATAATGTAGTATTTTAAAATACGTATTTTTATAAAAATCGGAAACATTATGAACTCACAAGTGGTTAATAAAACTAGTCTTTATTGCCCAACCTCAAACTTCTACTGTATTCTTCTAGCGTAATTTGTAAGCTACCATAAACTGTCGTACACTTACTGAAAACAAAAATGGTGGCCACTCAAAAGAGTGATTTATTTTAAATATATTATTCTTATGAGCTCTAGAAGCTAAACAGCATCTTGGGTTAGTGTTTTCATTTTATGCATTGGGAAATTCAAAACTGATGTTAGGCAAATTTTCGCCTGACTGAAAGTCTGTTACATTAACATACCGTTTTTTCCACTGTTCACTACGGACGACTTGACCGATTTCAATGGAAACATTTCTATTTGTTAAAACAATGGTTAGTAGGTTTTAGGCTACCTCAAACTTTCGTGTCTGTTGAAACAATGGCGGGTAAACAAAATGCTTGTTTTATTTTAGAATGGGGTAGGCTTTTTCCACAATCTCTAGCAGGCAAAACGGTTCAACCATTTGGCAAAGCTATTGTATTTGTCAGTTATATGGTTATAATTACCTAATGCCTGGAGATTTGATGGATATTTATGGTTTTGGTCCAACAATCTGACTTATTTCGCCGAAAAAAATACTTTATTCCACCGATAAAAATTGCTTTTAATAACAACAGCTTCTCTTCAAAACATACGCTTGTTGCAACTGTAGTTTATGTTGAAGCAAAATTCTTGAGACAACTTTCAAATTATCAACTGTAATTTTTATTCTCTGAAAAATACCGTAGCGAAGCATGTATGTGTACAAAATTAGATACTTCCAAATATTGTGAACCCTTTTAACGTTTTTCGGGATATTTTTTTAGAAAACATTTCAAATCTTTATTTCCGAATTGTTTAGGAGTAAAAACCAATTAATGTATTTCGTAAAAAAAAATAAGTAACAACTATCACCACTACTTTTAGAATAGAATTCAATATAATTGGGCTTGCATCGGTAAAGTTAATTGATTCATGTTTGTTTTTTCAAAGAACTTGAACGAACTTTAACAACTTTAACTTTCCATCAAGTCCATTGAAATGTAACTTGTTTGCAAGCTTCAAGCTGGTGCAACTTTCAAGTGGAAATTAAACAGGTCTAATTTTTTTACTGAAACTTGAAGGCAAGTAAAATATGACTGTAATTGTACTACAACTGCTCAGCTGTTATTTTGTTTCGAAAGTTCATTGTTACAGTAAACAACTGTTTTGTCGTGTAATTTTTAGGTTAGTCAATACGAATCATTGTGGTTTTGTATACGATTTTTTGTAATAATAATATGTTATTTCCACTCAATTATTATAACTCCATTTCTAGTTAAAATGCGAAAAGGAGCAGATAAGACCCGGAACACTACCGTCTCTCACTCAACTGCTTAAAACACACACACACACACACACACACACACACACACACACACACACACACACACACACACACACACACACACACACACACACACACACACACACACACACACACACACACACACACACACACACACACACACACACACACACACACACACACACACACACACACACACACACATACACACTTCACTATTCTGTATAGCTTAGCTAGCTGTAGAGTGTACAGCGACTCGTGCTGATGGCGTGTACGACACCGGTCTAATGGTGTATTAAACGGAGTCATTGGATACCTGGTCACCTCCCAGTGTACCATAGCTCTGTATGGCGGACCTCATTTCCTTAGCTATTCGTGGGTAGAATGAGCGTGATGTCACCGCACAATAAAAACTGCTAAAATGGAGCAAAACCTCCGTAATGAGGTAAACGAAAGCAAAACTTGAAAAGAAATTAGCAGAATAAACAGCTGTAAGCACCTCAGTAATGAACTGGGAAATGGGGGAGCTGCCCATTTTGAATTCTCTCCAAATCCTAGACTTTATAAAGAGACTAGGAGAAAGCACTGTATCAAAAAAATATAAAGAGAGGCTTTAGAAGTTCATTTACAACATCCGGAATACATATTCAGCACTAAAAACTAAACTAAATTGTAGATCATGTTTATTTCAATGTCGGAAAAGGTTGAAGTAGTTCGTGCGAGTGTATTGTGGAGTCCTAAACTTTCAGACTGGAAACAGTCTGTGCTTTGGCAATTTCCGTGCGCGAAATCTTACTTATAGATTTAAATTGTTATACAAATAAAATAACTATGATACAGAAACTTCAAACAGAGAGACTTTGTATCGCCTTACGCTAGGTTATAGACTGCAACAAAGCTCCTTCATGTATTGATCATGTCCGATGAAGTTTATTATGTCAGGGAAAGTGAATAAGCAAAGCTTTCGGTACCGGTTTGGCGATGTCCCAAGTCTATCGCTGAACAGAAGCAATGCAAGCAAAACCAAATTGCTACAGTTTCACAGTCAATGTTAAGGTGCGGAAGGATGTAACTTGAGTGACATTATTTACCATAAGTATAAATGTATGATCATGCATAATCATTGGGCTGTACCAAAATGTCCAACATTAAAATTATACAAACCTTCCAGAACAAATTATTGTGGACAGTTATCGGCGCACCGTGGTACATCAGGAACGAAAATATTCACATAGATCTTCGAGTAGAAACTGTTGAAGAAGTGTTTAAGGTCTGCTGCAGCTGGACACAAGAAGAGACTTCTAAACCACGTCAACACCGAGATGCAAAAACTCAGTAGCAATGACACTGTGAAATGGCTTAAACGAAAGAAGTCGTTTGACTAAATACAGTGATGAAGTTATTTAGTAGAATATTTTTTTCTTAATGTTATTGTATTTCAATGAATACTGCTAGTTAAGTTTATTCTTAGTTGTAGTTGTAAAACAAATATACTATTTTATTTGCAATTGCAATATTAAGAAATGTTTTTCTTGTGTAATTTCATTTTTAAAATCATAATGTTTTTTTTTTGTTCATCTCTTATATTGAATTTGACTGGTATAAACCAATATTCCAGTAATTTTACATGGATGATTCAAGAAGAAATAAAACAATGTATTTTTTAAAAATGAATTTTATTACTGTAGTTGAATTCAATGAGTAAATTTCAAGTACAGTAAATTGAGTATTTGGCGATTGAATAAATTTTGTCAATGAATAAATTTTGATTGAAGGCGTGTTTAGATCAACTTGACTAAAATAACCCTCATCATAGGATATAAGTTGCATAAATTGAACAAACTTGAATCGCTATCTTGAGCAATGTAACGGAGACAATAGTGGCAACTGTACCATTTCAAATTTCCCTTCTTGTTCAGATACGAATTAATTTTAATTTTTTGAAAACAAAACTACTAAACAAAATTGCGGATGAGAATGTGTCTTTCTTGGAGTTAGGCTTTGCTGAAGCCAGAAGAAAAACGTAAAAAATTATATAAATTTCAAAAGATAAATATTTCTACATTAATATTGTTTAAAAATATACACCTAATTTTCTACTTTCACATGATAGTATTGTGACCGAAAAAAACAATTTTGATAAATTCGACAAAAGAGGATTAGATTTCACTTGGATCAGGATCAGGGTCAGGTTTTTGGTTTGTCCGTCCATATCTGTGTCTGTGTCTGTGTCTGTGTCTGTGTCTGTGTCTGTGTCTGTGTCTGTGCACATCGCTGTAGGACTTAAGTTTAATGACATTTTGTCACTTTTTGCTCATATCTCGGAAAAAATTTAATTGAAAAAAACATTTTTTGAAACCAAATTTTAGTAAAATATTCGGTTGCTACTGGAAAACGCTTTGTACTGAAAGTACAATAACAACGAAGTTTTTTAATATAAAATTTGAAGTAAAACTTTATTGTTCGAAAAATAGATTTTGAAAACTCAACCTTAACCTCCGTAGGGTTAATACTCCGGTCTCGTAGCGACAAATACACTTTTTTTTGTGTTTGAGCTAAAAGTTTAATAAAAATTAAGGAGCGGAATTAAAACCATTGTTTTTATTCAAGGTCAAATACGATGTTCTAAAAATGAACATATTGATATTCGACCATTGCATGATGTTCGTCAAAAGAAGTACAGTAATTTTTCTACTTAGCTTAATGTTTGTGGAATATAATCGATTCCGTATTTCCGAGTTTGATAGTAATTTATTCACAAGCTGTTTTCTTAAACGTAAAACATTATGCACTAATTAACTGTTCAATTAACGTGAGCCTAATTTTATAGTGTTACCTTTTTCCATTTCAGATTTTTAATCTTCCAGTAGGCTACTAAATACGGAAGGTCGATATGACACATAAATACGTAGAGATAATATACAGATTCGACACTAAAAACAGATTCGAGCTCTAGTGAACTGCAAAAAACGCTCCCTACGATTTATTGTCTGATAAATTCTAGTGAACAAGGAAACTCCAGAAATCCTAGTAAAAATAATCTGAATTTTTATTTACAAGCAATGCACGTTTATCGAATTACCAAAGCATAATATAATCACTTACTATCATTAACACGTCTGGAATTCAGCCCAGCTGTTTGGCGCGTAATGTGCTGAAAATATTGGTCGTGAAGTGAAGTTGTTTGGTCTCCGAAGCCCCATCGATCAATCCGTGACCCCCATCCAAGGTTCTTGGTTCAATAGTCCTTAGTCCCAGGCTAGACTGTCGGCTAATTCACTGAAGTGGACAGTCACACAGTTCCCGTATTCTCTACGAATACTTCGGTTATTCTAATAAAACGGTAGTTTTCAATCATCCCGAAAGTTCTATACGTACATTTTAAACGATTTTTAGCATTTTTTTGTTATTTTGTTTATCTTTGTAGTTTTTACGTAGTGAAGTGTTTATCTTTGTATTTTTATCTTATACAAAATTAATCACATTTTGGCGTCCGAAGGCATTCTAGCATTCTTATAATTTCACGCACGTGTTCTTCTGTTAGTAAGCCATCTCTACTTGTAAACCCTGTGACCAATCACTGTACAGATTGGCTTAAATTGTCTGTGTAAAAGCCTGAACCCAAGAAAAATATAGGGGTTGACACAGATTATTAAATTTTGTTGCGCTTTTGGAAATACCCGTGAGCGATACAGTTGCGTGCAGCGATTGTTTCTTCGTAACTACGGTAACTTAAAATAATTTCAAGAATAGAATTGTAATAAAATATAAGTTGTATATTAAGTAGCTTCGATATCACTGGCTGTACTTCAGCGAACTATATAATTTAAATATTGAATGTAAGGGGCAAAGTATGCAATTTATCTACAGCGGTATTTCACACTTTATATATAACCCGTAGTAATATTTAACCATCTGACTGCAATTTGGCCAACGAAAGAAACTTAAGTGTAGGACATTATAAGTTCCAATCGGTTATTTTACAGAAATTTCAGATAGACCAAATTAAAGCGTGCTCTTTTGTCTATAAGTCTATGTTGATTCCGTTAATATATTTTCAAAGGTCGATTTTATATTTCAATAAACTTAGCGAAAAACACGATTTTCACGCAGTTTTTCTACTGCTAGCTACTTTGAAGGTTAATAACTTCGTCAATTTTATATTTCAATAAACTTAGCGAAAAACACGATTTTCACGCAGTTTTTCTACTGCTAGCTACTTTGAAGGTTAATAACTTCGTCAATTTTATATTTCAATAAACTTAGCGAAAATCACGATTTTCACGTAGTTTTTCTACTGCTAGCTACTTTGAAGGTTAATAACTTCGTCAATTTTATATTTCAATAAACTTAGCGAAAAACACGATTTTCACGCAGTTTTTCTACTGCTAGCTACTTTGAAGGTTAATAACTTCGTCAATTTTATATTTCAATAAACTTAGCGAAAAACACGATTTTCACGCAGTTTTTCTACTGCTAGCTACTTTGAAGGTTAATAACTTCGTCAATTTTATATTTCAATAAACTTAGCGAAAAACACGATTTTCACGCAGTTTTTCTACTGCTAGCTACTTTGAAGGTTAATAACTTCGTCAATTTTATATTTCATTAAACTTAGTGAAAAACACGATTTTCACGTAGTTTTTCTACTGCTAGCTACTTTGAAGGTTAATAACTTCGTCAATTTTATATTTCAATAAACTTAGCGAAAAACACGATTTTCACGTAGTTTTTCTACTGCTAGCTACTTTGAAGGTTAATAACTTCAATTTTTACTTCACAACAATGTTGTTCAATTAAATTGTGCTATAAATATTTGTTAACGTTTCTGCCTAATTTGAGAAACTTTTTATAAAAATTGAAATTATGGTGAATTTCTTTTTAAGAAGAGTTCATTTTATTACCAGAGACTTTACTGAAATAATTCTTTAACAAGCACCATTCTGAACACTTTGTGCACCAGGAGTACAGTCATGTGACACGCAATATAGACCTCTGGAGTTGTAAATAAAATTTAAAATGGCACTGTTGTTACGCCCTGTAGGTTTATAGCGTGAGCCAGTGCAACACAGTGGCGAGTGCTGCTGTAAATTAATTGAAATTTGGTTTTAATAACTTAAAGTTTACTCATTAACACAATTATAAATCTGATTCAACTTAGATCTTGATAATACCGTTGCAACAATTATGGAAGTCTGTTAAAGATTTTTTTAGCTTAAGTTGCTGATAACAAAATGAGCACTTTAAAAGTAGCTAGTAGTAGAAAAACTGCGTGAAAATCGCGCTTTTCGGTAAATTTCTTGAAATATGAAATCAACGTTTAAAAATAAGTTAATATATAAATATAGGAAACAACACACTTTAATTTGGCGTATCTGAAATTTCTGTACAATAGCTGATTGTTACGTTATTACGTCCTAAACTCGTTATAGTCTGGCTTTCGTAAGCCAGACTGTAGTAGGGTATGGCATTTCTTTTTCTATTATCCACTTACTTAAACGTTGTTGACTTTCAGCGTGTATGGACAATTGTATAATAGTATATTTTCGGCCTCTCAATGCGATATAACGTCCAACTATATAACTGACAATAAGAAATAGTATTTAAAATTTGTTCAAGAAAACTAAAAGAATAAACTGGAAACACAAGAAAAACACCATTTGAGTTCAACAAATTGAAAAAGAAGAAGAAAAGGCGAAATGTTGACGTCACATCGCGATGTCAATATCTCAAGCGTCGATCCATCTCTACCCCCAAAGAGAGGGTGAAGTCGATAAGGAAGCTTTTAACGTTCAGGGGTGGCCATGTGACAAGGCAATGAGAGAACAGAGCGAGAGAAAAGTCGTTGACACTACTTAGCCCTGAAACCACTCTTTGTTTTCTACATGGAATAAATCATTAACAAGTAGCAAGTAGGACAGATTAGACCCGTGAACGTGAGACCACTGATTATCCACTCTGATAGATTCACTACATATTGCCATAACTTATCTGTGCTTAACGTGGGAGCTGTTGCAGGTCAGGACAGACAACGATAGGCAGCTCTACACCGTGTTCAAGTGTTTAGTGTTAGTCACAACGTTAAAACGTTGGAAAAAAACTTAGGCAGTGCGGGATTGGCCGACAGAAGTGACTACTTCTTTTGGCATGCCTGACTGTATAACTTTTCATTATTATGATTTAATTATTTTTATAAAAAATTATATGCATCCATGAAAGGGCAACTCTTGAAAATTATTTTCGTATTAAATTTTGTTTTTTTTAGGTAAGATAAAAACAATTAAAAATTAACTGAAACTGTCATAAAATAGGAATTTGAGTATCTTAGGCTATATAAGGGACTAATTAATCAGTTTATAACCCTATTTTTGACAGTCATACTAAGTATAATAATAAATATAATATTTGTGATTCTGGAATTGAAAGATTGGTATAGGTCATATACATTAAATACTTTATACAAATTTAGGAAACACACATTTCTTAAATTAACAAAAACAATAAACATAACCTCAACTGAAATGATATTGAAGCTATTGTGCGAAATTAGCTGTTTAGAAGAAGTCGTTTCCAGTATAGATATATACAAGAATAACACAAAATACAAAAACCTGAAGTATTTAAAAAGAAATTTTAGTTAAAACACATTCTACTTGGAACGTTACCCTATTAAACTGTACAGTCGTTTCAAGAAGGAAGGACAAATTATAAAGTAAATCATATTCTCATTTAAATATACGGAAGCTACAATCAGATCATTGAAATGTTGGTAATTATTCCCAATTTCTCCCCCATCCCAGCTCTAACATATAACAAATCTAAATATATCGTTACGTGTAAGTTACAACTGTTCAAAAATTAAACTGAAATATCGGTAAAGCAATTTGAACATTATCGCAAGAAACATTACCTCCATAACTTAACCATTACAATTGTGTTAAACCTATTCACGTTTCTTTTTCTCGCGAAAACGCTTTATTTAATGCCTACAAGTAATAATCTACAGTATAAAAACGACGAAATCACCGAAATATCGTAAAAAAACGGATTTAATAGCCTAACGAATACTATTGTGTGAACGTTTAGGTTAGGTTACAATACAGGAAACATCATTTGGCCGACCATCTTGCCGAATTCATGTGCAGGCGGAAGAATACAAGAATAAAAAGTTGTATGTTCGCTATCTTCGTAGCCATTGAACATTTATACAAAGCCAGGACAAAGCGGAAGACTTGGAATCAGCAGCCCTGAAAGTGACACCAACATAAGCGGTGATGATTTTTAATGTGAATGTTGCTTTTCCGACCTTTGTAATAGGCTAAACTATTTTTATAAATGAACAAAAATCAGTACATTTAAATATAACATACGTTTGAGCTGGGGAGAGAATAGTAGATAAAGACTAAAATATTATCTAATAATAAAACAGCTGACTTATTTTCAACGAACAGCTGAGTTTGGAGAATAGTTGTTTTATAATTGTACAGCTGAGCGAATTTTAACAATATCGTAACTGAAAAGGAACTTAACGAGTAGCTCCAGTTTTATTGTGAACTGATCAGCACTTCTTTATAATAAAAATTTTGTACTTTTTTGTAACTATTATATTAGATATTTATCAACATAGAAATACAAAAACTAAACGACAGGTTGAAAATTAATTCGAAACAAAAATTAAATAGAAATGTTTTCAGGCGACAAAATAACTTTGAGTAAAAGAATTCGGATGCGAATAACTACCTAAAAGCAACCTAAATACTGTTTCGAATATATAATATTCCATTAAATAGTAAACATAGACCGTATAGACATCCAACAAGTATTCATCTCTAATTTTCGTGCCTCTTTCTTCAAACTCATGTAATCGATATTCCTCAAAAAAATTTAGGCTCTATCAGGGTTTTCTCCAAGTCCACCTCACACCACCGCACTTCTGTCCTCCATCATATATCACCGAGTTTTTTAAATTCCTCTCTTGTTGTTTACACTTTCAGCGATTTTCCCTGTCTTCGTCTTCTATACACTGCTTCTCTTTCTTCCATCTCATATCGCCGAGATTCTTCAAATTCTTTTCTAAGCTTGTTTTCCATCTCTTTCAGTGTCTTTTCCTTGTCTATCTTCTATTCTCTGCGTCTCTTTCCTCCATGTCACATCGCCGAGATTCTTCAAATTTGTTTCTATGGTTCTTGTCCATCTCTTGTAGTGTCTTTTTCTTGTCTATCTTCTATCCTCTGCGTCTCTTTTACTTACCTCATATCTTCGAGATTCTTCAAATTCCTTTTTAGGCTTCATGTCCATCTCTTGCAGTGTCTTTTCCCTGTCTTTCTATGAAATTCTTCAAAGTCGTCTCTACACTATTTGTCCATCTATTTTTATGATTCCCCTGTCTCTGTCTTCTATCTTCCGCGCCTCTTTCCTCCATCTCATATCACCGAGGTTTCTTAAATTCCTCTCTAGGCTATTTGTCCACCTCTTTAGATAAATTTGTAATAGGTTAGTTTTTCGGAAATATTTATTAACAGTAGTTGAAAAGTTAAACTGTAAATAACCCAAAGAAAACAGAATTTGAATCATTTTTAACAGTTACTAATGGATTTAAATCAATATAATTTAACATTGAATTTGCGTATGGTTGAAATAAACCCCTACCTTAATGAACAAACTGTAATTTTTTATTTTCATTAAAGTGGCATTCTTTAAAATAGTTGTACAAGTGGAGGAATATAGTAAAAATATGAGTTCACAATTCTGTCTAACTTTACAGAGCCTTGTTAACCAACACGCTTGTTCGGTATTTTTTTGGGTTGGAGCCAGTTTTCTCCAAGTTCCAGTCTTTATGTTGAATTTCGTATAGGTCTAACGGAAGTGACTACGCAAAATCAATAACTAGGTACTAAAATAGCTGTGAAATTTTCATTGAGTAAAATAGTATCATGCTTCACACAGTGGTATATATTAATGTACTATTTTAATGTTAATATGTTTGTACTGAAGAATAAGCAAATCTAGGTTAATAAATCCTATAATATTAAGCGACTATCTTTGTATGTATCCAATAATATTTAACGAGAAGTAATTGTGTATGTGTGTGTGTGTGCGTGTTTGTGTGTGTGTGTGTGTGTGTGTGTGTGTGTGTGTGTGTGTGTGTGTGTGTGTGTGTGTGTGTGTGTGGTGTTTTATCAGGTTTATGTTAATTATGTGCCGTTACATCCACCATGTAAGGCCTGTATTGCTCTCAGTCCAGTTCCAGTGAATACAATATTTAAAAATGTTTTACTCATCGCAATATTTTCAAATTATTTGAAAAGTTTTAGAATTACTGTAGTTTAAATGTAAAATTATAAACAACTAGAGCACTGCCCCCTGCCTGCTACTCGGTCCAGCCACTATCACTTAAAAGTATGATTATAAGCAGCTGTTTCTTGGCTAACTGTATGATTATAATCAGCTGTTGCTCGGATTGTAATCAGCTGTTGCTCATGTAACTGTATGATTATAATTATCTCTTTTTGGGTTAACCGTATGATTATAATCAGCTGTTGCTCGTGTAACCGTATGATTACAATCAGATGTAGCATTCAACAACTGATGTGGCGAAAGGCAAATTTACAAGTTTTTAAGCGGAAGTGTATTGTTATTAATCTCTGTAACTCATTACAGCCTTTTTTTGAATTTAATAATTTGTAAACGTCATTAACAACTTTTAAACTTTAGTGTTTTCTCCGTAACACAATACAGTAGAATTTTTCGAATAAAATTCTCAACGTCGTAAGCAATGTTTGAAGCTTTTATACATAATTGTTTATTAGTCCTCGATATATATATATATATATATATATATATATATATATATATATCGAGACATATATATATATATAGACATTCCTGAACAATAATTTTCATTTTATAATAATGTAATTAAGATTATGACCTATTCTTCCCGTCAGTGGTCTACCTACTCACCTCGTAAAGGCTACCGCGGTTTCGAAACTATTGTTTTATCTTCAAGCCGTTATACAAAATGTTAAATCCCTCTGTCGAGGTTGTCACAAAGTCAAACAAAATATTAAAAACATACGTCACAAACAATGAACAAAATTACACGATTAAAATATGTACGATGAAATTTGGTTTGGCCAAACGATACGTGCGACTCGTATGTCCGTTACATTCCGGACTCGATGTGGTCCGGTGGCTATGTTGTAATAATGAAATTATAATAATGTGACAAAAATCATCATTGGGTGGTTGTAGCATTAATACTAATGAATTTACTATTGCAATAAGAAACATATAAATATTTCACGAAAAATGATCGGAGCATTTCAAAAAAAACGTCAACTTTCGAAGACAATTTCGACTATTTAAATTACCTAAACCGGTATGTTAAAAATTATATATATTTACATGTTTGACTGTAACAAGTTTCAGTTTTCTGAACAATAATTTTGTAATTTGCACTTGAATTCCTGTTTCATCCTCTTAGAAGTTGATTTGCTTAAAGAACTCAAAGTTATCAAGTGATCATTTATTGAGTTTGCAAAAATTATCTTTCCGGTTTAGAACAAGCAATGAGAAAACATTAAAGTTGATGTAATGATTCAACACATAACACTCTTAGAATAGCTTAAAATACAGTATGAAGGACAACAGTACTCCACTGTATTTAGACATGTTTCAGCGTGCTAGAACTGTCTCATATTGCGCTAATGATAAGCTTTCAATAACAATATTACAGGACGTGAAAGTGAGCATAGTACAGGAAATGAAGTGATTTCTTATCATTATTGTCAAATTAGGAATTGCCTCCGAATTTAAACAAAGCTTGCTGTAATGCGGCTGACATTGCTCTGATAAGGATTAGCGATGTAATTGAAACAGGGAGCACTGTAGTTGATAAGAGGTATTAGATGGTTCAGGGGAGCGCTTGTAGTTCATTCGGTAAAAAAGCGGCCAGTTTGCAAGAACTCGAACACGTAGGCAGGTTCGAATCTAGTTACTACAACTGCCTTTATCATGTGTTACACTGATCCTAGATTGTATTTAAACTAATCACGTAGTTCAGACCTACACATGGAACCTTTAAATAAACGGCGATCCTGAATTTTAGATCACTTTTTGAAGAGTCGTTAATATATTATTGGTGTAAAATTAAAAACAACTAGTCAGAAAATCATTTTTTTACCGTTTAGCGCTAAGGTACGTGAAAGTTGTGCCCTTTATTCTGGCAAAACCCATTAAGTTGTACATTGTCCAGAAGTAATATCACTAAGTCAGTTAACAGCCATTTTGTTTCGAGAAGATAGCGCTATGCGACTTAGCGATTTTAAATAACACTATTTAAAATCAATATGCTTTCTTCCTGTTCAGTTCAGCTGAAATAATATGTACTAAGTAGCTCTTAGTACATTTACTTAGTGAATTTGTACTAAAATCAAATTCATTTAGTACAATTTGATTTTAATAACTGAAGAAAGAAACAGAAATAGTGTTAAGTGTACAGTTTTGTTTGAGTAATTACAATTAAATATTTCGTTCATAGTTAGGTTTTAAATTTATGTAATTAATCTAGCTGTGTACTACCAATTGTATTTTTCAGGGAATACAAATTACAGATGATTAATTTAAAGTTGACTTAATCATTTTGTTTTAGTGTAAAACTACAGTAAGTTGGTATGTTTTAGAGAGAATCTTTTTTGTTTTTTAAAAATAAGTTATTGTTATTAGTAGAATGTAATAATTACCAAATTATTGGCAAAATTACAGTCAGACTGTTAGGCCTATACTAAAATAACCACCCCTGTTCGTGTTTACTCCATTAGGAATAGAATTTTGAAAAAAAATTCCTTTTTATATCTCTTAATGCTAAGATAAGTCTGTGTGCTAAATTTTAGCTCTTTACGATTTTTTTTATCAGGAAATATATTTGCAAAGTTCATTTTTAGCCCATTTTAACTTTTTGTTAGTGGAATTTTGAAAAATCATTTCCTTGTCACTTCCTAAGGCAAACCTGTGTACGATATTTCAGCTCTACGACTTTTGTACCAGGAAGTACAGAGACAAAATGTAAAGTTAGTTTTACCCCCGTTTTAACCCTTTAGAGGTGGAATTTTTAAAAAACATTTCTTTGTGCACTTCCTAAGGTAAACCTTTGTACGAAATATGAAGTCATACGCCTTTTGGATCTGGAGATATAAAGATAAAATATAACTTCGTTTTAACTCTTTAGGGATGAAAATTTTCAAAACCGTTTCCTAACGAGCGTCTAGGATGTTAGAGGAAGCTGTGTGTCTAGTTTCACTGTAATCCGTTCTGTGGTTTTGGTGAAAGCGTGTTGAGGTTAATTAGTGGTATTTTGCTTCTATATAATGTTGTATTTAAGATCGTTTTAAGTGAAATGTTACATAGAAAGTAATAAAATATTTATTAAAAAGTTTTCTAACAGGCCTAATTGAAAAACAATGATTGAAGCTCTAATAAAATCTGCGAATATGAACTAGCAATCGTGTCATCTAGCAGAACTATTGAGTTTAGTCTTTTTTTTTTTTTTTGTAAAAATAGGATAATGTTTTCGCTGTTTTATCGATTGTCCTTCAAGATAGACAAAGGAAAAAACTCCGTTTTGTTTGTCATTAAAGGAAAAGAAAATATTATTGTCTCTTAAATATTTTGTAAAATCAACTGATTTCGAGATGTTCGACGTTAAATAATTTAAATAGCCGCCATTTTGAATCGAGTAAGAAAATATGATTATTTTTTTCATATTGGCTTTTAATAACATTAATTAACATATATAATTTCAGCTCCGTGTCATTTACCTTTAAAAAGATATGATTTTATAATTAAAAGCACAACAAAGTTGTATAGGAAGTACGTTTATATAAAACAAATCATTACAGTGGGGCTTCAACTTACAAATTTAATTCGTTCTGAAAGTCGTTTCGTAAGTTAAAAATTTCGTACGTTAAGGCGCATTTTACATGTAAATTGCCTAATTCGTTCCACCACTCCAAACTTTTGAAAAAAATACACATTTATGTCAAATATGGAAGAAATATGCATTATAAAACACAGATAAAACATGAAATAAAAATTGTGTTAATTACAAATAATATGTACTACATTACATATACATCAGGAACCGTAATACGAAATAATGTAATACTACTAATACGAAATAATGTACGTAATAAAATGTCTTACATCTTAATATTGCAAGGGGTGCAGACTAGCTGCACCTATTGAGAGGATTTAGACGTCCCTCGCGGTAACCGAATCTAACACACAGTTACACCTACAACACTACACTTACGACTTTAACACTTTACACTCACACTTCCTCAGTGTCTTCTGACGTACATTTGGTGAAATAACGGTCCAGCAACGATTGTTTTTGCCGACTTTTAAGAATGCTTCTGAAATGCGTTAAGCAAGTGTCATCAAAATGTGCGGCTGCCCTATTCGTAAACACTTTTTCGAGGTGTTTTTTTCACGTCGTTTCGTCAGTTGAGGCACGTTTCGTAAGTCACGGCGGAAAATTTCCGAAATCCCGTTTCTTAAGTTGAACTTTTCGTTAGTAAGGTCATTCGTAATTTGAGGCCCCACTGTATTATCACAAGAAGAACAGTTTCTGAAATTCTTTCAGTTTCTTCATGACACACTGTATGATACAACTGTGCAACTATAGAATAATTTAATAATGTTTAATATTATTTTACGCCATTATATAGGTAAAATGAAAAAACAAAATAAATTTCGGTGTCGAATTTCAAATTTGTAAATACAAAAGCGTCGTGCAGCCGCTTGATTGACTGGTATTCAAGAGTAATCCTTTAGTGTTAAACTGCATCGGTGTAAAAAAAAGGAAGAATTAATTATGAATAGATGTCTGAATGCAAACAGAAGAGAGGATGGGAAGATCTCTTGCCGGAAACAGATAAGACCGGCTCTCACACTGCCGCTGCCAAATAGATCTTACAGGTAGGCTTTTGTATTGCGAGCAGATTCCATTCATACCCTCAACTCTTTTGCTAACTGTTAACGCCGATGTTCCTGACGGTCCCACACTTTGCGAATGTCTGCTCAGAGTGTCTACGGGAGAAGGAGGGGGAGGTAGGGTAGGTTTAGCGAACATACTCCGTGAAACGATATACCTTCCGTAAAACGGTGAACTCTTTATTACTGTTTTTTTTTTTAGTTAGTGATTATAATTATTCCTAAAAAGGTTAAAATTTAAGTGATTATGTTGTTTTTATCGTAAAAACATTTTTACCGTCGCGGGACGATAGACAGACGTAAAAACTTGGGTTGGGCTAGGCCTATATTACAACGGCTTTCATTACTAATTTCAATTTATATTCATAAACTTATTTATGCACAATGTGCAAGATTATATTCAACTGTAAACGTTTTAAACAGTTTTATCTATTATAATTAAAATATTTATTATACAAGTTCAAAAAAAATTAATAATAAAAAAAAATATCAACAAACAGCGTAACCGTGACGGACAAAATCTTACAGTCACGCTCTATTTATCCCAATCAAAATTGACTGCGTAACCATGACGGCTAAAACCGTACGTCCGCTCGATTTATCCTAATCGAAAGCGACTGCGTAACCGTGACGGTCAAAATCTTACATGTCAACTCGAATTATCCTAATCAAAACCGATTGCTTAACCGTGACGCCAAAACCTTACATGTCAGCTCGAATTTTTACAGTCAAAACTGACTGCATAACTGTGACGGCTAAATCTTACATATCAGCTCTATATATATCACCATAAAAAAGCTTAATTTTCTGACGAGTCAAGTATGCCTGCATTCACTTCAAGAAAAAAAATTAGAAAACAATTTTAAACAGCTTGAATATAGTAAACAATAATAATTTTAAAGGTTTTGTTTAAATTGTCTCTAATAAAAAAATTGTATTTTAATATAACGGGTAATTATAATAAACCTTCCATTAATAGGTTAAATCTATTTTCTCCATTGTCATCATCCTAATATCTGATGCGGAAAATCCTTATGTTTAGATTTCCGAAATGTTTAGCAACTTAAAAATATGGAATACTCCATTAACCATATACTCAAATTAATCGTCTCTGTGAGCTGGTTTAAAATAGATTTACATAGGTTTTATCGTATTTGTCCTAAATGGCGTTCCGTTTTTCTATCCATGCCAATTAAGCAGTTGCTTCGACCTTACGTTTTGATGAAAAATCTTTAGAAATTAAATTTCCTACAACTTTATAATTCTACATTTTTCCGTCCGTTTTCATGTAAAATGTCCGAAACTTGTATACCGTACAAAGCACGGTTATTCAGCTACATTTATAAACAGCATATCTAACAGCGCAATAGTACGTTTCAACTTCCACGCTGCTTAGGGCATATGGCGCTAACTTAGATTCTTCACCGAAGGTTAAAAGCCTTATGACTTTTACAAATATAAGGAAAGCGTTGGTCATAGTTTAACTTCCGACAAGTGAAAAAAATGGTTAATCTATGTTTAAGTTAACTTCGCAGCCCTTTGGGTCTGGTCGAAATGAAAAAGAGTATAATTTTCTGAAGGAAAACACGTTTATTGGAACAAATAACGTAAACAATTAAAATATTTACACTGTTCTACAGGTATATAAATTTCTGCTGATAAACTTTTTACACCGATTTCACTCTGTGTCCTGCGAAAAGGAATAATAATGACGTCAGCATCTAACTGTGTCAATCATCTCGTGCTGGTTTTTCTTTTTAAATTGAAGGTTTAACTTTTAAAATTACAGTGTGCATGTGTACATCGATAGTTTTTGAGGACGGAGTTAATTCGACAAAAATTGATGAAAATCATTACTAAAAAATTGCAGTAAAACGTAAGTTGTTAAAATAAGTAATGTAAAACCCTGCACAAACTTTCTCACGTTCATTTAATTTATTGACCAAACGAAGCCAGGTTTCAACGCTCTGTTTCAACTCGAACGTTTAGTATTAGGTTTGTGCGTTTGTTACGCAGTTTTGGCCAAACGCACCGACCAATTGTTTTCAAATTTGAAAAATTACTTTGTATAAATCCCGAAAGTGGTCCTACAAATCCTGCAAATCAGTGGTACTCCCAGAAACATTATATACCAGTGAAACTCTCTTCCAAATCAAAAACAATAACAAGACGGACCCGCTGCTTAAGACAGAGAGAAGGATCATCAGAACGTGTCTCAACAAAAGCTACCGGAAAGACGGGACCTGGAGAATTTTTTTTTTTTTTTTTTTTTTTTTTTTTTTTTTTTTTTTTTTTTGTGTTTAACGTCCGATTATTGTGCACACTTGGGCTAATGCAGACGGTGGGATGATTTTATAGCGTATGAAAATGCCAAGCCCTCGCCGGGAATCGAACTCGGGTCCTCGGGGTGAAAGCCTAGTACGCTATCCACTAGATCACCGAGGCGGCTGGAGAATAGCCACCAATGAAACAGTATACAAATATATCGACCCAGTTCTCAGTGTAATGAAAAAACGAAGAATTTACCACTTCTTTCACCTATTAAGAATGCCGGAGGACAGAATCCTGAGGCAACTGATAATGAGAAGCATCAACAGGAAAACACAGGGAATATACATTATATATGTCCTCAGAGACCTCAGTGAAATAGGACTGAAAATGGATGATGCAACAGACAAATGTAAAATAACACACATTCTTAAGACTAATAAATTTAAAATGGATAAACCGAAGACACAAGAAGACAGTGATCACAGATGCCGTCAGGAAGCAACGATCTGATTGAATGAGGGATTATTGGAGAAAAAAAATTACAGCACAATGTTAGGAAGAACTGAAATTTAGACTAAAGTGGTCCCATGAGGCAAAAAAAAATCCCGAAAGATTTTGTGTTAGATTTTTTCATTTCCTTCAGTTTTAAGATGGCGGTCTTTCATATAACAATTACGAGTGAATTTGCTGGCTGATACTTATGTCGATTATCATCGCTACATGGAGAAAGAGCATACAATTTCCTATGAATATGGCCCTGTAATATTTTTCGTAAATATTACGATTACAGGTTTGATTGGAGGAAAAGGACGCGTTGTCGTGGAGCGGTTGTCAAGTGATTAATTAAAAATATACTGTTCTCTGAACTAGTTTAAAATGGATATGAATTTCTCCAAAACAACTTTTGCTTAAAAGCTGTCAGCGAAGTACAAAAATCAGTCCTTAAAAGCCACTGTTAAGTTCTTTTTATTTATTTTAAAACAGTTTTGTCAATTTTCAAAGTCCAAAACTGGGAGAAAAATTCAAAACGTTTTATCGAAAAAATGAATACGTTAAAATACATTGAGATTCAAACGAAATTTCTTCAAAGGATCATGTTTAGTTTCAAATCAAAAGGGATATTTTTTCCAGAACAATTTCTGTACAATTACTTGACAAAACCACTAATTGATTTTTTTTTTTTTTTTTTTTGGTGTTTAACGTCCGACTGTTGTGCACACTTTGGCTAATGGAAACGAGGGATGATTTATAGCGTATGAAAATGCTAAGCCCTCGCCGGGAATCGAACCCTGGTCCTCGGGCTACCACTACTTGTAATTTGAGCAGCCTATGATAAATCAAAGAAATATTTTCAAAGTTTCAAATCAAAAGGGATATTTTTTCCAGAACAATTTCTGTACGATTACTTGACAAAACCACTAATTTTTTTTTTTTTTTTTTTAACGTCCGACTGTTGTGCACACTTGGGCTAATGCAGACGATGGGATGATTTATAGCGTATGAAAATGCCAAGCTCTCGCCAGGTCCTCGGGCTACCACTAATTGATAAGGAAGTTACAATTGCTACTTGTAATTTGAGCAGCCTATGGTAAAATTGGATGCGCGAATCACTGAAGGCGAAACTAACTGAACAAATACGAAGATATTTCGCGCTTAAACTTTGTGTAGTTTAGTTTGTTCACAACACTAGACAATGCTTATTATTCAAAGTGTTTCCTTTTCAAATCCTTTTGTGTCAAAAAACGCTCTTTTAGTACCCCACAAAAACTAAATCCCATCGCAAAGAAATCCGATTTTGGAATTATCTAATAAAAAAAATTGAAATAAAGGAAATAAATACTGCAAATTTGAAACTGTAAATTTTGAAACACCAACTTAGTTTATAGGTCTGCATGCATGATACAAATTTCAGGAAACCTGATACACCAAAAATAATAACAGACTAGTGTCCTGGTTTATTATCGATATTTAAGTATATAGGTAATTCCCTATTTTCGCTCCATTAATCTATCCAAAGATAAAATAACTTAGAAGCTCTTGAGTTATTATTACGAGTGGTTCTGATGTAGACAATGTTCATTTCAGGAAGTGTGTCAACAAATTTAAAATCCTGTCAATCTGCTGGCGCCGTAAAACGTAAACCAATGCATTAAATTACGGCAGGGCACAATAGGGCTACGAATATTAGAGTATCAATTAATTTTTTACGATGCCTTAATTTATTGTTCTGCTATTTTAGAAGAAGGGACGTCTGACGCCTGACAGTACGGTAGTGTGGAGCCACGTGCATCAAATAAAAGCAAATAACAGATAGACATGGGCTTTGTGATAACTAATAATCTGCTTGTAACATAGTCTTGCCTGCTGGTCACATAGTCTGGACATACAGTGGTTGGACGGAAAGTAGGAAAATTATGAAACTGGGTAACCGTGCCGGAAAAACCTTACATGTCAGCTCGAGTTATCCCAACAAAACCGGGTGCGTAACCGTGACGGCCAAAATCTTACATGTCAGCTCGATTTATTGCAATTAAAAGCGACTGCGTAACCATGATAGCCAAAACCTTATAGACAACTCAAATATCTTAATCAAAAATGCATAATTATCCTAATCAAATCACTGCGTAACCGTGACGGCAAAGACTACATGTCAGCTCCAATCATCCTAATCAAAACCGACTGCATAACCGTGACGGTCAAAGCCTTACATGTCAGCAACAATTTAATTAATTTTGCCTTGAAATTGTGTATGTAAACCTATAATTTAGCTTGTTCATAGCACTAGACCATATTTTCATTTCTCATAAAGTGTCATTTTCAAACCTTTTTTAAACCCTTTTTTAAAAAAAGTAACAACAAATTCCAAAAGTAATCCCTTACTACCTCACAAACACTTATGGAATAATATCTCTGCGAAAAGAAATCCGATTTTGTGCTTATCTATAAAAAGAATCGAAATAAACCCTGAAAATTTGTAAAGGAAATTTGCCACACAAATTAACAAACAACTTATTTCAAATTTTAAGAACAAAAAATTATCCCTATTTTTGTAAATACGTAGGTATGTACAAATTTTGTATAAATTTATTTTTAATTTACACAATGTGTGTGTGTGTGTGTGTGTGTGTGTGTGTGTGTGTGTGTGTGTGTGTGTGTGTGTGTGTGTGTGTGTGTGTGTGTGTGTTAGTTGTCCGAGCCCACACAAAGGAAAAAGTATAACAGAACAAAAGTACGTTTTGTATTAATGGAGAAAAACATAAATAATTTAATGTTTTGACGAGTTTGGTATTGCATTATATAGGCCTACATGCTGTCGGTTATGAAAACATAACAGTGTAATCACATTTAATGGTATCAGGTTTTGTTTGGATAGTTAGGGATTCATACAAAATAAATTTCATCGAAATCGTTAAAATGAATTTGAGTTATTCCGAGTTTGGTTGATTTTCAAGAGGCTTTAAAAATATTTTCATTTTAAATTAGAAAGTTGTCTCAAAATAAGAGAAATTATATTTTACGTGCCCAAATTTAATGTAAAGCGGTCAATTCGTTTATTATTCGATAACATGCAAACATCTATAAGAAAC
This sequence comes from Callitettix versicolor, assembly GCA_022606455.1. Classification (NCBI taxonomy): domain Eukaryota; kingdom Metazoa; phylum Arthropoda; class Insecta; order Hemiptera; family Cercopidae; genus Callitettix; species Callitettix versicolor. The sequence continues at coordinate 32,043,310 of CM040184.1, forward strand.
AAACAAGTGTACAGACAGACAGAAATCAAAGTAAAAACACATTTTTAAAAAAGGAAGCATAAATCAAAATATCATAATCGATTTTTGTTTCCAAAATCGATTACCTTTAGTTTACTATTAGCTAGCTTTGTAAAGTAGTACGAAAGTGTTGATAAAATTAATTTATTAATGTAATTAATGAAGTTAATGTTAACTTAACATTAATATTAAAAGCAGGACGTCCACCAAATGAGGAGCCGAGCGGAGCGGAATGAAGATGAACGGCAACCAAAAGTCTCAGAGTTCAGTCAGTTTAAAGAACGCGTTTGTATCTTTCAAATCTAAATATTTAGGCCTACTGTAACGGATTATAAGAAACTACTACTACGTTTTAAAGTTATAACCTAGGTAACGGTAACCTGGGTAAATAGAAATAATAATTTTGGAGGCGTGCTCAGCGTTGTGAGGAAAGCGGAATCGGCTTCAAAACCAAACCTAGACAGTAACAAAAATACGCGGAGCGGAGCCCAGCGACGCCGCTTGACTTCGCTCAGCTCCGTTAGGTTAGGTTTTGAATTCGTAGTCCGTTCTGCTCAACGCAACTGCGCTCCGCATTTGGTGGTCCGGCCCAATGTTGATGTTAATGAAATTACATTAAATTAATGTATTAATTTAATACAAATAATGTATTTATTATTTATTTATTTAAGAAATTCAATAATTTTCTGCCTAATTGTTTTAAACGTTAAAAGTGAGTTTATTAGTGGATTCCCATTTGAAGATAAGCTGCTCCAGTAAGACCCAGACCAGAGACATTGGAATTAGCGACGATTCTGCCTCTAGATCACTTTTTGAAGATGATGTTTAAATTTGCGCGTGCATGTATATGTAGGCCTATTAGTACGCTCGAATTCGCAATTTTAGTTCGATTTGAATGAAATGTGATTTCAAAAATCGAATTTGGTTATATCTTTAACGAATTTGCTAACCAGCAAAATTTTTTCAACAGTTTAAAAATTGCAGCCATTTTAAATCTTAAAAATTTTTATTTTTTTAAATTTTTGTTAAAAATTTGATTTCACCATCGTAATTAGCGTTGAAAATTGTACAAAATTGAAATTTCAAAAACATGTAAAATTAGATTTGAATTTTACGGCGGTCAGGGTTTATTTTCGTATTTTCAATGGCAATATAAAATTTAAAATATACCAATATATATAGATTTGTGATGCTGATTAAAATGGTAAATAGGGTTTTGAAAAAAACGTTTTCATAAAAAATACATTTTAGAAAATTCGCTTCCATCACGTCAGCGTGTCAGCTGCATGCCCGATTCTATGTAGCCCTACGTGAAACAACATGAAATACACAAAACGTCTCTGTTAAAATCGCACTTGTAGGGGAAAACTTTTAAATTTGAGATGTGCTGATATTAAGCTTGTTTATGCTTGTTTCGTCTACAATGTAAGCCTGTAGAGACGTGCAGTGCAGACTACTGTAGAAGTCAATAGGCCTGAACTATCTGCAGACTTTAACAAAATTTGCTAAACTTCAGCCTACACATAGCATCTTGTTACGTATACATAAGCCTGATGAATAACAAGCTGCTATGTGATTCATATTAGTAGATAAGTTATTGTATTTAAACAAAAGAGCTTTATCTGATATGGAACAGATAAGTTGTCCTGTAAGATAGCTGGCCTGCCAGATCGCTGAGGTCATAGGTTTAACTTAACATTTTTGTTTCCAGCGACTATTTCGTTATTATAGCTTATATTTTTTTAAGTAAAATCTAGATTTATTAATTTGGCCTACTTCAATGTTTACGGTTACAAAAATACATACATAAATTATTCATTAATAAAATTTAGATTTTTTGTGATACGTTTTTAGCATTTCATTATTTTTTTATAAGAAAACTTCTTTAGGCGAGTCTTTTTAATAAAAACTCGCGAATATCACGATTATAGAATATTATATACGTTTCAAGTATTATTAAAGTGAATTTAAGTAAGCTGAATTTTGTCGCCTGCATTCTTGGCTTAGTGCTATGATATCTGCTTACAAAACTAAAGGATGTCGGTTCAAAACCCGTTGTTGACTATCTTTTTTTAAATAATATTATGCATCATTTTTTAGTTTTGGTTGGATTTTGCGCATCACGTGATGCGAGCGCACATATTTTTATTGGTAGTTATAGTAAAAGATCAGTTGTTTTATATTAATTCGTAACGATCAGCTGATTTCATTGAACAGCTGATAAGCTATAGTAATTAAAGGATGTCAGTTCAAAACCCGTTGCTGAATTTAACTCTTTTTAAAAATAGCATGTATCATGTTTTAGTTCTGGTTGGATTTTGCGTATGGCATGATGCGAGTGCACAAAATTTATATTGGTAGTTATAGTAAAAGATCAGTTGTTTTATATTAATTCGTAACGATCAGCTGATTTCATTGAACAGCTGATAGGCTGTAATAAGTTTCAGGTTATGTTGTTAGAAACTCGCTATGTGCAATTAGTCGTGTTTTCGAACAAATTGTGTAATAACTAAATTAAAAAGAAAACATAATCTTTTTTTTTTTAAATTAAGTATATAAATAGGTTAAATAATATATTTAAATTATAATTAAACCCATTATACTACACACCCAAACTATCTGCACAAAACTGTTACTGCTAAATATTGCACGTTGTATATAATTAAAGGTTGTTAATCAATATTTAAAATATTAATGAACGTCATTGTAATACAGCCCAACACAATTATTATAGAATTAAAAGTTGGATATATTGAGCAAGATTGATGTTTTCATATTTAGATAAATGCACATATCTTTTGATAACGGTTATATGTAATTTAGCTATAAGATCAGTAAACCAATAATGAACATTGATTAGGCCCCTAATTCAGTTTTTAAAGTTTTCACTTCTGTAGACCAGTTCTTCAGTCAGTAAACATTTAATTTTTGTAAAAAATAATATCAGGAAACTGTTAAAGTAAAATTCCTATTACAAAAATTTGCATCATTTAACTCATTGTTTCTAGTAGTGACAAAATCATTATTTGACATTTGAAATTGTAGAAAATTTGTGTTACACTTATACACTGGTGTAGGGGCCATATAGTGTGTAAGATTAATACATTATTCCACAATTTGTTTTAAAATTAAGTTATTTTTCACTCATTTAAACAAAGTTATCGAATTTGGGTCAAAAATCTTTTAATTAACTGTAGTATTTAGGCCACTGCCATTGTTATACAAAGCTCGTTGGGGGTGGGAGGGGTGTTAACAACAGAGGGGAGGTTTTTATTCTACATGAACAATCTGAACGTCCGCTAAATACCGGGTCAATGATTTTTTTCACTTAATAATCTGTAAAAGCAATGAGTGTAATCAATTAAAAAAGTGTTAAAATAATAATTATTTAGTTATTCAATTTTATTTCTTTTTACACTTTCTTCACTTCACTTCAAATTGAAAGTAAAACTCTTTAACGACATCAGCGTTGGTTTATGTTTAATAAATTTTCTGTAATTTTATGAGTAATTATTTTTCTTTTGTTTTGAATTTGATGTTTCCGTTTTTATTACTTGAAGAAATTTCAAAACTTCTCAATATTGGTTTACTAGAAATGTTACTTCTCTTATATTTTTTTAAATAATCTTTTATAACTTTAAAAAGTAGGCTAATTTATAATTTAATATTTTTCGACGTGTTTTCCGTAAGCGTTACGCCTAGGCCTAAATTGGCTATTATTTAAGTCAGTAAAGTACAAAAAATAATGTTAACCAAAAAATAAGTCTAAGAAAATATCTAAAAATATGGGCATAGTGTAATTTGAATAGATGGGAACCAAAATAGGCTTACAATAATTTTAATCACAATTATTTGTTAGGCTAAGTTTATTTTAGTTAATGTTCTTTGCCTAAGTTAACGCTTCATTCTACAACTATAGGCTACTGTACATGTAACAAAAACGACTTCGTTTTTAAATAATTCCAAAATGTCACAGAAAAACACATGCAACAGGTAAGCAATTCTTAAGCCACTCAATCAAATCTTTCTGCATTTTGAATTTACTCGTTCAATAAAACTAATTATCAATTTTATAAAAAAAACATGAATTTTTAATTTTAAAAAATTGATGTTCTTTAAGTGTTACAGAAAAATACATATATGCTCATTAGTTCATTGTATAATAAACGTTTGAATAATCTAATTACAGCATTATAATATACAAAATCTTACATAAATAAAAATAGATTTTAGTTCTCATTACAATTCTGTATTAAAAGTTTTCATTTGTTTACAACTCTTTGGGAAAGTAATGTATTTTTGTAGTAGCCTATGAAACTTTACTACGAAGTAAACACTTTCTTGAAGAAAACTAAGGTTAAAATATTGACAAAACATTTGGAAAATAGTAGAGTCTTAAAATAAATTAACATTTTAAATAGTATAGGAAATGATTGAAGATTTACCTTGTGGAAGTCGCCGTGCTATCGGTTTGGACCTCATCATCAGCTGTTTCGGCCCGCACTAGATCACAGTTGTCAACAAATATAACTAATTCAGCCGGTCCCATTAAACAGACGCAAAGTGAGGTTAACCGTCCGACAACACGAGGCTGCTAGCCAGTGGCTAAATGAGAGGGATTAATAAGCCAGAACACAAAGGAAAGGTAAACCTGAAAGTGACATTCCCGTTCCCCACCTCTTTTCCCTCTTCCCGCTATTCTCCCGAACTCTTCTTCTTTTGTCAATAACAATTCTTGTTTTTCTTTCTTTTTTTCGAAACAGGAATAGATTTTTATCGGCCAATCAGGGTCCGCGTAGAGCATAGTAGTGAGCGCGGAGATACTAGTTATCAGTCCAAGTGCTCTGCGCAGCTTAGGTTTATGCAAGCCGGAGACCACGCCTTCCTCGCCCCCCTCTACTTCGCCTCACCCTCAAGCCGCAGAGGACACTGTCGATGTATCTGACTAAATGTAACTCTCCCTTAAAGTTATCGCTTCCACTACTGCATTTACGTCTGTACTGGTTTTTTAATTAATTTTAAAATCTTTAAATTTACGTCTTGTATTTTATTAGTGGATTATTTTCCGTTGTATAACAAACTTTCTTTCTAAACTTTTGATTTGAATATCGTTTCAGTGCCTCGCTTCAATAATTTTAAATTTCAATAACTATAATCGGTCTAACTAGACCGAAATGATTCTCTGCTTTCATTAGTAGGCTATGTATATTTATTGCTGAATTATAGTGGCTGTACCAACAAACAAGGTTTAAAAAAACAATCATGCGTTAACACATACCCAGTAGATTATAATTAGGTTTTATTTACTGAAAACCATTGAGTTAAGAACAACGATCTATATTAACAATTTTTGTTCATTGCTCGATTACGTTAAAGCAGGTAAAACAACCGTTGATTTTTTAAATAACAGTAATTAAATAGAGTACAATTTCGGAAAGGTCAAAACAAAAGTGGCCTAAAATCGATTTTTTAGATTTCTGAATATTTAGAAAATGAAAAATGTCCTAATTAATTTTCAACTTTTTTCGCAGTTAATTGTATTGCTGTAGTTCAACTTAAGGAAACTAGGGTTAAAAGTTTGCTGATTAGGCCAACGGTTATTTCACCGCTTGCAGAGTTTTTTTTAAAAAACCTTTCTTTGCAAGTACTTTAAAGTTACTAGCCTATAATACAAACTATTTTTATTTACTCAAAAATTTTATTTAGGCTGAAGGTAGAGTTGGCCTACTGCAGTATGTTAACGTTTGATTATTTCAAAATAATAATTCATACTTTTCTAAATTTTACTAAATGAAAGGCCTTTTAATTTTCAACGTATTAAAAATATGCTCAATTTAATCGATATATTTAAAAAAGGTCTTTTAAGTGTTTAGTGCCTAACTGAAGCAGCTGAGATTAGCAACTGGATGGGATTAGCGATCCTACCATACCTCTACACACACACACACACACACACACACACACACACACACACACACACACCACGCTATACAGTTGGCTAACTCTAACGTGTAAAGCGACCCGTGCTGATTGAGTCAATGACACGGCCCAGGTCAGCCGCTTGGAAAACAGCCTACTAAGAGCACTAGCGGGACAGAGAGAGAAAATGTGCAAGAGAGAGGTCGAATCCCTACTCTTTCACCATAGCTCCCTCCTTTTCTTTCACTACCGCTGAGTAGTAACAGTTTGTAGACTGGCGGACTGTGTCACTGGACTGTTGAAGGGAGCTGGAGAAGAATTGTCCTACATGCGCAAGAAATTCTCTCGCAGTCTGTTTACTAAGTGGCTGGACTATACTGGTGTGACTAGAAAGCCCTGGATCACTTGGCGGCCTCCTAGCGTAACTTAGATGCATGCGCGGCTCTGTATGGGCGGACTTCATTTCTCTAGCTCCTCGTGGGGACAACGTGAAAGAAGAAAAATACACTGAACTATAAAAACATCTGGCTAAATGGAGCACAACCTCAGCTATAAGCGTCAAGAGAAGCTGAATAGGAATTAGCACAGGAAGCATTATAACGTATTGTGAAGACAGTAATGAGAAATGGGTGTTACCCACTTTGAATCCTCTCCAAATCCTAGACGTTATGAAGAGACTAAGGCCGGGGAAGGCTCTGTAACTGAACAACTCAGGAATATAATAGGGGACACATTGACCTACAAAACTGTTGCAATTCAATAGTCACCTTAAATATTCATTTGATCATTCACTCAAGGTTTTTGTGAATTATTAAGTGCCATGATTAAAAAGACTTTCTGGAATCATATTTGTCTGCGATTCTCCTCGTCTCGCAGTGATGGTACGTTTGTTTAATATTGCTTGCATTTGGAAACAGGATTACTTCAAGATTTTTTTAGAGTTCAAAAATTATGGATAGCTGTTGTCTTTTTTATCTCTAAAACCGTTCGGATTTTTTTACTAGTAGTTTAAAGAACAATGGACCTTTGAGTATATTCCTAATCTATTGTCTGGCAGCGTGATACGTTCGAAAAAATTTTCGTAATATTTAGGAGAAAGTGATACTGGGCCAACTTCATAGAAAATTACATGCTCTTTCTCCGCGAAGAGGTAAACATTATTACAGGTCTTGCCGTTCAGTCAGTAACTACACTCATCGTTGAATCAGAGGCCGCCATCTTGAAACGAAAGTGAATGGGGAAAAATCTTACACACAAGTCGTTTAGGTTTTATAAAAGGTATCTTAGTAATACATTTCCAAACAATTGTTCAGTGCGTTTGGCCAAAACTGCGTAAAATCGACACCACAAATCAGACGCCGCCATCTTGAAACGAAAGTTAGTAGGGAAAAAATCTTATAAATACGTCGTTTGAGCGTTATACAGGGTACCTTGGCAACAAATTTCAATACGATCGGTTAATGCGTTTGACCAAAACTGCGTAACAAACGCACAAACCAAATACCGAACGTTCGATTTGAATCAGTGACCCCGTTTCTCTTGATCGATTAAATTTTTCCCTTAAAAGAGCGTCAACATAAATAATATTTTATAATACTTAGTGGTTGTTTTTCTTTCCCGTTAAGTTGTTTATTACGGTTGTACCTGCAGTGTTATTTGTACGTTTTATATTCGTAGACCTAAGTTATTAACAATGTGTAACCTCTATAGCTATCATTCTAGAATAAAAAGGGATTTGAACAAAATACCCAAGGTACATTGCAAACCTAATTGTTAGTCTATATTTAAACTGAAAATTACTTTTATTGATTAAACACAGAAAGTTGTCAAATAATTAGTATAAAAACACTGTACAAGCTTTCTTATCATTGTATAATTATTTTATAAAATATCCAGAAAGAAGCTATAAAGAGCATAAATTTAGAATCGGTTGTTTACATTTTACTGAAATATTGGTCATTTATATAACAATTCATAACCAAAGTTAGCCTATTATAGACAATGAATAAAATGGACAATACAATTATTTTTTTTAAATATGTTTTAAATGAAAAAAAATGATTAAGAACAAATGAACAAGAAAGACAACAATGGTTAGAAAGTAAATTAAGACGAAAACTGAAATTAACGATGGAAATGTGTCAGTTATAGTAAAAGCGTTATGACTGAAGAGCAATATCAATAACAAAAATGAAGTATCGAGAAAAACATGATACACTTTTTATATTTTTGGTTCGGTAACAGAATGTTTTATTTTTATATTTTTTTTTTATGGAACTCAACGAAAACTTATTTTCAATCAACAACTTTAGGTTGTTCTCTCTTCTCAGTTAGTAAAATAGGATTCCAAAGTCACTTTTGTATTCTGGCATTAAAAATTCTTCAAAAATAGCTCTTTAATCGTTGGCTACAAGCGGTACAGTCCGCATCGCGGCTATGCAGACGACACGAAAGTTAGCTGATCCATTCTTATTAAGGCTACTCGGTGTTCGATGTGGCTAAAGCACCGGTCAGTGTGCTGCGTATCAGAACTACGCATCTTAAGGTTTTTAGTTCAACCCGCAGTTGCTCCTGTCGTTTTTCCCTTACTGTTAACGCTGACCCATCATCTCATTAAGATAGTCTAACTGGCATAAAGTATGGACGTTAAGGGAAAAAATTTGTTAATATTTGTGAACATTTTTTTTGAAAAATTAAAATAAGTAAAATTTAAAAAATATTGTATGCTGTAATTGGATTTAGGGTTATATATTATAACCACGATTCCAATCAGTAATTAATGCAATAAAATGAAAGCACCTAAGTATAACTGGCTAATTTGAATGACTTAGTTCTTACAAAGTTTTCCTAACGAGTGTTTGCACGTAATTACGTGTTTAGGCTACGTGGAAAACTTTGCGGGCAAATACATGTCCTCCCTCCCATCTCGGTTTTGACTTAAGTCAAAGCACGTTTCCAATTTTCTCTGATCACCGACACTCACCCCCCGTCCCACCCGCTTGGCAAGTAACACACAAAGTTTCTTGCTGCTTTTATTATAGCCGAGCCGTTAGCCGTTAATTTTTATATTTATTGTTACGACAGAGAAGCTGGAAGTGTAAGTGTAAAACAAACGTCCGCAGTTACGCTCCTGTATACTTTACTTTCTTATGAAGACAATAAACAATAGGGGACGATTTGTGGCAGCTAGGGGGACGTCTCCCCACTTTTATTTTACTGCTGGCAAACATTTAATATCTGTAATATTTCCCCACACAATAAGTGTTGCCCTTACGGGCATACTATCTTAAATATTTTTAGTAAAAATTGAATTCATACAGGCTATTAAAAATACCTTATAAGTCAATGTAGATCCGTTTTTTTTCTTATTGCTTAACGTTCATGCCAGTTATATTTATAGACTAATGAAGACGAGTAATAAGTGTTAACGTTAAGGCAAAAGCAGCGGGAGCAAATGCGGCTTAAACTAAGAACCATTAGGTGCGCAGTTGGTTGTCGCAATAGACTGACCGATGCATTAGCCATTTCGATCACCGAACCACAACTGTATTTTTTATTTTATCTTAACGTCTATACTTCATGCCAGTCAGACTAATGAGGACGAGAAATCAGTGTTAACGGTAAGGGGAAAGCAACGAGAGCAACTGCGGCTCGAACTAAGGACCATTAGGTGCGCAGTTGACTGACGCAGTAGACCACCGATGCTTTAGCCACTTCGACCACCGAGCCCCCTACGTCGGTCCGCAAGCTCTCAATAAGGAACACTGCACTAAATTTTCACGTTTAATTACAGTACATCCCCAAAACCTCAGTTGATGTCAGTTTACTTTCGTTAATTCCCAAAAAGTACGCCTTTTTTCAAAATTCAGTTATAGCTACCAATTGCCCCTAAATTCAAATATTTTCACCGTAAATGTTTTATGTAAACAGGTGTATTTTTCAGCTAAATATTTAATTTTAAAAAATCTAATTATAAATTTTAAAATACGATTTCGAGATGTTGTACGACCTTTTTCTGTCCACTTACGTTATAAATTTCATATCACTGCGTTTCATATATCTGGCTGCACACACACACACACACACACACACACACACACACACACACACACACACACACACACACACACACACACACACACACACACACACACACACACACACACACACACACACACACACACACACACACACACACACACACACACACACACACACACACACACACACACACACACACACACACACACACACACACACACACAGTTTCTTATCACTGCTGTCTTATCAAATTTAAATTTCTTAGCTGTTGAAATGAAACTAATAGTACCTTAAAGATTAATGACAATGAGTAGTTTCATCAAGATCGATATTTCACTCTAAGAAAGTGTTAGTGATGTTTTGCCTATAGTTTAGCATTTCACCTGTATTTCCTGTTGCTACGGGCAACGAGCTATCCTTGATATGACGTCACATGATGTCACAAAACCGTACTGTCGTCACTTGGTTTCATTTCGTTGCTACATTATTCCAAAACTGTAAACAGTTCAACATATATTATTTATTTTTGTAAAATTTGCATTGGAAAATGAGCTATTAGAGCAGCTATCTTGGTAAGACCCAAACCCGGGACCTTGAAATGTGAAATATATAGGCCTATATATATATATAATGTGTTAGTATGATCACATTGTGATCAGCTTGTGACTGAGATATAGTAAACAATTACCAATAATTTTTAAAGCACAGTAACAAAACGTTAGTACAGTATAAGGTTTTAAGAGTGTAATTAGTGTCAGGGAGAAACATTTAGTGTAATATGTGGGGAAAATGTGGAAAGGCATTTAAACTCACCATAGATAAGTTACGCATAGCGTTCATAGATAATTTACGATTTACATTTAGAAATTCTGAAGTCTTGAATGTCCAAGCAAAAATTGAACAGTAAACTTTGGTACGCTGAAGTAATAGAAGCAACTTTCGAAAAATATTTGTTTATCTTGCCCTCTTCTTGAAACTACGATTTGACCATCAATAATCAGCATTAACATTTGCATATATTAGCATTTTAAATTTTTAAATTGCATTGAAAATATGATAATGATCCCTGACAGACGTGAAATAAAATTTCTTAATTTCAACAGATTTTGAAAATTCTAAAATCTAATTTATGAAATATTTAACGCTGACTATCATGGTGAAATCAAATTTTTTTAAATATCTAATACAAAAAAAGGTACGAATTTTTTAAAATTTTAATTAGTCGCCATTTTGAAACCGTTGAACGCTATCTCGAGGTCTGGATCGGTGCTCATTTTAAGATCCCAGGTCTGAGTCTTACCATGATGGCTGCACAAATCGCTTATTAGCCAATGGAAATTCACTAATAATATTGGTATAATTACAATAAACTTATATTATTTTCAAACAACATCAATTTTCCAACATTAAGTCAACAATCACAGATTAGCCATTCTTAAAAATGAATTAATCAGTGTTATTATTTTACTGATAACGATCGATTCTTAATCAATACGCTGCGCTAAAAAAAGCACAGATCAATCTTAAACTACGACAAGTGAATATAATCCGACTCTCAGACTACCCTCAACGCCCCAACCCTTAATAAACACCCCTCATTTATAATCATTAAAAAGGACGTTCTCATTACCGGTTAAGGCAACAAACACTTTCAAAGTACAAGTGATTAATATCGTTGCGCCAGATCTTGGTTTGTTTTCCTTTTTAAAAACGCGGAAGGAAATATTACATAAACAAGCATTGTACGGTATGGTGTCGTGAGTGTCATCTATAGGAAGCTACCGGCGGAGGTTGTACATCAAAAGCACGGAAGGATACGGCAGAATGCATGCATATTGCATTAGGATGGTTTAGTCCTGACATTGTGTCCTGGATCAGAAGAAACAATTTGTTAGCAACATTCTTGTCGCCGGTAAGTATAGCCTGTATAAAAAGTTTGCTTTATTGGTTCCGTTTCTTGCAGGAAAGCAGTTGTTTTGAAGGAATGCATTCAATTACTTCTTGTTTCTTTGAATGTATAAGACGAATTTATAAATTTTAATTTTTATTTTCATTTGTGTCAGCCATGAAGTAACGCTTTATAAATGATACTCACTGTATCATTCAAAGGATACCAACAAGTAATTTTTTATTTTATCCTGGGTCTATTTCCCAACCTTATTTTTTCCAGACTCAAAAGCATCTATTTTATATTTACAATTCATGCCTTGATATCATTTCATAAGCTCTAAATAGCAAATACTCCTCCAGCTGGTGCAGTGGTGTGCTATATTATTCGCTACATGCTCAAAATGTGTAAAAATCGCCACCAGTCCATTGGCTAATCATACCTGAGCTTGTTCCGAGACTTTCCTTCAAAGACAATAACTAGTGTAACTATTACCCTAACTTAATCTAACATAACCTGACGTAACCTAACCTACTCTAACCTAACTTAACCTAAAGTAACCTAACCTAATCTAACTTAACCTAACCTAACTTAAAATAACCCAAACTAACCTAACCTAACCTAACCAAATTTAAACTGACGTAACTTTTAAAGCATATAGCCTAATAAATAAAGTCGAATAACTTTGACTTGCATGAGTACAGAAAAGAAATTATTTTAAGTAATATGAATTATGAATATGCATAAATATTAGTACTTACGCGATCAAAGCAAATGACGAAGCCAACAGCTGATTTTAATGCATCATGTGTGCAAATTACTACATACTGTAGCTAGTCCGAATCCTTGGATATTTGGTTGTCCTGAACACATCTGAGGGGCTTACAGCTGATTCGTTCTGGTGACTACTTACGGGAAATTTACCCTCTGTAAGTGAATTTATATTACTTTATATTATAAAGACCTTGAAACATTTATGTATCCGACAATTCAATTGGCCTACAATAACTTACATTCAATGAAGTTAAAAATATTCTGTTTTTAATCATATTGTACCTAATTCAATTTAATATTTTTATTACAAATATAAGTTATAACTAAGTGTTGTAAAATTATAAATTTATTTTTAAAGAACTGTATAGTTTATTAATTAGTTCAGAAATGCAACTTTAATCAAAGCAAATATTTAACAATAATGCCATTTTATTAAGTAAATCAAGTAAAAAAACTTTAAAACGCACAATCTAGTATTTATTCATAAATAGAGTGATAATTATGACTATTCAATTAATTATAAAAATTTAGAAAATGTAACAAGTAAAGGAGAAAAAATCATAAAATTCTAAAAAGCAATGTTTGTATATATTTGTTTTTTGTTTTGCTTGTTTTATTTAATGCCCATCCTGTATGCTAGTTAGACCAATGAGGACAAGGGGAATCAAGGATAAAATAACGCTCGAAATAAGAACCTTCTCTAAGTGCACAGTTCAGAGAAGCTGCAGACTGACCGGTGCTTTACCACATCGACCACCGAGACCTAAAGAACAATACAACAGATTTTTAGAAGAACCATAAAGTATAACAGGTAGAAAGATATAAGACCGTTATTATTTTAATAATTTTAAACAATTTTCACCAAAAAAAAGCCCGTAGTGGGAAATTAGTGGTTATGCTTCCCACGATTCCAAAGTGACCTTGATGGATACAACGGGGGTCGAGAAGATAAAGATATGACTCAAACTTCCGTTATGAAATTATTATTCATAAAAAGTGATATTAGGCGGTGTCCAGGTGTAGTGGACAGAGGCTACCTAATGATGCACGCGTGCTCGCGTGACCTCGCTGTGTCACGTGACCCGCGGTTATGATTGTGCTCTGATTTCACTTTTTGTAGTTTTCTTTTTGACAAACGCCTCGCATGCGGTTTGAGTGAACAAAATAATTAGCATTCGAGGAGGCGGGCCGTGGTATCGGCAAATAGGCACGCCACCCGACTCTTGGCCAAACATCGTCGATCTTATCTTTGTCAGAGATTTAAAGAATTTCGGCCCATTATCGCGACTATTTCGTGTCGCATGGAAAGCGCCTGACGTTTAATTTCCACTTTCGTGGACATTTTTTATTGGAAAGGACATAAACACGTACATATTATTTTTCTACGGTATTTTCTGTGTCTCTTTAATCCAAGGAATTGTTATTTACCGGCTTACCGAATGTCGTGTAATTTTATTACATAGAAAATATTACATAAATGTACTTCTATATTTGAATGCTATTGATTATTTTATATTACTGGCGTTTATGTTCCAATTCATTGGCGGACCCATTGGGGCTGCAGCCCTACCTTTGGAAATAGAAACAGTTTGAAGAAATATAAATTTATTAGTTAGCAAATTAAGTAAAATAGAAATGCCTAACTATTGCCATAATCTTAATCTTAATCTTAATCTTAATCATATTATATGTCTGAAAGTTTGTGTGTTTGTTTGTTTGTTATTCAATCACGCTTTAACCACTGGACCAATTAAAATTTGTTTGTTTGTTATTCAATCACGCTTTAACCACTGGACCAATTGAGAAGAAATTTGGTACGAATATGGATTAAGTATCAGAGATACACCTAGGCCTATTCCCGTTTTACAAAACGTCATTATACTACTTACCCAGCCCAAAATAATTATCAGTTTTTAGTTTTGTGGCATGTGTTAACTGTAGTTATTTACTGGACCTGAGATGAACATAGATTCAATCCTATTTTAAGAATCTTAATCTGTGTTTTATTTATTGCAAAATTATTGCTTTTAATGTAACATTTTCAATATTTTAGTTGAAATTTTTTTCAAAACTGACCTTAATTTGTTACTTTGTGTTGAATTTTCAATATTAAATGTAAACAAATCCCTACGCAGAGTGCCAATTGTAAGGTAGTATATATATTTATGTAATTACATTATATGAAAAAATAGTAAATATGCAGTGTAGCATATCCTGGATTTTTCGATATTTTTTTTACTAAAATGCTTTATTATGTGCCCAAAAGCAAGAATCCAAAATATGAAAGCACGAGAAGTACAATAAAAATCGAAAATAAAAGTGACCAACATAACCTCAAAATTGCTTCCCGGTGAAAATCAGTAACGTATTGTAAATCGGTAAAACAATAAAAATACGTCTAACACGGGTTTTGGGTGACAAGAAACCCATTTTTTAAAAGAATACTGCATAACCAAACTGACACGGTTGTTAGGCCTAACAAGATGATGCGTGAAAAAACCTTTATATTTTTTTTTTAAAATAGCCTACTGTATATCCTGACACGGTTGTTGGGCTTATCACGGTGATACGTAAAAAAACCTTTATATTTTTTTAAAGAATACTACATATCCTAACTGACACGGTTGTTAGGCCTAACACGGTGATGCGTGAAAAAACCTTTACATTTTTTTAAAGATTACTACATATCCCAAATGACACGGTTGTTGGGCTTATCATGGTGATGTGTGGAAAAAACCTTTATTTTTTTTAGAATAATACATAACCTAATTGACACGGTTGTTAGGCCTAATACAGTGATGCGTGAAAAACCTTTATATTTTTTTAAAGAATACTACATATCCTAACTGTACATATCCTAACATGGTTGTTAGGCCTAACACGGTGATGCGTGAAAAAACCTGTATATTGTTTTAAAGTGTACTACATAACATAACTGACACGGTGTTGGGCCTATCACGGTGATGTGTGAAAAAAACCTTCATTTTTTTAAAGAATACTACATAACCTAATTGTCACGATTGTTAGGCCTAACACGGTAATGCTTGAAAAACCTTTATATTTGTTTAAAGAATACTACATATCCTAACTGACACGATTGTTAGGCTTATCAAGGTGATGTGTGAAAAAAACCTTTATTTTTTAAAGAATACTACATAACCTAATTGACACGGTTGTTAGGCCTAACACGGTGATGCATGAAAAACCTTTATATTTTTTTAAAGAATAATACATATCCTAACTGACACGGTTGTTGGGCCTATCACGGTAATGTGTGAAAAAAAACTTTATTTTTTTTAAAGAGATTTATTTTAGAATATTAAATATTAAAAACCTTTATTTTTTTTATCAGTAGATAACCTTAACTGACACGGTTGTTAGGTCTAACATGGTGATGCGTGAAAATACTTTATATTTTTTTTAAAGAATATTAGGCTACATATCCTAACTGGTGGTGCATAAAAAAACCTTTGTATTTTTTTAAAGAATACCACATATACTAACTGACATGGTTGTTGGGCCTATCATGGCGATGTGTGAAAAAAACCGTTATTTTTTTAAAGAGTACTCCAAAAATTAACTGACACGGTTGTTAGGCCTAACATGGTGATGCGTGAAAAAACTTTATATTTTTTTAAAAAAATATTCCATACGTTAACTAACATGATTGTTAGGCCTAACGCGGTGATACATTAAAAAAACCTTTATTTATTTTTTAAAAAAGAGTACTCCAAAACCTAACTGACACGGTTGTTAGGCCTAACACGGCGATGCATTAAAAAAACCTTCATTTATTTTTTTAAAAAGAGTACTCTGTATCCTAACTGACATGGTTGTTGGGCCTAATACGGTGATGCAGGAAAAAACCTTATTTTTTTTTTTAAATTACTCCATAACTTAACTAACACGGTTGTTAGGCTTAACATGGTGATGCGTTAGAAAACATTTATTTAAAAAAATACACCAAATCTAACTGACACGGTTGTTGGTCCTAACACGTTGATGCGTGATCTTTAATGTATATTATGATTGCAGGCAAAGCCGTGACGGGTAACAGGTAATCATATTATATTTCTGAAAGTTTGTTTTTGTTTATTTGTTTGTTTTTCAATTACACTTTAACTACTGGACCAATTGAGATTAAATTTGGTGTGTACACGCTTTAGGTATCTGAGATAAACACAATACTATTCCAGTTTAATTGTATAATAGTGACTTTTTAATAATACTGAATTTTATTAAAATATGACAGGATCCTGTTTTAGAGTATCAAGTAGCAAAAATGTATATGTCTTGGCCGAAAACCATAAATCGTATAATATTGTATATAGAAATATATTAAAATGAAATGAACCTATTCTGATTTTGAAAATCGACTATAAATTTTATTGCCTACATTATAATTGCAGGCAAAGCCGCAACGGTCATATTATCAAGAACCTAATCATATTATCAATTAAACGAGGATTTCTGTGAATCCTGCATGCACAGGTACAGCGGGACAGGTTAAAGTTTAATTTATCTTTGAAGAGAAAGAGGGAAGAAGGAATAAATACGGGCACAGATTTGTTAGTCAGGAGCAGATGTGTGGACACAGTAGATAAGAGTGTGTGTATAGAGAAATAGCAGACAAAATCGACCCAAACAGTTGATAAATTCGCGAAGTAGAAACAAAGTTAGACTCCGTTGTCTGAAGTGAATTATCATTTAAAACCATGAACTTATTAAAATGTATTTTCATTTATTTCTTTTATAATTTTGATTTATATTAATTTCCATATTTAATATTTAATATTTCCATATTTAATTTTATCTATTCCATATGTCATGGACTCTCTAAAATAAACCTATGTGTACTACAATAAATAATATTTTTTTTAGGTTTTATCATAAAAATGTATCATCCTGAAGTAGATCAAGACTGTACTTATACCCATATGTAAATATTGCATACGTGCATGAAACTATTGTAAATTATAATAATGTTTTATTTGTCCCGGGTTTATTCTTGGGTCAGCCCCCAGCTTTTAAAACTGGCTTATATAGTCGAGAGTTTTGGATTTTTTAAAAACCTAGCAAAAGACGATTTTCTTTAATCAACTACAGAATCTACATTTGGTACCTCCAAAAAAACTAGAAACCCTATAAAATTTTGTAAACTACATAAATATGTAAGGTGTTATCACCGTCACGTTTGAAATTTTAAACAGATGTGATTAAAACTTGGCACAAAAACCGATTTGACAAGTTCTTTAACCAGCGAAATTTGTTCGACAGTTTCAAAATGTCAGACTTTTTAAATCTAAAGGAAATCATAACTGATTTTTTTTTTTTGAAAATCTGATTACACCATCGTAATCAACGTTAAAAACTGTATACTTGAGCATTTTGAATTTTCAAAATCTGTTGAAATGAAGAAATTTAATTTAACGGTGTTCATGGTTCATATTTTCGTATTTTGGTATAACATTAATTTTCGAAAAATGTAAAAAAAAATAACTTTTGGAAATTCGCTTCGATCACGTTAGCAAGACAGCTGAGTGCACTATTTTTTTATTATTTTTTATTATTATTTATTTATTTATTTTTTTTTTTATTATTATTTTTAGCTGAGTCGATTATTATTTTTTTGTAATTGGGGGGGGGAGTTTCTAAAGCTTTTCAAGTGAAACCTACAGACGAGCGACAACTCTTAAATTCTAACAACTTAAAACAAAACAAAAAATTACACTTGTGAAACTCGGGGAGTTACCGACAGAAGCGAAGTTTTTGTTAATGGTATAATTGCTGAATAGGCTATACAATTAGTATGAAGATGTTTACAAATATCTTGTTTTGTTTAATAAATAAATACGTAAACCTAGCTTAGATATTATTTACTGTAGTTATAGTAAAAAATCAGTTCTTTAATAATAATTTTAACGATCAGCTGATTTCATTGAACAGCTGATATGTTATAATAAGTTTCAGTTGTTAAAAGCTAGCAATACAACATTTATGTTAATTTCGAATGTGTTATAAACGGTTACAACGTGCACGTGTTCTTCAACTAAGGAGAAATACCGAAACCAAAGTAACACAACTTTTTCATATAATACGTGTGTACTGTTATCGAAAAAGGAACAGAAATAGAGAGACGAAATTCGTTTGCTCGTTCGTCCAAACGTAGGTTAGTTCGTCAGCTTACATAATTCTCTTTTGTTTGAACATTTTTACGTTCTTATCTCTTATAAAATGTTCCAGTTGTTCTCATTTTGTTCAAACATGTTCTGCAAGTTTTTTAAGTTATAAAAATTAAAGAACAGATAACAACAGAATGCAAAGGATTAACAAAATAATTTTTGAAAACCTGCTTTGTTTAGGTTAGTTAGAATTAAATTTTCTTGTCTCACAGGTAGACATCACGTTCAAAATGAGAGATGACGAACCCATGTGAGCTGTTTGAAATTCTCTAGCAATGTAGAATGTACAATTCAAATAGTCTGTATAAAATTTTAAGAAATAAAGAAAAAATTTTCAGCCATTTAATATGGTTTCAGGACATTCTTAAAAAAATTATGATTTTAAAATTACGTGTGAAATCAAACCTTAATTTCATGGCATCTGTTGTGTAAATATTTACCACGTAACTGTTGACAAGAATACAGTATTTAGTTATGCTAGATTAACTGCAGAAACAAAGCATTGTTGATATATTGATGCATTATTTGTCGTGTTATTGTCTGTCATTAAGATTGGTCACGCATCTAGTTTGATGCACAGTTTTAACTTGCCAATATTCTCTTGTTAAAGAATCTTAAAACATAATTTTTAATTATTGACGTTTACTTTATTATTCTCTGCAAGATCTCTGTACTACACTGTGTTCGCGGTAGGATGAACTTCCACTAAAGTAGAATCAACAATCTCGGCAACAGAATGTAAAATAGACTTTGAAATAAATAAAATATAGCGTGATACAAATTGAAGTTATGAGAAAATAATTGCGGTTCGCAGCTGTTGACGTGATGGAAACAAATTTCCAGATATAACTTTTTTTTTAAATTAAAAATTATAATCGTCTTTAAAATCTGCATAAATTAGCATTTTCAAATTACTGTAAAATTACACAAAATGAAGCCTGGCCATCTTCAGATTCATTTTAATTTACGGTCCAGGAACCGTATACAAAATAATAATACCGTTCTGCATTAAAATTATAATTATAACTGTTTGATAATTAATAATTTTTCTTGTAAAAAATTACTGTTTTTTGATCAAATTTCAACAAAATTCAATATTTAAGAGTTGTAGAAGTGTTTTGGAGATTAAGGGTCTCTATGTGGGAATTTTAGGTTGCCTAAATTGTCTAAAAAATGTGAATAGACTACATTTGCTAAAAATCGCGAAAAAAGCTTTTTTCCGCTTTGATGATATAAATGAATTGTGAAAAATAGCGATTTTGGGATTGGGGGTGGGTGTGAATCGTCCGCCACCTCCACTGTATTTGTTGTTAGATTATTTGACCCTAAACAACCTCTGTGTGAAATTCTATGCGAGTAACTCAAAAGATAAACATTTCTATTTCGAAAAACACACAGACAAACTTTTAGATTTATGCATATAAATGTGTGTGTGTGTGTGTGTGTCAGTGTGTATATATATATATATATATATATATATATATATATATATATATATATTTGTGGGTAATTATTACGGTTGAGATTGGCATCACTGATCTTGTACACGCATGTGATGTTTACCTGATATTAAACTATATTGTGTTTATAGTATACTTATCAGTGGAGCAAAATATATACTGACTGATGTCACGATGTATTAACAGCTGGAATGGAACGACAATAGTTATTTAACACTAATCTGTCATGTGAATTTAATTCAAGATTTTCAAATAACGTATTCTTAACTTTGCTGACGATGACATGAACGCTGTAATAAGTTTATTTAAGTAATTTAATTTGTACTATAAGTTTGAAAATCTGGTGGAAGAAAACCGAGCTACTTTTAACCCTTCAGGAACCTAAGAACGATTTTCCGATATATCAGCATACACTACACACGTGTCTAGACTTTTGGCGGATATATCAGCATACACACGTGTCTAGACTTTTGGCGGATATATCGGCATACACTACACACGTGTTTAAACTTTTGGCGGATATATCGGCATACACTACACACGTGTCTAGACTTTTGGCGGATATATCGGCATACACTACACACGTGTTTAAACTTTTGGTATACGCGTATATGTCAGCATACATTATACACATGTCTAGACGTTTGGTATATATATCAGCATACACTATACTTATGTGAATTTTTTTTTTTTTTTTTTTTTTGGTGTTTAACGTTTGACTATTGTGCACACTTGGGCTAATGCAGACGGTGGGATGATTTTATAGCGTATGAAAATGCCAAACCCTCGCCGGGAATCGAACCCGGGTCCTCGGGGTGAAAGCCTAGTACGCTATCCACTAGACCACCGAGGCGGCTTACTTTTGGTGGGTATATCTGCATACACTATATACGTGACTAGACTTTTGGTACGTATATCAGCATACATTTTAACGTTCTAGACTTTTGGTAAATTTATCTGCATACACTACACACGTGTCTAAACTTTTGGTAGATATATCATAATACATTATATACGTGTCTTGACTTTTGGCGGATATATCAGCTTACACTACACACGTGACTAGGCTTTTGGTATATACATCAGCATACATTTTAACGTTCTAGACTTTTGGTAGATATATCAGCGTTCACTTTACACGTGTCTAGACTTTTAGCGGATATATCAGCATACACTATACATTTGTGTATTTTATAATAAAGATTGTGTTTGTAATATTTGATATAGAGTCACGTGGTACTGTAGGGCTAGGTGGTTGTATAGTAACTTAAGGTAAGCCCGTATTTTGACTTTAAAAAAATATTGTTATAATTAAGTAATAATTATTTGAGACAGTTTATAGTTATAAGAGCGAATAGCGAATATTTCGTGTAAATTAGTGTGCGTGTGTGTGTGTGTGTGTGCGTGTGTGCGTGCGTGTAAGAGAGAGAGAGAGAAGGGGGATGTAAGCTCTTGTAACTGATATAGCCGCCTCGGTGGTCTAGTAGATAGCGTACTAGGCTTTCACCCCGAGGACCCGGGTTCGATTCCCGACAAGGGCTTGGCATTTTCATAGATAAATGAACTTTGGTGACGATTAGTAGTGATCCCACAGTACTTCTATCACGCCATAAATTTGTTGTGTAAGCGTAGTCAGACTGAGTAATAATTTCACTTCCGATTTCAGTGGAAAGACAAAACCTAACTGTCCGCCATCGCACTGCAGACCTCGCGTGCACGGAGCTGGCTACTTTGCGCGGGAATCTCCGTCATTATCAAAACTTCAGCTTGCTCCCAAATCTTGTTATGACATAGCTTTATGGTCCCTTGACATGTAATGTCCTTTAATCTATCTCAATTGTGTGATAACACTTCAACCAACGCGCGGCGAATCAGCTGATAATTTAAATTCGAGTTTGATCGTAATGTTGATTTCAATAATTTGTTAGCGATAATTTTTTTAAGTACAGCTTATTTTTTTACAGGTAAATGGGATCTATGAAACAATCAGTAGACAGTGGTTATTTATAGAGCAATAATAATTATTTACAATCACTTACGCCATGACACCAAAATTCTCAAACAGTTACAAAATCACACGAAAGAAAAATTTTATATGTGAAAATTATTTTGCATTTTAAACCATGGTTGCTGAAAAGTTAAACACTTTTTTTTATCTTTCACTTTCTGAAAATTTGA
The DNA here is from genome assembly GCA_022606455.1 of Callitettix versicolor. Taxonomy (NCBI): domain Eukaryota; kingdom Metazoa; phylum Arthropoda; class Insecta; order Hemiptera; family Cercopidae; genus Callitettix; species Callitettix versicolor. The sequence continues at coordinate 32,065,770 of CM040184.1, forward strand.
TTTATTTTACTGGAAATTAGTAAAAAGATCCAAACTCGTTTAATCTAATAACAGTAAAAAATTAAGTCACAAAGTTCCATAACTGAGAACAAATTAATATTTAACAAGCGTAATACATTAGTGCTAATTTTGTGTCTTAAACTTTTTGAAAGTCTCTTTTTATCATCGAAATCAGAATTAAATATGATCAAAATTTAATCAAAATCTAATGAACCGATTTTAAGAAATTAGTTCGATTTTTCGATTGTTTTGTCGGTTGGTTCCGAAAGGAATCCGAGAAAGTGTGCGAACTGTTTATATTATACGCTTAACATTCTGGTTGCAACAGAAGAATTGTTTAATAGCACGTTATACTGCAATACAGTGATTAGGCGCAAGTATTACAAGAGTTTAAAAATGCGATGCAATAGTCGCAAGCGCAATCATTGTTATCACGCTAAGTTGAACCAATGTTTGTCATTTGTCAATGTGGTCGGTCAAAGCTGGAAGAAAACAGAACCACATCGTGGTGGGGCACCCACCCTACACCCTGCCACCCACCACCCACCTCCTACAGCTCAGACAATCAATACCAGCCTGCACGCCCTCAATACCATCTTCAAAGAAAATTCAACTCCTTTCAATATTATTTCTGAGACATTGATCGGCGCTTTTTAAAGATGGTAACTTTAGTTGGTGAGGATTTACGAGTCAGAGCGAAGTTAGAACTGGGTTAAAGTGTTCTGGTGTGCGCTTGAAAGGAAATACTTCGCCGGATCTTTATCCTTACAAATATTACTCAGTATGTTTATAATTACAGCTATAACTCTTCCTCCCTGCATTACAAATATACGTTTATAGAGGCTTAAATGGTAAATAGGTCGTTATGGGGAAAGTACCAGAGATGTCATTTAATAAAATTTACAAGTTAAAACACTGAAAATCAAAGCATTAAAATAAAAAGGAAAAAAGACTTTTTGCTCAGTACAAATGATCTATAAAAGTAATTAGAGAAAATTAAAAAAACGTTACAATAAAAAGTATAAGTATTAAAGAAAAATACTTAATAACTGGTTTTTGAAAGTACAACTAAACAAAGTTCACTTTTTTGCTCCTTGTGCTTTTGAAATACATGTCTTTTATCAGGTATTTAACAAATACGTTAAATGTACCAATAGAAAATTAAATTCCTTAATTAATAGGCCTAAGTACCGTTTGTGCGATGTTTTCATCACTCAGTCACGGAATTCATTGTGAGATAAAATAAAATACACAATCACTGGCGTAATTAGGCCAACACCGTCAATCCATAACGACCAGAACGTTTAGGGCAAAATAAATCGGTTAAAGACAGTACAATAGTTTGTTTATTAGTAATAAATAAATCATGATTTTGGTTGCTATCGTCGAATAAAATCAGAAAAATATTTCTGAAAAACGGGTTAACCAAATATTGTTCAAATTCTGTTCATAAATGAACATTCATAGCTCAACTTTGTTTAGGAAATTTTCAGGGTGATTAGGAAACAATAACTGAAAGAAAGGCGGACAGGACAGGGTTTACTTTCATTTTAATATTTGATTTACGATAAAATCGTTACAGCCGATTTAAAAAAAACAATGACAGTATGTTGTTTTTTATTGGGTTTTTTCTGAAGCTCTTAAGATGTGGGAAAAACAAACTTTTTTGGAAAGTGTGATATAAAGCACGGTGTGGAGATTGCGGAAAAACTATCCTTTTGCAACTCGTTTTCAGGTGATTAGAATTGGAAGAAATTGATTGAATACTAAAATATCTGATAAATTTTAATTACAATTAAATTTGGCACAAATTTGCTATGGTTTTGAGAATTGACCTTAAGAGCTAGGCGACTATTATTTTAATATTGTACCTAGGGCCTAATTCAATAAATATTATCTTTATAACAATTACTGTTTTAAACAAAGAAATTTTGTTTGGGTAAAAATATTCCTTTTTTTGAAAAGTTTTTAGCACAAACATCTGAACACATCTGCACACACACACACACACACACACACACACACACACACACACACACACACACACACACACACACACACACACACACACACACACACACACACACACACACACACACACACACACACACACACACACACACACACACACACACACACACACAATCTGAACCACATCTACATCTGTGTGTGTTATACACGTCTAAATCTAAACTGATTCACAAAGTTACTATTTTTACAAACTTCCAAAAAATGTTTTCCTATTTATCAACAAAAAAAAATGAAGGAAATAAAATCGTTCATTTTAAAGCTACTCAGAAATTAAAAAACAGTTGTTTGCAATACCAACCGTTAATAAAACAGCTGGGTTGATTCACTGAAAAACACCTACGAAAGCTGATATCGGAAAACAATCTACAGATTCTACAATGTTCAACATCATTACAGTTAGCAGAGTTACTGCGATATTTTAACCCTTATGGTTGGTTTTTGTACACTGATTAATTAATTATATAGGCAAACATTAACCCTAGTTCCGATTTGAAAGACACCATTTTCTCTACAAAAACGTCCTGCGCAATCGAGCCCACACTGCAGACATGATAGGTTAAAATTCGAGTGTCATCTCGGCCGCATTGCGCATGCCCCGAGACTTATATTGTCTATTGGAGGCGTCTCGACGCTATCTATCGACGCATCCTCGGGCATGCGCTATAGAAAGATGCTCCCAACAGATACCGCTATTAATATCTCCTCCCTTTCCCCAACCCTTATTCCTTGGGTGAGAAACAAAATGGTGGATATCTATTTGTAAACATAGTAGGCAATCAAAAAAAGAGAGAATGCATTTGACATAAAATGTAGTTGGAATATTAAATTTGAGTCGAAAGTAATTATTTTGAAATTTGTTTATTATAATGTAAAACTTAAGTAATTAGACTTACACACACACACACACACACACACACACACACACACACACACACACACACACACACACACACACACACACACACATATCTGAACCACATCTACATATGTGTGTGTTATACACTACTATGTATACTACTTTAATGTATTACTAGGGAATTATAACGGATTGTTTCACAAAATTATTTCGATATTTTTGTAATTTGAGCGTTATGTTTTCCACAGTTCATCAACCCGCATTATTAAATCACTAATAAAACGTGAAACATAATTGTATTTATTTATGTTATATATAAAGACTTGTATATAAATATATGCTACATTTAAATAAACCTCTCTAAAATTTACAATAAAATGATCAAGCACATGTTTTGAAATATATACTACATATTAACAACAATGGATCAGCTGACTTTCGTGTCGTCTTCACTGCAACGACGTGGACTGTACCGCTTTTAGAAACGTATTTGAGGCCCAAATATAAAAAAAGATTTTTATCATATTATACTTAAGTCTATGCAAAGGCGAAACACGTCAAACAGTTTAAATGACCTCCTAACATTATTGGTGATTTTTTCAAAAGACGCTTTTATTGTTGAAATCTATAAACACAAAAAATTATCGGAAAGACTTTAAAGAAAAGTTTTATTTTTGTATCCAAACTAGGTTATATACATTTTTTGTAAATATACTGAGCTAACATGTCAGAATTAAGAAGGGGAACAACTTCTGACCAGATCTGGCAGCAGTATATAAACTATGTAGTTTCAGATAGTAGATACAAATTTAACCTTTAAGATTTTACTGCTCAATTGACCCGAAATATTTATTCTCTGCAATCCCTATATTTGCTCTGGATTCGAGCCGGATATCGATCGGACACATTATTTACAAGTAAGAGGTGCGTTCCGACATACTGATATCGGTATGGCCTTGGCTGACCCTAAAAAAAAACAAATAGTTTAATCTATTTTTAACAAATATTTCTGTTTCACCAGTTTAACGATTTTACGATCTCATGAAATACACTGATATCTGACCGAACGAAACGAGGTCTCTGTTTCAATTCGGCTATTTTGCATTTGGCTTTGTTTATGCGCAGTTTTGGCCAAACGCATTGCCCGATTGTTTTTAAATTTAGCACGAAGATACCTTGTACAAAGTCCAAACGATTTATGTGTACGATTTCTTCTATTCACTTCCGTTTCAAGATGGCGACCTCTGATTTATGATAACGATTGGACACAGTTTTGTCCAATCGCATTTACCGATTGTTTTAAAATTTGGTGTGAAAGTTCTTTGTATAATACACAAAATACTTACTTGTAAGATTTTTTCCCATTCACTTCCGTTTCAAGATGGCTGTTTTAACGAAGACGATACCAGTTTTGGCCAAACTCACTGACCGATTATTTTGGAAATTAGTACGAGATATCTTGTATAGAGCCCGAACGACGTATGTGTACGTATTTCCGTTTCAAGATGGCGACATTTGATTTATAATGACGACTTACACAGTTTTGGCTAAACGCTTTCTTGTTTTTAAATTTAGTACGAACTTACCTTGCACAAAACCCAAACGACGTATTGGTTTGTTTCCTATGTACTTCCGTTTAAAGATGACGTCTTCTGGTTGGTGTTTGTGTAATTACTGTTTCCTATAATACTGGCTGAACGGCAACGCCTGTCACAATTTTGACTGCTTCATGAAGAAAGAGCACACAATTTCCAATAAAATTGTTCAAGGAATATTTGCTCTAAATATTACGGTTACAGATTAAATTGACGGAGAATATAGCGCTGTCGTAGAGCGGCGGACAGACAATTGACGGAGAATATAGCGCTGTCGTAGAGCGGCGGACAGACAATTGACGGAGAATATAGCGCTGTCGTAGAGCGGCGGACAGACAATTGACGGAGAATATAGCGCTGTCGTAGAGCGGCGGACAGACAATTGACGGAGAATATAGCGCTGTCGTAGAGCGGCGGACAGACAATTGACGGAGAATATAGCGCTGTCGTAGAGCGGCGGACAGACAATTGACGGAGAATATAGCGCTGTCGTAGAGCGGCGGACAGACAATTGACGGAGAATATAGCGCTGTCGTAGAGCGGCGGACAGACAATTGACGGAGAATATAGCGCTGTCGTAGAGCGGCGGACAGACAATTGACGGAGAATATAGCGCTGTCGTAGAGCGGCGGACAGACAATTGACGGAGAATATAGCGCTGTCGTAGAGCGGCGGACAGACAATTGACGGAGAATATAGCGCTGTCGTAGAGCGGCGGACAGACAATTGACGGAGAATATAGCGCTGTCGTAGAGCGGCGGACAGACAATTGACGGAGAATATAGCGCTGTCGTAGAGCGGCGGACAGACAATTGACGGAGAATATAGCGCTGTCGTAGAGCGGCGGACAGACAATTGACGGAGAATATAGCGCTGTCGTAGAGCGGCGGACAGACAATTGACGGAGAATATAGCGCTGTCGTAGAGCGGCGGACAGACAATTGACGGAGAATATAGCGCTGTCGTAGAGCGGCGGACAGACAATTGACTGAGAATATACTGCGAGGTGTACTGTTCTTTTGAACTACAGTACTAACTAATTTTGTTTTTGACTTTTAGTAAAATTAATTAAATTTAAATGTTGCGTAAACTTTGTACTTTTTTACTGTAACCTACCATCAATACTTTGCGTAAAGAAGAAAACGCAAATGTTTGCGGTGAACTTTTCAAAGTGATGATGTTTTCAACTGAAACAATCTTTAAAAAAACGCATTGCCTTTGAACGATCGTTGAAATTATTTTAAAACCAATTTAAAAAATGAGCTAAATTATTGCAAACTTATAGCCTAATTAATGAGCCTATCAATTTTCTGATTGTATTTTTAATCAACCAGAGCTCAGTTATAGCCATACGAACAATAAAATTTTGACGGCTTGCAACACTTTGAACCTGCCCGTACCCCCCTCCCCGCCGGCGGCCCTGCAGACAGCTGCGGGCGTGTGAATCGAATGACGCAAAACGTTCTATTTAAACTAAACACAACAAATGATCTAGGAAACGAATCAAGAGCAAAAGAAGAGAACGTGTAGACGTACTGTAATTGAACTGACAAGTCGGTAGTCATGCTCTGTACAAGTGTCTGGCTGGTAGCCTAAACAATCCTACGCAGGTGTCCATGAGCGTGGAGAATCATGGGAGCGAGAAGCTAACATGGCCGTGGTAGCAATCTGGAAACAAAGTTACTCTCTTGTCACACTGTAATATTATTTCATTAGAAACTCTCACAATATTAGTTTAATAAAAACTAGTAGTTCAAATAACAGCAGACCTCGCAGTATATTGCTAATTAATATACAGAGCGGTTGTATGCTACGATAGCGCTTGTAATTTTTCCCGCCACCGGAAACGGTAATATCTACGGACAGACTTCCTTGGAAATGTTAGGCTCTTTCTTCCAACATTCAATCCACTTCTCAGGTTTACTATTCTAGAATTACTTTCTTCTTTTTCCAAAAAAAATAATAATTCCCACAACAGATTTCCTTAAGAAATAAATTGTCAAACCGCTAAAGTGTGGCGGCCATCAAATGCGGAGCTGCGCTGAGTTGAACCGGAAGGAACGGAATTAAAATGAACGGCAACCGGAAGCGGAGTTAGGTTTAAAGAATGGGTAAAACAGTTTTAGAGACTTTCGTCAATTTTGGTAATGTTTGCAATAAAACGCATCATTATAGTCCAATATTAATAATCCAAAGTATAAAAGTGCAGATACAACGGAAAGTTACAAAAAAGTGAAAATAAAAGTGGCAAACATAACCTCAAAATGACTACAGTGAGAAAGTGAAAAACGTGTTTTTAATGACGAATACAATAAATATAATATGTGTTATTGATAATGAAAAGAATGTATTAAAAAAAAGAACTCCATAACCTAAATCGACTCGGCTGTTTCGTGTTTAACGAAATGTATAGGCTATATAAAGATGCCATGATTTATAAGAAATTCGACAACACTACGAAGTTCAATCTAAACCAACAAAAAAAAGGCATATCGCAAAGTTCACGATAATAAATGATTTATTATAAACTGCCTATTAACCTAGTGAAGTAAATTTATCGTACAAAGTAAACATACAAGCAAATCCATGTAAAGTAAACATGCAAGTACATTCATGCAAAGTAAACATCAATGACGCCACAATATACGTTAGAAATACAGGTTAGTAACGTTTCGCTTAACGAAATGATAAAACACACAAAACAAGCAATTATTAAAATCACGACTTTTGCAAAAGTCCCTAACAGTCAGAAATACCAAAGAACGCGTTTGTATCTTTTAAATCTAAATATTTAGGCCTACTGTAACGGATCCTAGGACAGTACCATGTTAAAAACCGTAATTTAGGTAACGAGAAGTAATACGTTTGGAAGCGTGGGGGGGAGCGGAGTCAGCTTCAAAACCGAATCTAGACAGAGTCGAAGATATGCGGAGCAGAGCTCAGTTTCGTTAAGCTTTCAGTGGCCGCACTTACATAAGAAACAATAGGTTAGGTTTTGAATTTGGTGGCCACCTGGCCTAACTAACTAATTCTATTTTGGCAGTCTCTGTATGATGGATAGTTTACGAACATAATTTTCTCAAAAACTTTTAGGTTAGAATAATTATTGGTATTTAACTGTCACTAATATTAGTAAAGAAAAAAACAACCACATATTTCTAAATATATAGACCTGTATTATCAGTAATTTAGTAAAACAGTTTGTAAAATTTAATTGAAAACGGAGCCTTAATTATAAACTAGATGCATATTTAGTTTTCTGTAAGGAATATTCAATAAAGTAGGCAGTGGAAGTTTAAAAGTAAATGAAATCTGTTAGGCACTGAGCTATAAAGCAATAGCAGACATTGGTAGGCTACAGACGACTGCACGACCGAATACAAGTTGAACGTACCCCCCCGTCCGCACAATCAGCTGCAAATAGCCCACTTTAACGAGAGCCCAGCAAGCATAAATAAGACAAACCAATGACATGAAGTCATAGACTGTTCTCTGTAGTCGTGGTTATTTTGGTACGCAACGCGCATCGACGGACCACCGCCAAAGGGTCGTTTTGCCGAAGATCGCGTTTCCATTTTCGCCAGTTCTGCATCTTCTAAGAGACGCACTTTTATCTTTTTATCTTTCAGCGGAACGAATTTCTCAAGAAAATTGTTAAACGTTTTGGATGGCAGCCATCTTGACTGCACGTGGAATTACGTTTCTTTTCAAAAACGTCTGCAGTTGTTCAGTGCGTCTGAAACAAGATAAATTAAGTGTATATTATGGAATGGAAATATTTTGCTATCCAAGGCGCTAAATTTTACCACAAATTAGGTTTTCTATTTTTCTGACAATACCTAAATTATCGCCGTAAAATTTGATTAGAATGAGTTTTGAAAAAATGCAGTACAGTCAGGAAGAAAACTACCAAAAACTCAGTTAATATATAAAGTAATTGACTGAGCGAAGCGAAGTCTGTGATTCAACTCGAAAATTAGGCATTTGGTTTGTGCGTTTCTTTGTTACGCAGTTTTGGCCAAACGCATTGACCGATTGTTTGGAAATTTTGTACGACGTTACTTTGTACAATGCCCAAACGATGTATGTGTAAGACTTTTTCCCCATTCGCTTCTGTTTCAAGATGGCGACCTTTGATTTAACAAAGACGAGTTCACGCAGTTTTAGAAAACTTATTAACCGATTGTTCTGAACTTTGGTAAGAAGTCATCGTATATAAAATCCAAACGACATACGTGTAAGATTTTTTCCATTCACTTACGTTTCAAGATGGCGGCCTCTGGCTTAACGATGACGAGTGTAGTTACTGACTACTTCCGGCAATACTGGCTGAACTCCAAGATTTATTATAATTTTGATCCAAAATTAGGTAGTCCAGTGACCTTTTTTTAAGAATATTACTGTTACCGGTTAAATTGGCGGAGAAGTTTACGAGCGCATCAGAGCGCTGTCGTAGCGTTGGCCAGGCAGTATTGCGAGGTCTGCTGTTCTTTGAACTACTGGTAGTTTAGACGCAGAGGTGTTTGGTTAACGGACCATCTGGCTTTTAAACGTTCATCATGCTGTACGATATCAAATCACTCTCTCTAATTTCGTAATATTTTCGTTCTTGTTAATTTTTCATTTCGTATAAATTATGCAAAGTGCGAAGGCCTAATCGTTTAAATAAAACGCGTGTTAAGGTCATGCTTTATTCAACGGTGTTTATCGTTGCGGAATTGCTATTCCAAGTTTGTCGGGTCTAAGAATGCCCGGGTATAATTTGTTCAAACAATAATCACGGCGCGCTCGGGCCGGGCCTGTCATATCTGTGTTTAATATCGTGACCGGCTTGTCGTGATCCCATCGCGTGCGCCATATTGATAATGCTTAATATTCATGCGCCACTCGACTATTTTATCAGGCTGACCAATATATAATGTTTACAACGACCAATTAAATGCTCATTTACTTACAGCACAGAGTCAGGTATCTGCACGCGTCCAGAGGTGATGTTTGACACGGTAATCGTGCAGGAAACTTTGGTTGGAGTTTAAAGAATCGATGAATTGAACATCAAACGAAAAGAAGAGTCAGGAAGAGAATAAGAGCTTTTAACGTCCATATTTATTTAATTTAGAACTCATTTTCATATAGTAACTATACAGAAATATTAGAGTATATTTTTATCTTATAAATACAGAAATTCCAAATCAAAAATTTGACGAAATATAATGGATACCATAAGAAAAAAAAAGTAGGAAAAACCAAAGCCGATTTAAAAGTCAACAACGCCCTGGACACTCTCAGACGAAATCCTCCCCCACCCATTGACCTCAACTTCAGTTCTTGACTTGCCAGTTTAGGTTCGGGAAGGATTTCCTCTTAACTCTCCTTTGGAGAAATTTCCATGATCCACTACCCATGGGTTCGCCGTGTCCTGGACTGGCAATCAGCAGTCACAAGATATCATATACATTATTTCTCGAGTCAACATCCCTTTTTCTCAGCATATACTATTCGTACAGGGATAAATAAGGTATCTTTAGAAAAAGTTTTTAACCGGCTTCTGACACTACAACTTTGCGCTGTAACTTAATGTTTGTGGAAAATTTTAACATAAAAGACACTTTTAACTGTCTTAAGCAAAACGGCATCTGGGATGCGCATGCGCGGCATCACAAATCGAACAATATTTTGTATATTTTACGAAGGTAACTTATTAACCACGAATAGACAATCTCATTACAAATGCCACTTTTTTGCATAACGTAATTAGAACAATTTCAATATTTATTTATAAGTCATTAAACGTGTGGGTTACATGACCCTACTGACAGTCCCCTATCCCTGTCCGTCGTACAAGCCGGGGCTAGCATTTCGAATACCAAACAAATATATATATGTGTGTGTGTGTGTGTGTGTGTGTGTGTGTGTGTGTGTGTGTGTGTGTGTGTGTGTGTGATTTCTCCTTCTATCGTGCACTAATCTATTGTTAATACGGGCATCATAAAATAAGAAGTACAATTCATAGTCAAAACACAGTTAGAGGTATCAAGCATGCCTTTTCAATTGACTAGGCGACAGTTACCAATTAAAATTGCGTTTGCTATCACTAAAACAAGTCTCAGGGACAAACACTTTACCAATGACGTCTTTACTCATGGACAGCATGTAGCCTTTTCAAAGGTAACTAAATCAATTAACATGTGTGTAGCCATTAAAGAAAATGAAATGCAAGAATTGTAAGAAGATTACATTATTTCATCAAATATCTTTTTAAAACGAGGTATTGTTAATGCCCTGTAAAAATTGTTATTAAAAAAACAATTATCTGTAATGAAAATGTACAATGATTCATAAATTTGTGATTATTATTTCAAACCGTTCACTTTTCGATTTATTTTTTAAACATGTTTTCCCTTTCTTCCAACTACCGCCCTCACCCCAACGACTACTCTTATTCAAAAGGCTGTGTTTATTTAAAACTTTCATAGTGCGAAATTTCGCCCGATCCCTCTGGTTATCACCTATTGCTCGTAAAAGAGTGGGGCTTACATACGTCTTTTCTTATTTCATCACGGACCTTCAACACAACCTTTTGTATTCATATTTTATACAGTGAACATATACCATGAAACGTTTACTATTACTATATACACATCATATTAGAACTATGTAAATCATACTAAATATGTTTAGGTCATCCTCTCAAGCCTTGGTTTAACATAAACAATTGGCTTCTTGTTGTTCAACAAGTATCATTGTCACATCACTCTGCGTGGATAGCAACAAAAAACTGTTCAGCTTTTGACTATCAATCGTTGATCTATTTTCAAACTTGATTCTCTTGAATGCTGGAAGCTTTTTTTGCCTACAACTGTAAACAACTGTGTTACAAACACAGTTTGTAACAGCTTCTAAATTCGGGAAAGTACTTTCTCACTTATTTCCCTTGATGCTGGAATATTTTCTTTCTTTGATTATTTTTCATCTTCATTTAAAATGTGCACACTTTATAAATGACTAGACACGTGCAATCTAAGCTTTAGAATAAGTAAGAATTAAAATATCATATAGTGAGTGCGAGCGTCTTATCTTGAAACGTTAGCCGCCTCGGTGGCCTAGTTGATAGCGTACTGGGAGTTCACCACGAGGACCCGGGTTCGATTCCCG
>CM040184.1:32082406-32514906 GCA_022606455.1 Callitettix versicolor
TTTTAAAAAACATTACAGTTTAGCCTAAGTGACATATTCATGTTCAGCATAAAATTCTCGATATGTCTGATACCCTAAATACACTATTCAGATTCATTTAAGGTTTTATTTCCTTTAAGAACTCAAAATCCCCTATTTCTTCAATTCCAACTTCAGATTCAGTGTAAAACTTCATATAAAATTGATACACCACTCGAAATACTTAATTCCAGTCTAAGAATTTTCGCCCTCTAATAATTTTCCTTTAGTTTTTGCAAATATTTAGCAACAATACTGAAAAAAAAACAAAATGGTTCTATTCTAAGCAGTTTTTGTTTAGTGTTAACCGATTTTAAGTCAATCGGTTGATCCTTTCTCTAGTTATCGTGTTTACAAATTTCTTGACAGACAGACGAAATTTTGTAAGTTGTTTGGAAATCGATTCTGAGTGTATGTATACAAAACAAAATTCATTTTGAGTAATTTTTTGACTACTTATGAAGTATAAAGTTCTTAATAATTAAAATATTGTTATATCTAATTTGGATCAAAGTACTTGAAATATATATATAATTAATCAAAAACTGAAAAACTGTTTTGTTTTATTACTAAATCATGTATTTTATTTTTGGAATTATAATTTTCTACGCTTTAAAACTAAAAGAGGAAAATGGAACTTAACAGAATGTATGTAAACAAAAAATGTAATGTAAATAAATTTAAGTTTTAAAATCAAAAGAAATTAACATATTATCGTTTATATAAAAATTATTTCAAAACTTTTTTTAAAGCTTTTAACTTAACTGCTTAAAGCAAACCTACAGCGTAATACTAAAATTAAACAGCTGATTTTAGACAATAAATGTTTCTTTGTTACGCTTTGTTCACTTTGAGGTTATGTTTATTTCATATGTAACAACATCGTAAATGCAAACTTCTAATAGGCGAAGGAAAATTATAATGTTAAATTATTAAATATAGTTTTGCAATTAAGCTTATCTGAAAAGTAATAAAGTTTTATGCGCCACTGTACGGAAGCGAGTCTGGCAAAAGAACGTTACTTTTATAATAGGCTACAGGGTTTCCATAGAACCATTAAAGTAAATAACTACAAGTAGGCTATCAAGTCGACACACTGCTACAGTGATTTTATTAAACGCTTCAACGAGCGTACAGGAAAGGTAGAAATATTTTTATTTACTGCTCTCCCGGTAAGTCTTGTGATATAAATATGGATCGGATCAATAGGCTAGGTAGAGCCAGGAGTGGAGAGCATATGCTGCGAATGGCCGGCTCTCCCTCGCAGAAGATGCAAGCGAGATGCTTTTTATGGAAGCAATTTTACTGGACGCTGGCTCCCCCCCTACTTTTGTGATAAAGGAGAAAAGTTCGGACATCCCCTTCCGTTTCGACTTAGTGTCCGTGAGCACGTTTCCCGAATTTACGACCGCAATCTGGCCTGGAAAGTCAAGATCGCCGGTTCTTTCAGCTGCCCCCCCCCCGCTTACACGAAAGTAGAAAATGCAACGATCACTGTTTCGTTTATACTTTTTCTAAAACAACTGCAGCTGTACGAAACACTTCAACATTCAATGCTTCAGTACGTGGACATTTAAGTATCTTTATTTTCATACTTTAAGTTTCAATTGTTATTTTTAAAAAATGTTAAATGTTAGTATATTTCTCTACAATCGACTAATTTTATTATTAACTACATAATGATACCGTGTTTATCAATCTTGAGGAAAATATTGTAAATGTTTCTCTCGATTAAAAGTTATTTTTTATTTTTCTAATAAATGTGGTAAGGACAACGCTTTGAAAAAGTTTATTTGGATGTTAGACTTTCGAAAATTGTAAAAAAATATAATTAGTAATGTATTCAACGGTCTTCTTTTACTACGGGTTTAATTTTAATTGGCAGAATATACAAAATGAACATTAGTAAACAAATGGTTTTTGACATGAACTTTACCTTTTTGGCAAGTACAACAAAAATATGGAAAAATTTGAAATTACGTTACTAGTAGTTCAACAGGTAATCTTAAATTCAGGAGAAGTGTTACTGGACCAACTTAATTTGAAACCAGTGGGCACGTGCGAAATTTCGAAAATTTTCCACAGTATTACATGAAAGTTTTAAGTAATTTTGAATAAGAGTAGTCGTGAGGGCGGTAGTTGGAAGGAAGGGAAAACATGTTTAAAAAATAAATCGAAAAGCAATAGGTTTGAAATAATAATCATAAATTTACATTAACCTGTTGTTAAAGAGAGGTGTAATGAGAAATCGTAATATTCAAATACAAATAAGTAAATAAATGCGAAATGTTAGAACATTATGTTTGCTTCTTACCTGGTATATCACAAAGTCCACAATAACCTCTAACTGTATTTTGACAATTTAACTGTACTTCGTTTATGATTTCCGTATTAACAACAGATAAATGTACGATAGAAGGAGGAATCACAAATACTGTATATTTGTGTAAAAATAGTGTCAAAAACATGTGTTTGGTATTCGAAATGCTTGTCCTGGCTTGAATGACGGGCAGGGATAGAGGACTGACTGTAGGGCCACATAACCTATAAGTTTAATGACTTTAAAGTAAATATTGAAATTGTTCTAAGCACCTTATGAAAAAAAAGGAAGATTTGTAATAGGATTTTCTATTCATGATTAATAAGTTATTTTCGTAAAATATACAAAATATTGTCTGATTTGTGATGCCACACTTGCCTATGACAGTTAAAAGTGTCTTTTATGTTAAAATTTTCCACAAACAGTAAGTTTTAGCGCAAAATCGTTTTGCAGTGTCAGAAGCCGATTAAAAAATCTTTCTAAAGATTCATTTATGCCTTTACGATTAGTATGTGCTGAGAAAAAGGGATGTTGACTTGAGAAATAATATATGTTTTTATGCTTTTTCTCCATGAAGTTATATTACCCCGCATGGGATGCAGACTAGCTGCACCTATTGAGAGGATTTAGACGTCCCTCGCGGTACTCGAGTCTAACACACACTTACACTTACGACTTTAACACTTTACACTCACACTTACATTTAGGAAGCGATAATAGCCTCATTGTGCTTTTCTCCTTAAAATAACAACAACAAAAACATCCATGAAGTTATGAAAATTGTGAAAAAACAAAGCCGTTTAGCCAGTATTACAGAGATTAACTAACTCATCAATGTTAAATCAAAGGCCGCCATCTTGAAACGGAAATAAATAGGAGAAAACCTTACGTATATTGTCGTTTGGGTTTTATACAAGGTACCTTCGTACAAAATTTCAAAACACTCTATCAAAGTGTTTGGCCGGAACTGTGTAACAAACACACAAACCAAATTCCGAACGCTCTGGTTGAAACAGGGACTCGCTTCGCTCAGTTCATAATCGTTACAACCTTTAATATGTCAGTTAATGACAATGAAACAAGTGTGTCTTTGTAAATATGAATACCGATTTTGCTGTGTTCTGTGAAATTATTAACTCTAATGGTCCACCCAGGACTCAGGATACGACAAGGTATTAACTACCTTTGGTAGCGGAGCTTACAAAATGCCACTTTGAGGACTGGCCATAAATAACGGCCGGCTTAAGGAACACCTGCAAAATTGTGATGTTTTTTTAAGAAGTGTGAAATGTGTATCTGAGTGTAGAGGAAGCATGGGTTGACCTGCGCCCTTGCGGTGTCGAGACACAAAGCTCCCCCCTCCCGAAGGATCCCACGGACTGTCACTCCCTTGACTTGTCAGGTGAACTTTGATGTTTTGGCGTTACACGGAATTATAGGCGGACGTGGCATTCATGTTACAACGTTTCAAAATTTCGATTACGAGTTTCTTTACAATAAAAAAAAGTAAAACTAAAGTTTTGTTTGTAAATTACAAGAATCGTTTTATAAAATATACACTCTGTAGGCTAGGCTAGATTATTTTAAACTTATCTGCTCTGATTGTTTGGTATTTAATTTTTTTCACAGAATGTAGACCTAACTAGGTAAACCATCACACTGAAACATCAACAGATATTAAAAAAACATTGTCAAGGTGTTAGGAGTCCAAAGTTTTTTTAAATAATGGTGTGTTGTTTAGGTTTTATTTACATAAATTGCATGAAATATCTTTTGGTTTGTCAATTTTCATGTTCAAACTTTCTCTTCAAAACACTAGCTGTTTACCAACAATACCAAAACGTACTGCCACAACATAACACAGTAAAATCCCTCGATAACGGCTTGATGGTAACGTTATTAATCGCCGCTATAAAGAGATTTCCGCTATATAGAGAGAGATCAACTAAAACGTACAAAATGTGTTTGTATTTGTATAAAACGTGTTATAAACTATTTTTAATTTGAAGTGTTGAGTGCAACGTATATTGAAATAATTTTATATGACGTACAGTCTTTAAAAAATTAATATTTATTACATAATACTGTATGAATAAAATACTGTAGTTTTGAGAAAAAGGAAGTATTTTGCCGAATCTTTGCAGAACCGCTTTACCTTGAAATTCTTTCTTTCGAATTTTCTTGAAGCTATTCCCTCCATTATAGTCCTTCTTTATTTTATTTTTATTTCTCAATATCGTGCCAAAAGAAGAACCAGCTAAATTAAAATTTCAGCAAACATCTACTTGCTTCACACTTTTCTCTAACTCACGCAAAACTCTAACATTTACATCTAATGATAAAATTGTCCGTTTAGACCACATTACACTGTAAAAGCATAAAAAAAACTAAGGCACTACTTGTAAAATGTACTAGTCACAAAACACACGATTCAGTTGACGCACTGCGCTTTTAACATTCAAATGAAGTGTTGGCATACTGAAAAATAGGGCAGGAAGTGTGCACGTTTCGCCGTTATAGAGATCTTGGAATTTATTGGGTAAACTGGTAAAGAAAGTTATATATTTTTACTAAAGGAATGGAAAGGGACCAACACATTTTGCCGTTATAGAGAGAGTCCCGCTACAAAGAGATTCGCAATACAGAGATTTTACTGTATTACTTAGTTACTACAATCAACCAGGACACTCGAGTTAAAAGAAAAACATTTTAATGTTAAGTGATGTGAAAATATTTTAAATATACAAAGAAAATAGAAATCTTCGATTCAAACTTTACACACAAATAATTGTGGTAATAGTTGGTAAATAGTGGGCTCGATATTTTTGGTTTGTACGAGTTCAAAACTTTTTAAATTAAAAAGAAACAAATTTATTTGCCGTACAATATCTTGAACGTCAGATCCATTATTGTAATTAGCGATAATTGACCGAAAGAAGCGAGTACAATGTTAAACTAATCCTCTGATTTATAATAACGGTGTACGCAATTTTAGCTTTACGCATCGACCGATTGTTTTGAAATTTAATTTGAAGTTACCTTGTGTAGTGTTTAGCCAAAATGAGTATGTGCAAGTACCCCACCCCCATTTACTTCTGTTTCAAAATAGCAGCCTCTGATTTAACGAAGGCAATAATGGCCAAACATGTTGACCGATTGTTTTGAAATTTAGTACTGCTGTACCTTGTATAAAGCCCAAATGACGTAGCCTATTGTAACATTTTCCCTTTTTACTCACGTTTGAAAATGGTGGCCTCTGATTTAACAATGTACGTCATTTTTACCAAACAAATTGTCCGATTGTTTTGAAATTTGGTACGAAGATACCTTGTATAAAGGTTTTTCCATCCATTTCCGTTTCAAGATGGCTGTTCCTGATTTAACGCTGAGAGTGTAGTTGCTGGTTATTTCCTGTAATACTGGCTGAATGGCAAAACATCATAATTTTGACCACTTCGTAAAGGAAAGAGCATAAAATTTTCAATTAAATTAGTCTAATAAATTTTTCGCAAATATTACGGTTACCGGAAGAACTTACGAGCGCGGTCATGGAATAGCATTAATTAAGAATACACTGCGAGGTCAGCTGTTCTTTGAACTACTTGTATTGTTATTTTTAAATGTTCGCTATGATCGAATTTTACCAGTCCCGAATTTTGTCGCAATACTACTCGCTCTAAAGTTTATCGGCGAATATTTTTTTCAAATTAACCGAATGTGTTCTAATCAACCTTTAAGTGAAATAAACCTTTTAAATGACGGATATAAATCATTTGCTATGATATTGTTATGCAAATAATAAAAACACCGAAGACTTGCAATATAGAAACAAACGGTCCGCAATAACTTCGTTCCAAGAATCTTGAATGAAATTTGCAGCGTATTGAACTTGATTTATCGCCTATCACCTTGCGAACAGCAACGCGTTCTCGCGGCGGCGGACATAAACATCGCAAGTTATCTGTGTTTTGATATTTTAGCGGAATAAAACCTGTTCGTAACTCAAGTCAATTATCACTTAACACGGATTTACTATCTGCTAAGCTGCGGGCCTTCGCGTTACAGCTGAATTAAGGCGATCCCCGTCGGGACCTCACAGAGTGTAATCACAATAAATAAATACAAAGTGTGAGTTCCGTAAGGGGCGACGAATGGTAGGACCGATCGTAGAGCATGTTCTGCCAGTCAAGGGTGAAACGAGATCTGGACCAATCCTCTCTTCTCTTCTTAAGATAAATGAGTCAACATATTTCTACACACAAACATTTATAGCGTGGGACAGCATGGGTCGCGACGACCCGTGACCCGCTTTGACGTGGGTCCGCCAAACCCGCACCTGCAGCAGGATCTATTGTTTAACACGTACCCACTCCGGCGGATTTCAAAATTTTACTGTTGAACGAAGCACCGTTTTATGTATTTTACGCGTAAATTTGTACTGGAACATCTTCAAGTCGATGCGATACAATCGAAAATAATACAAAAATTTCACGCAGGAGAAATAGATTTTTGTGAAACACTCAACAGTATCGCCTGGTTTTGTAACAAATAATCGTGGCACACAGCTGTCTCGCTGACGTGAAAGAACCAAATTTCCAAAAATATTTTTTACTTTATTTTACCCTTTTTGAAATTTTGACTTCACCAACATAAAAACGTTCAAATTGCATTGAAAATAACAAAGTAAACCTTGACCACCGTCAAAAAATTTCTTATTTTCAAAATCTTTTGAAAATTCAAAACAATAATTTATACAGTTTTTAACGCCGATTACAAAGGTGAAATTAGATACTCAAACAAATTTAAGATAAAAAAATTGTGTATTTTTAAAGACTTAAAGTAAAGGTTGTATTTTGAAACTATTAAACAAATCTTCCTGCTAGTACCTTCATCGATACCAGTGCTAAGTTTGAATCAAATCGGACCAAAATTGCGAACGTGAGCGTGCTAACTGTTACATACAATAAACATAAATGTTATTTGAACATCAGGATCGGTGCTCATTTCATGATCCTGGGTCTTGGTTTTGTTATGATGGCTGCTCCAATAGCTCCAATGGAAATCCGGTAAAATCAAAAATTGAACCCGGAAGTGTTTAAAGCTTCTAGAACTTGTGTGTCTGTTGACCTGTAGTCACATTTTTAAGTCTTCCAAATTTATTCGTTTTTTTAACAATTTTTTCTAATTTTCGTTGAAACCTTTAAATAAATTAAAGGTTTCTTAATTAAGGCAAATTTCGTTTAGGCCTATAATTATGAACGATAATTAATATTCTTCTTTATAATTGTTATTATAATCAGGCGTTAATATAAACCCTCTACTTTACGAATGTATAATTAGCTTAAAAGTTAGATAGGCTACTCTAAACAGAAATTAAATGTTTTTGGAAATTTCTGTTCATACACTTAATGAAAATCTGATGTTCATTTCTCGTCTTTGGTTTTCTAAGAATAAAAAATACTGTAAAATATTTTGAAAAAAATACTTGAGGAATTCATCCATAAGAAAAAAATCGTAACAATCAAGACTACTGCAGTAAAAAGTCAATCAATTGACCTGCAACGTTCAGGTGAAGGTAGATCCAAAAATTGAATTTCACCAGGGTTGACACAAACTTTGAGTGATTAATGGTTATGGACGAACTGAAACGTTAAAATGTTTAATAGAAAGGAAACGCTTTGTAAGCCAAAAGTAATCGAGAATTAATCAATGAAGGAAAGCCAGGACTAGGACTACAACCAACACGCAAGGTAGGAAGATAAGAAGGTCCATATCGTGTCCTCGTGGTAGATAGCAGCCCTGACACGCTAACGTTCTGGGGATAAATTGAGGATGAAATGATTCGTCCACAGTTAAGCACTTAATAACATTAAGACTAGAGTTGTTAATTGGAAAAAAATACACCAGTTCATCTTTTGTGACGTTTTCCCCTCAGTGAGGTCACTGTCACTAACTTGAAATTTTGTAACCGTACAAGAACGATTAAACCGTTAAAATATTAAGCCTAATTCTATTCTTTGAAAATTAGCTGTTAAGCATTTTTATAGTTTGTACTGTCAATTATTTTTGTTCCGTAGTAACTAGAATAGAAGATGAGAAGGTGTTGCCCGTGTACTTGGGCATCTTTTAAGGATAGTTATTGAGGGTACATGTCTTCTAGCCTATGCCTTAGTTATGAAGGTTAGTAAATTAACTATTTTGTTTTTATTTGAAGGTTAATAAAGGTTAGTAAATTAACTTTTTTTTTAATTGAAGGTTAATGAAGGTTAGTAAGTTTTATTTAATTAAAATGGAATATTTTAGTACTTTACAACTTAAAATGAACTTTAAAATGTGGATACCGTTTACTAGCCTGTTATAATCGTACAAAAGGCTCAGTACTAGCCTTGATACATAGAGATCTCAATGCATAGGAAATTGTGTAGGCCTAACTGAAAATGGAGAACGCTATCTGTCAGCAGAGAAGTGAACCATGTACTTTTAGATTAGCTTTTGCCTTGAGTCTAGTTAAAGGTTGTCTATGTATTATAACACATAGAGATCTCAATGCACAGGAAATTGCGACTGAAAATGGAGAAAGCTATCTGTCAGCAGGGACGTGAACCATGCACTTTTAGGTTAGCTTTTACTTTGAGTCTAGATAAAGGTTATCTAACTATTATAATACATAGAGATCTCAATGCACAGGAAATGGAGAATGCTATCTATCAGCAGGGACGTGAACCATGCACTTTTAGGTTAGCTTTTACTTTGAGTCTAGATAAAGGTTATCTAACTATTATAATACATAGAGATCTCAATGCACAGGAAATGGAGAACGCTATCTATCAGCAGGGACGTGAACCATGCACTTTTAGGTTAGCTTTTACTTTGAGTCTAGATAAAGGTTATCTAACTATTATAATACATAGAGATCTCAATGCACAGGAAATAGAGAACGCTATCTATCAGCAGGGACGTGAACCATGCACTTTTAGGTTAGCTTTTACTTTGAGTCTAGATAAAGGTTATCTAACTATTATTATACGTAGAGATCTCAATGCACAGGAAATGGAGAACGCTATCTATCAGCAGGGAAGTAAATCATATACTTTTAGGTTAGCTTTTGAGACTACAGTTACGTTATTTGTTAATGTATGAATCACTAATGATATCAATCAGACATCTCAATCGAGTGTAAGATAAATTTATGTTACTGCAGCAATTTATAGACTTAAAGATGAGCAGGTAGTAGAAAAACCAGTTCAGAGCATTCTGGTGTTGGGTTTGGTACTACATGCATTTTACGCTTAATTTTGGCATCCTGATTTTAACACTGGGTGGGAGTTTTATGTATTACAGAATCAAGACTTATAGTAATAATAAAAGACTTGGAATTTCTAACAGTAAAATCTGTTGAAGCAAATTCATGGTGAAGATGAAAAAAGCTACTTTTAAAATTTGCTAATGACGTTTTTGTTCTTCTCTAACCTAACCTAATCCTTTCGTTATCTCTCCTTTTTTTCATTTATATATATATATATATATATATATATATATATATATATATATAATATATAAATATATATATATATATATATATATATATATATATATATATATCTTGATTTTTTAGCGGAAAATGGTCAAAGGTGTAGAGGTTTTACAATCCAAGGATCTACAAGCTATAATTTGAAAATAGAATCTAATATCTAATAATATTCGTCCATCTTTCAGATTACGTATATTTTTTAATGAAATTTATACTAATATGTTTTATATTTGTTATGGGATTTCAGAATTAATTTGTAAACAGTACAAAAAATATTTGTTAACTTTTTAGAAATTGAATGTTTTTCTCAACCTAAAGCCAGTTTATACGCACTGTAGTGAGTTCATATTTGTATTAACGTTTAATTATATAAATGAGTATTTGTATTTATGACAATCTTATTGTTATTTCTACTTCTTGGAATATATTTAAAGGTTGAAAAGTTTTTTAGAAAATATACTTCTAAACTAAGAAAATGTTTTCTATTTTTTTCCAAGAAGTATTTCTTAACTCGTTACTTATATAAGAAACGTCAGTTTTGTATTACTGTAATCGCGCTCTACCTTCACTAGAGTGGATTCCGCTAAGAAACGTTTTGGACGTTAATGACGAAAATATCCAAGCCCGATAAGCCTCTAATCCTACAACTATCATTCTTTTGGTAATTTTTGTCATAACAGTCGAGCCATTTCCCCTCCAAAATGATTGGTGTAATTTTTTCATTGCGTGTCTTGACCCGTCCAGACTTTATCTTGCTTTAGGTTACTCCGTGAAATTCTCCAACTTTTAACATGTAGGGCTATAAAAGACTTTATGAGTGGGGAGGCGAATATTTTTTATATTTTCTTTGTTATTTTATTTAGTAACTAATACAATCTGTCCTGTAATATTTGTCGAGAGCTCTCTGAGG
This sequence comes from Callitettix versicolor, assembly GCA_022606455.1. Lineage (NCBI taxonomy): Eukaryota > Metazoa > Arthropoda > Insecta > Hemiptera > Cercopidae > Callitettix > Callitettix versicolor. Next base: position 32,093,186 of record CM040184.1, read on the forward strand.
AACAATCGATAAGTTTCGTGAATTAAAAATTTGTATCTGTCGTCTCTGCCCTCGTATATATAACAAACGTCTGGCCTAATTTTACCTTTAAAGATAATGCAGTTATTTTAAATAGATTAGTGTCTGCCAAATCATTAGAGAAGGAAAATTTATAACATTTCCTCAATAAAACGTAATAATTTTAAGTAATATTAGTTGATTATGGTGTAAATGTTTTAGAGAATTTATATAAAAAACTGTAGAAAATAGAAAAAAACGTTAAACTATTGTATAAAAATGTGTCTGATATTGAACCAAAAATAAAAATTATTTACCGAAAACAGGACAAAATAACTTAGCTAGTTCTTAACACAACCTAAAACTTATTATAGCTTATCAGCTGTTCAGTGAAATCAGCTGATCGTTACAAATTAATATAAAACTGATCTCTAACTATAACTACCGTAGCTACTTTAACAACCTAACCTAAAACTTACTATAATCTATCAGCTGTTCCATGAAATCAGCTGATCGTTACGAATAAAAAACTGATCTTTTACTATAACTACCAATATATATGTGTGCACTCAATAAACGACGTGCAAAATCCAACATCACAACCAATAATAAAACATGGTACATGTTAAAATAGTAGACAATTTAGCTTCTAACAAATGATTTTTCATTAAAACTTAGGTAGAAGTAACTGTTGAGATGGTATATACAGAAATACAGGACAGTACCCAAGCTCTTCCTTATTTGGACAAATGAAAGCTAAGTCTATATCGGTTGTATTAATTTACTTGAAATCAGTTCACCGAGACGATTAAAATCGAGTATCTTTTCGTGGGTGTTCGATATCTGAAAACTGTTAAACATTTCGGAGATCCAAATAAACTGATTTCTGGCTTTATATTTTAGAATTATACCTTCTATCACCTTTTTTTGGGCACGTCTACCAAACCAATTTTCACAACTTAATTATTGTAGTTTTAATTCACAAAACACGAACTAAGGAAATGGTGAAGTTTTGGCCACGTAAACATTATAAGGTGAACGGTGGAACTTAAAACTGATGATGAGCGCAAAAAGGCCGAAACACCAGTAAACTATTGAAAAAAATGGATTGGTGGACGTGAAAAAAATGTAATAGAAGTAGGTTATAGCCTACATTTCGTCAATCCGTAGGCTATAATGTTAAAATTTTAAAAGGTACATGTATGGAACTCGGGGAGTTATCGACAGAAGCGAAGATTTGAATGATATCTTTGCTGAATATATAATTAGTTTGAAAATATGTTTACAAATATTTGGTTATGTTTAAATAAATAAATACATGAACCTAGCTTTAGATTATATTTACTGTAGTTATAGTAAAAGACCAGTTGTTTTAATCCGTAATGATCAGCTGATTTCGTTGAACAGCTGACAGGCTATTATACTTTTCAGGTTATGTTGCAATATTAACAAAAATTATTATAAACGTTTAATTTCATTTCGAATGTACAACGTGCACGTGTTCTTCAACTAAGCAAAAATACCGAAACCAAAACAACATAATGTTTTCATATAATGCGCGTGTATTTTTATCGAAAAAGAGGAAGAAAATGATACAGAAATAGAGAGACGAAATTCGTTTGCTCGTTCGTTCCATCTTTCCGTTACATTTTTCCGTTCGGAAGATTTTTATCTATTCACTCCTCTCGCCAAAGCTAACATTAAAAACTTCGCTTTAAAACATCGTTTTAATTCCATAAAATTCTATTTTTTAAAACTTTTTTAGTTTATTCAATAACGTATTTTATTTTACTTTTGTACTAAAATACAAAAATGTTTAAATATTTTTATAACACACAAATATTTAATGTCAAAATGCATACATAAGTCATTATGTTAAAAACAATTGGTAAACACGAGCAAAATTGGTCGAAAATCATAAAAAATTTAACAAGAAAAACTGTTCTAAATATTTGGTTAAAATTTTGTCATTTTGTCCATTTGTTTATTTACTTATCTCATTTATCGCTTTTGTTCAATCCTTCTCGGTTTTTTCAGCCTTTTAAAATATTTAATCTCTTTTTGAAGGTCACGTTTGCTCTTGCTGATCATCTCCGATTTTCTGTTAGGGTTTACATGACAGATTATACCGAGGTATAAACATCAAAGGGTGTCAAACAAGCAACCTTCAACTAGACTAGTAGCAAGATTACAGGATTAAATGAAGTTTCCCTAGCTGTAGTCTGTGCAGGGAAGCAGCACACGAATCCCATAAAGCCATTGTCAGAATTGTGGTTGAAAAATAAAGATTAAAATTAAATGAATCACAGTTAAGGTATATTAAGGTATCGGCTATTCTTAAACGATTCCATCTGTTGTCTAGCATTATAGCACATTCTTCCCATATAAAATTGTAAACATCAACATGAACATCAACTAATAGTATTAACTAATTAATTAAAAAAAAATATATTAAAGAATTTTATTTGTACCCTAAATTGAGTATATATGGAAAGTTTCAGGAAAATCTATCACTAGTGTTTGAAAAATTAATTTTAAAGCACTAGAATTGAATTTTAGAAGCATAAAAGCAATAAATTTAAAATTTGACCTAAGTAGACGTTTTGAGTGGAGAAAAGTGTTGAGAATAACAATCTGCAAACTACTTTAGTTGAGAAAATTTACAACAGAGCGCAGCTTATTACCGACATTTACATGGAAAAATTCTGTAAGAATAATTTGCGCCATTTCAAAGTTCTTGTTAAATTATTGTTATTTCTGGCAAAAACGTTTTCGCAGTGTATCGTTAAAGTATAGCGGGAATTTTATATTGCAAACACGAAACTATAACTCAAGTCCTGCACCCTGGTTGTTTTATTTTTAACTATAATTTTTTTTTTTTAAGACTAAACAGAGAAGTTTGTATATATTAGGGTGTGTAGATTTTTAATTTATTATGTTAAACTTTGTACGTGATGCCACCTGGAAAAATTGATTTGATTACTTTTTATTTAACTGTATTTTAATTTTTTTTAAGGAAAAAAATTGAATTCAGATACATAAAAGCAAACACGAAACTATGGTTCAAATCCATACCATACAAGTCCTGCACCCTGGTTGTTTTATTTTTAACTATGACTTCTTTTTAAGACTAAACAGAGAAGTTGTTCATATTATTTGGTGTAGAATTTAATTTATTTTATTTAACTTTGTACGTGCTGCCACCTGGGCGAATTTTTTGAATACTTTTTATTTCACTGTATTTTAATTTTTTTTTTAAAGGGAAAAATTGAATTATGATAATTCATTAAATTCATTACAAGGATAATTCATTATAAATTGAATAATGATTATTACTACAAAATGTAAAATAATATATTTCAATAGACTAATATTTATATTGGAACACAATTTTGAATTATTTTATAATAAGCCAACTTAGGCCAAGGATATATTTACCAGGTATTACCAAGATGAATCATTTTCCAAAAAAAAATTTGCTGCCAGACAAACTGCATTGGATAAAGTCTCCACACAATTATTTGTCAGCTCATTGGTCTAGTTTCACTTCAGATTCTTTGCTGATAAATTCTGTAAGAGAAGTCAGAATGAATTCATAATATAAAACAAAATATGCCATTTTAGTAATATATGGCAAAGAAACTCATTGAAAATTGTGCTCTTTTAAGGTAATTACATCTTAAGCAGTTTTGAATGTAAGCTCAAAAGCAGTTACATCAAAAGCTAAACATTGAAATTATTGATTTGAAGTTACATGACTGTTGAGAGATCAGATACTAGGAGCTTCTCAGTGTACAGAGTGTAATTTATATTTCTGTACATGACAGTATATCCGTAAACACTAAATTCTTACTAGCAATATTAATTACAGTAAGTTTAAATAACTAAGTTTATTTAAATAACCAAATTTATTTGTTTCAGGTAAGATTAAAAACTGCCGTTTAAAAGAATTTGTACAACTTAAACTAACTGGTGTTAACATAAAATAATGATAATCTGTCGTATTATTACGCTATGCATTCCAGTTGGTTTTTTACCAAAAGTAAAGTCCTGTATTTTTGAAACTACACATATGGGATACCTATTAGTATATCAGAACACCAGGGAACTCTGACACCTCATAATTTTTTTGTTTTAAGACTTTACAGTAAAATAAAACCTATTTAAAACCGATAAAAGGTTTGTAAACAAAATTTCAGAAGCAGTATAATGTGTCCCCATGAGAGTGCAGCACAACGCAAGCATAGGTAACAGATATAATTGTGTAGGTTATGTAACAAAACAGCTGATTACTAAAAAAAAACATTGTTGAAAGTAACAGTATTATTGTATCCAAGACTTACATAGTTATTGAGCCATATGAATAAAACCAAAGGAAATGCTTCAAGTAAAAGGTAGAAATAAAAGGTTTTGTTTCAAATAAAATGTAGAAGCAAAAGCATTTGCTTCATTTCATATGAATAATGATTACCTTTTGCTTATAAGTAAATCCTTCAGTGTAGAAGTAAAAGGATTAAGTAAAAGGATTAGAAGTAAAAGGATTAAAAGGAAATCAGCTGTGATTTAAATAAATTATCCATTTTTATATTGCATAGTATATATCTATTGTTGTTTGGTTAGTTTTCCTAAATAGGCCTTTCTAGTTACCTGTTAGTTTCGTGATAATTTGTGTATTTCATACGAGTATTTACTGTTGAAACGTTATGTCTAATTCAAGTGATGAAGAAAATGAATCTCTAAATGCTAACAGTAAAATTTACTTTATTGCAGAAGAATTGAAATGTTTCCCAGAAATTTCAGAAAAATCTCAGTTGCCGAAAATGAAAAATATTAAAGATCTGGTAATTAATAATGTAATAAATAATTACAAAGTAGATTTTGGTAAAGAAATGTATGGAAAAAAATTCATGAAAAAAGTGAGTAATATGAAAACAAGAATGAAGAAAAAGATTGACGCAAAAAAACTATAAATAAAGAGATAAAACTAGTGGAATAGGGGAAAATTATGTTTTCTACAATGAGTGGTACTTCTAATCATACAATTTAACAAAATTCCTGGTAGGTTTTTATTGGTAGGTTTTATTTTATCATAAGATTGTGGTAGATGTGAATGAACTTTTCAGTGCTGTTAATTTCATTAGTACCAAAAACACTATTTCTTTCATAAGTGGCTCTGTCATACTAGAGTAGCCGGTCGTTTTCTTCATTTATCAAATTAGCCTAGGCCTAGGCCTAAATATTACTTTCCAATCACTTATACTTTTTAAATTATTTTACTACTGTTTAAAGGAAATTAGTGTTTAAAAATAACTAGTTGGTAGGCGTACTTTAGCCTAGTTAGATTGATATTTTTATTCATATCACTTGAATGTTATGCTTCAGATTTTGTGAATTAAAGCCTTTTTATTCATAAGAAACATTGATTAAATAAGTTTTTAAAGTAGAATCATTAAACAATCAATGCCAGTTCTAATATATAAATGTTACTAAATAAAAGACTCTGCTTTTAGTAAATAGTAAATACTGTAGCCTAATTTAGATATTTAATGTAAAATCTGGTTAAAGTAGGTTTTATCTATAAATATTTCATTAACTTATATAGAATGTTATAATTTAGACATTAATTTTGTAGATTATAGTTTTAAATACAAAAGTGGAGCAAAGTAATAACAAAAATATACAAAGTGATATACAAAAATTACTATTGTATTAAGTAACTTAAATATAATAAACAACATTGTTTTATTAACAGGTCATACAAGTATTAAATATAACTATAAAATCTATTTTAATAGAAGTTCATATTATCAAGAAATAGTAGACCTACATGGTTTTGCAAGAATTTTACTTAGGAAGATATATAAAGTAATCTTAAAATACAAGTACTGAATTAAAAATGAGCATAAGTACTAACTCATGACTTTATCTGAATAATTTTATTTACAAATCTCATGCTTTTTACATTTTATAAAGCAGATATTTACCTCCACAAACCTTTTTTTTTACAAAGTCCTGAACAAAAATTGACTGAGGATTCTATTGTCTCTTCAAACATTGTTTATAAAGATCAGCTATAAAACTTTTCAACTTCTTGCTGCATATTGTTGTATATTATTCATTACTTTTTCCAATTAACTGTGAAAGGTCACACGAGGTCATTATTTTAAATAATTGCTTGTAATAATATGATAATACCATATGATCATTATGACTTTTTCTTTAGCATTATTCATACCATCAAGGGTGCCTCTAGGTGGAGACGATAGTCACATTCAATAGACTATCAAAGATGATGTTATTAAAAAAATAAAAAATGTTGTAATAATACAATATTTAATTCATCATGGAGATTGTTTCTTTTTTTGACTTATAACTTTCAACTTCAGTTTTTCTTAAAGTTAATTACAGTACAAAATTTAACCAATTATTTACATTATTTCGAAAAAAATTTAAGTTGAGAAATGTCTGACTTCTTAAATCTTGATCGCAGATATTGTTGACCAACAATGTGTCACTGTGTACCTTCTTCTTTATTTGTTTCACCCAACTTTGGGGTACACTAAATCAATCACTTTTTAATGTTCTGTGCCTTCCTCGTAGCCCAGTATTGCTTCATTCCTTGTGATCTTGCTTTTCTTTCTTCATCAGAGTTTTGGATCGTTCGCTTGGATTTGACTTTGCACTGTGTACCTTATTAAATACATAAAATATTTTTTGAAATTTGTAATGTTGTGTAATTTACCTTTACCGTAAGTGATTTTTATGTAGTTTAACATTAGTTAGTCTATGAATAACTTACATAGACTAATGAAAACAGTAAAGCTGATCCAAAAATATTTGTCCACACAAGGCATACAGTGTTTGACAGCCCCTTACACCATCACCACAATGTTTCATTCTTTGTGCTCTTAATGAGATGATTAAAATAATTTACTTACATTTAGGCTACCAAAAATTAAAATGGTTTGTCTTAAAGTGGTTGTAATTACTGTAGCTGTAATTGAAACAAAAACTTTGAAAAGTAATTGCAGAACTCATTATTAAAAAATGTAAAATCAATTTTAACCTAAAGTAGACTGTGATATTTTTAAAATAGATATAGCCTATTGTTATAAAAGTACTGAACTTCGATATTTTTGTAGCTACATTTTAAAAAAATATGGTACTTCTGGTGGTGTGTATCGACTTTCGTGAAAATCATTATTTCACCGATTTTCTTGCTTGTATTATGTGTTACATCATTTCCTTGAGTGATATTAAAACGAGGAAGATGACAATTATTATGATAAATGCACAATAAATTAGATTTTTAGCTATTTATTACTAACCTGTATTTCTAACCTATATTCTGATGTCATTGATGTTTTCTTTGAAAGAATGTACTTGCATGTTCACTTTACATGGATTTGCTTGTATGTTTACTTTATACAATAAATTTGTTTCACTAGATTAATACGTAATTTAAAATAAATAATTTATTATCGTGATAGTTTTTGTTCTGAAAACATCGTTCGGAAAATGGCTGTTAGTAATTGTAAACTTGGCGATTTGCCTCTTTTTGTCATTTTAAGTTGGCATTACGGTAGTGTTGTTGAATTTCTTATAAACGATTGTATCTTTAAACAATCGTATTCTTTCTCAAATTCTTTTCGCTTTCTGATAGCAGCTTCACCCATCTTACAGTCAAGCACTCAGTTACTTTCGTTGATTTTACGACTGGTGCACGAACAAATACGATCGAAAAATGCTGGCGTGAAGTTCTACAAAGATCCTATGATTTGATGTTTTAAAAAAATATTTTTAGGGATGTTTAGCCGAATTTCAATTTAAGTACAAATATGGCAATTATAAGCAAAGGATTCACCCAAAAAGGTGACACAAAAGGTGACACTACTTACAAAGGTTAGTACCTACTTTTTTAGGAATTCTACTTATATATGTTACAATCGAGTTAAACACCGAACAGCCGAGTCGAGTTAGTTATGGAGTTCTTTAATTATACATATACTAGCATTATCCGTTGCAGCTTCGCCCACAAAACTTAAACTTTTTCAGTAATATAATAATTTATAAACATAAAAAAATATATTAATAAAAGCGTGATTATATAAACACGTGATTATATCTAAACTCATGATTATTTTACAGTGAATAAGAAAAAATATTATAACCTCATTATGTTGTTTTATTGTCTTCAAACATGTTCCATTCGAATTTAAGAAAATCTGATAAAAATATTTTTCTGCAATACAAACATTTATACCTCATTTATATTTTGTCCTTTTAGGGGATGAATTCGGGGGGGATGCTGAATTTAGTGTATCATTATTTGTGTTTTAGAATATTTTGTTTACTTTTAAGAAAAGCCGATAAAAAATATTTTTCTCCAATGAAAACACTCTTTTTCTGCAACTATACCTCTTTTTTACTTTTTATTCTTTTAGGGAATTAATTCAGAAAAATGTTGAAATATGTGTTTCATTAATTGTGCTTCATAACATCTTTCTAGAATATATGATCCAAAACAAATATTTTATTCAATGCAAAATTGTATACCACTTTTTAAATTTTCTACCCCATTTTAATCTCGTTAGGGGATGAGTTTTAGGAAATAGTGAAAAATATATTTCATTACTTATATTTAAGAGTAACTATGTTACGTTTTAAGAAGGTCAGACGAAAAACATATTTTTCCAATATAAATGGTTGTACCTCATTTTTACCTTTTAGGGGTTGAATATTGGAAAATCGTTTTTCAGTTCACCCCTACATGTGGTGGTAACCTTGAAAATTTTTAATATTTAGGTGTTATAGTCTCGGCTATACGTTGATTATTAAATTTGGGCTGGGTAAGTAGTTTAATGGCGTCAAAATCAAATTTTTACAAAATCCTTTTTCAGTGCATCTCGACAATGTTGTAAGAAAGTACCCTGAAAATTTCAATTCTCTAGCTATAGTAGTCTCGGATGTATGTTTATTATTAAAGTTGGACTGGGTAAGTAGTTTAATGGCGTCAAAATCAAATTTTTGCAAAATCCATTCTTAATGCACCTTGTCATTGTTGTAAGAATATACCTTGAAAATTTCAAGTCTCTAGCTATAATAGTATTGGCTTTACGTTGTTTATTAAACTTGGACTGATAAGTAGTTTAATGGCGTCAAAATCAATTTTTGTAAAATACTTCCTTAGTGTACCTTGACATTGTTGTAAGAAGGTACCATGAAAATTTCAAGTCTCTAGCTATAAAAGTTATTAGCTGTACCTTGTTTATTAAATTTGTACTGGGTAAGTAGTTTAATGGGCTCAAAATCAAAATTTTGCAAAATCCTTTCTTAGTGCACCCCTACATAATGTTCCAAAGGGCCTGTCCAAATTTCAATCGTTAATAGATTCAGTTGATTCTCAGTCAGTCAGAACAACACTGCTTACACACACACACACACACACACACACACACACACACACACACACACACACACACACACACACACACACACACACACACACACACACACACACACACACACACACACACACACACACACACACACACACACACACACACACACACACACATATATATATATATATATATATATATTATTATTATTATTTGTGTATAGACCCTGTTGGATCACACAAAGCACTCCGACTCATGTCTTGTTCCTTCTAATCCTCTACACCTCCCTCATCCTGTCCCCATGAATCCTCCTCCGTCCATTTTACCCCTGCTCTCTTTGGGATTTCATTCTCTGGGACCTTCCAACCGAGCATCTTTCTCCTGTATGCGTGCCTGTCTTCAACGTCTGTTGAGTCTATTTCTGCATCATGTAGGTCTATTCTGACTTGTGCGATCCATGACGTTGTTGATTTGACTCCTTGTATATACTTAAGGATTCTGTTGGCAAGTCTCGTTGTTGGGAGTCTACTGATATATATATAGTATGTGTGTGTGTGTGTGTGTGTGTGTGTGTGTGTGTGTGTGTGTGTGTGTGTGTGTGTGTGTGTGTGTGTGTGTGTGTGTGTGTGTGTGTGTGTGTGTGTGTGTGTTTGTGTTTGTGTTTGTATTTGTGTATTCCTTTCATTATTAATAACACACATTTATTTAATAATAACACACATGAAATTTATTGTTTTCGCAATTAAAAACACGTTTCTCACTTTCACACTGTAGTCATTTTGAGGTTATGTTAGCCACTTTTATTTTCACTTTTTTGTAACTTACCATTATTTCCGCTTTTATATTTTGCATTATTAATATTGGATATAATTTGAAGCGCATCAGTGTAAAAATTACCAAAATTGACAAAAGTTCCAAAAAATTGACAAAATTTTCTTAAAACTGCACTTTGGGGACTTTTGTCCTAACATATAGGCCTAATACAAGCATAAAACCGGTGAAATAATAATTTTTACAAAAGTCCTTAAAGTGCAGAAATACTTTACTAAATTATTATAAAATTAAATAAAAACCTTCATTATTAACTTGCCTTGTATTAACTTACCAGCATTAGTTGTTGGATGATAGGCATTACATAGGATGCAGCTAAAAGCTATTAGCAAAATATAATCATAATTAATTTAAAAGAATTAATATTTTTGACAAAATGGAATTCAAAAACAACTGACATAACTTAGGAAGTACTAATGTAATGATCTATGTTCATATCCCAAGCAGAAAATGATAATTGAGCTATTTTATTACATAAAGTGTTATTATAAAAACCAGTATATATATATATATATATATATATATATATATATATATATATATATTGGTACGGGCATGTACAAAGAATGCCGGATGAGTGAATTCCCAAAAAAGTCATGCAATGGCGAACACCTGGAAAAAGAAAACGAGGAAGGCTGAGACTGAGCTTGAGAGAGCGAGTCGAAAAGGAAATAAAAAAAGGGATCTACCAGAAGACCTGTGGTGGGACCGCGATTGGTGGAGGTTGGAGATTGGAAGACGGCGTAGAATGTTGTAGACCGATATATATATATATATATCATCAAATATAATTAATGAATTCAATTGGGTCTATTTTTATTTGCAATTATTTTTTTGTATCTCAAACATAAATCATTCCACAATAAAATTACCTAAAAGGTATTTCTGTAGTTGTAAAATTTGTAAATTGAACATAAAAATGAATGTCTTCCCTGTATTACAAACTATGAGGACTTAAAACATTGCTTACAACACCCCACATCAAATGAGATCTTATTTGAAAAATTCTAAAATAACTGTCATTCTAAAACTTGTTATTGCTGGTTACAAATTTTGTTATATTTTGAGAACTAATAAAAATATAATGAGATAATTAATTACACACAGTTTACAATAGGCCACTTAGATTAAAAAATTCCAAAACAATTTAGATATTGTTCTCTTATTTTAATAAAAAAATATTGTAATGACTTACAGAGGTTCATAAGAAGAATCCTTCAGTAGGAAAGACATGTCAGTTTGTCTTTCACCGTATCAGTTGTTGTAATTATAAGTTTAGCAGAGCTGTATTAAGACAAACAACTAAGAAAACAACATATTTAATTTATTATTGACTTAAAAATCAAAGCCAAATATTTAGCTGAAAAAAACCGTTTTAGACGATGACAATTGTAACAATGGAGTGTTTAATAAAAAATAAAAACAATATATATATTACATTGTGCAGCTAATGACAGAAGTGTGTTTAGGCCTAGTATGTGTGAATTAGAATAGTGATTTTCTGTTAAATAATGGAAAGAGAGTTAGCCTATTTTCTCATACTTCAAATGACTGTTGGTCGTGGAAGCTATGATAAACTATAGGACTCACTCAACTACCTTTTTCGTATTGAAGATTAAAAGCACTACTGAAGAACTTGAGAAACAAAGAAAAAAGGGTTAGTTTTTAATATTGACTATGGAATTCACTAAAAGCTTATCAAATAGCAAAAGAGGCAGAATGATTATCGTTTCTAGCTAGTATATGGAAGATCAGAGTTCAATCCTTCTGGTACTCAAAGTATTTTTAGGTACTCAAAGTAATATCCTATAATGTGCTTTTCACCATAACACAAAATAAAAAGCACAAAAGCCTTCCACAATTGGTCCCATAACTTCCCTACAATATATTTTTTTATCAGAATGTAAGAAAGTAGGAAATGAAAAATGTCACCTCCTAAACGAGTTCCTCCCAAAGTGAAAAGAAAGAAAGGTGGGAAGAAAGTTGCAGTGGAAAAATGTCTAAATATATGTTAAGTGCACCAATCTGTTCGGTGTTGAAGATGTTTTGAGAGCTACAGACATTAAGCAGTAAGAAAATATCAAAATATATCATCACACACAGAAGTGATCAAACAAAGGATTTTCTCCATTTGTTACTGATAAGTGATAAACAAACACCACAGGGAACACTTTGCACCTGTATTACTTGACACTGGATTCTTAAATAAAAAAATAAGTTCTTGTAAAATGATAGCAATCATAGAAATTACAAAATATGTAAATTTAATTTATCTATACCACTGCTAGTAGTTTAAGAGTCCTATACCATATTTTATTTGCAGTCACCATGATAACTGATTATACTTATTAATGATAACTCAGTGCCCATTAACATTATCACTTTTGTGCATACATTTTGTTATTACACTAAAAAACAATAAAGCAGCTGTTAAGTAAATTTAATGTTTACATTTAGACGTTTTTGTTTACCGAAGGCCAGCTGCAGTTGGTTTTTATGTTTCTGAATTTAATAAAACTAAATATTATTAAAATCTATTGGTCACAAATTAAATATTGTACTACAGAAATGAGGTAATGTATTGTTAACATATGGCATTTCAGCCAGAATGACAACTCAAAACACTTACTTAATAAAGTAATTAGAATTAATAATAGTAGAATTAAGGAAATGATGTTAGACTTTAAAAAACCAATTAATTGAGAATATCAAAAGAAGTAAATAATTTTAAATTAAGACTGATAAAACCACTGATACAATCACTGATACAATTACTGATCAGGGTATCACTACTGATACAATTACTACATTGTGTTAGGAGTGTAGATTAAAAGAAGATAAATGGACATTTTATTTTATGAACGAAGATAATTATCTATCCCATACAATGAAGATAATAACTTTCTCAAAAAATTAAATATGTTTATGTGTGTTCACTAAATAGATTGAAAAAATATTTATGGCTGTGATTGGCTTTAATACTCAAGCTTTAGTTAATTTTTTTTAAAAATAGTCCCACCAAGCAAAATATGTACATTGCACATACTTGCAAAATGTACATTGCACATCGTCTTCACAAGGAAGCACGAGTTTCTAAAAGAATAGTGAACTTCAAGCTTTAAATTCACTTTTGTTTTCAATGTTTTCCTGATAAAATGAGCAGTAACCACAATCAGCTTTTCTGCATTTTGGGGTGAGTTGGCTGCCAAGAGGGAAAGTATTGACCCCAATTTTTGAGGTGCGCAATAGACATGTTTACATGTTGCATTTGACAATGTCTTTGAATTTTAAGACCACTTTAGCTTAGCTTTTTTAGCAGATATCTTTTGTAGACTTAATGATATAAATTAAGATAAGCGAATGATATGATAAGAGAATTAAATACTCCTTTTCTAGTTCATAATAAAACAACTGAGATACATTGAGGAAGAAATGGCAGTGAAAAAGGTTTCTTTGTTTCATACCTTTGGTTGTTTTTTGGAAGAAAATAACCTTTTCTCAACCTACACTGTACTTTTCTAAAGATTTGAGTAAAGACTGGATATAGAAAAAAAATCCATTTTCAGACATCAAACATACTCAAAAGTTTCACCATGGAAGAAAAAGGAAAATTGTTTGAATTAAATTGTAATTCAGAATGTAAGCAGATTTTCCCCGAGTTATCACTAGAAGATTTTTGGATACAGTGACGTGTTGACTACTCTGAAATCACACATAAGGTTCTCAAGTTTTTAATGCCATTCACCACTTACTATCTATGTGAAAGTAGCTTTTCATCATTAGTGTACCTTAAGAACAATTATAGAATTAGGTTCTTAAGTGTTGAAAATTACCTTCGCTTAAGATTAAACAACCTTGAATCTAAAAAATACCTTAATAATTACTAACATATATATAACTTTTCAATATTTTACATGTATATTTATCACTGAATCAGATAGCTATTTTTATTGAGAAAGGCATGTCATGTACAAAGGTTGATATTGTTCATTAAATTGTGTAAGCAGGTGACTGGTTCTTGGCAGAATTCAAAGATGATTTAATAATTTTGTTAACCATAGACTGAAAGCATAGAACTTTTTACTACTTGATCATTCAAAAACACCACTAAATGATGTGTTTAACTTGCATTTCATTAGGCTACATATTATGGTTAAACTAGGTTCTCTTATACTTTTGTATTAGTAGAGAACAGAGGTAGAACAGGCAAAACGAAACATAGAAAATCTACCGAGTTCTTCCAAACCTGAAAATGAACAACTATAGTAATAAAAGTTTGCCTAGCCTCTGTAAAGCATGTGCAGAGGGATGTGAGCAAAGGTATTGTTGAACTCAAGGTCAGCTGATATATTGCGTACTAATACTTCCCCATTACTACATAACCTGATACTGAAGCCTGTAGTGATGACTGTTGATTGATCAGTAGATTGTTGATTATAGACAGACTTGTTGATGTTAGTAACTTGGTCATGGATTGCTGAGTTAATTGTTGAGAGGATTTTTCTTCTTGTTTGCATATTAACAAAAAGTTTATACATGAATAACGCCTGATTTATAAACTTTTAAGGCTGAGGAGTACAGTGACAGGATTGAAATTGTTTCCCTTAATTAAACTTTTAAAAAATCATCAAATCCGTTTCTTTGTTACAGCATTTTTTAAATTTCATTATTTGCTACCTCACATTGGAGTTAATATTTTTAATTATTTGTACTGAACTTTCTTCGAATGATTTTACTTCGATTACATACCCTGCAACAATACTCGCTGTCAAAATGTTTCAGTAAATCTGGTGAGCTTTTACAACAAATATTTATTAACTCTTTAGATCAACATGTATTATATTGCATTGTAATAATCGGATTGGATGTCATGTTGAATGCATCAAATGTAACCAAGTGTTCTATCGCTCACTGCATTGTATTGAATGCGTCATTTTCAATTTTTTTTTCTTCAATTCCGACTGGGCCAGTTAAGAGAGCTGATGAATGCATTGCATAAGATACAAGAGTAAGAACCGAGGCTATATTGACATGTTAAAATCTGAATGGTTAATCAAGCTAATACTCTTATTTTATCCGATCTATCCAATGCGTACAATGCAATCTAGTGGATGCTTGCCTTATTAATGAATTGCTATGATGAAATCTTGTGTCTAAATATTGTATAAGTCAATATTTATGTATAACTTTTACATTTAATTTAGGTAACAGTATTATTAACAAAAAATATTTGGTAGACAACATTTCCCTCTTAATATTCCTTCTCATGTAGGTTGTAGATTCAATATTGCAGCAACTATACTATCTATTAATTAGCAAAACAGTTAGCATCATATTAAACTATTTGTCTGAATATAACTCAGGAAAGGTGAATAAGTGAATATTATAAAGGTACTGTATGTTTATATGGAGCATGCAAATAGGAGAACTGTTTCATCAGTTAAAAATGTTAAAAAGATATAAAGTAAACTCTTGTGCTTGAGCTGAATGGCAGTAGGGCAGGTGTACCTTTCTGCCACTCTAACTTTTGTACCCCCTGGCCTTTGCACCCCTTTGCAGTGTAGAGTTTTTTGGATGTGTTATTTCAACCAACAACTGAACTTTATCATTCGTTGCAAAGTTGAAATTTTCGAAATTAAACATTGTATTATTGAGACACTTTATTTACTTACTTACATATGAATTTTATTGATTTTACAGGTGCTCAGTAGTATACATTTATGTATGACTCCACAAAGTAGAATTGAGTAATGAAGAGCTATTTTTAATTTCACAATCATACTGCTTATTTTTATTAAACTGTGATGCTGAACCCACCTTCAACTGTTTGCCTTCTTGGATAAATAGGAACACTCAGCAATACCACTTTTAAATTTTCTTGTATTTAAAAAACTTTCTAGAATATTTTTTAATTTATTTCTCTATGTACAGGAGATCTAGAATTTATGTCTCACATGGATGTAGATAATATGCTATTTTATATGTATCATGTTTTAGGGCTGGTTGTGATGTTGAATTTTACATGATGTGCATACACAAATTTATATTGATATATATATATATATATATATATATATATATATATAATGGTATATTTTGCGCTTCACAAGTCTCATATTAAAATTTCCTGTGTTTCCGTCTGGGATTAAAAAGACATCCGGGAACCTTGCGCATGTGATAACCACTATACTATAGAAACTACCAAGAAGTTTGGGTGATGTAAATATATGAAATGAGTCGTTAATTTAATTTTAATAAATATGTAATAGTAAAAGATTAGTAGTCTTATATTAATTTGAAACAATCAGCTGATAGGCTGTAATAAGTTTCAGGTTATGTTGTTAAAAATTAGCAATGTTAATTTGTTATGTTTTCTAACAAATTATCATAATTGAAATAAAAAGGAAGAGAAAACATGATACATGATTTTTATTTTTGGTTCAATAACAGAAATTTTGACTTATTTTTTTTATGTTTTCAAACAAAACTGATCTGAATCTACATCAAAGAATCTGCTTTAATAAAATCATCCATATTTGCCATGTGCTGTTGCCTCCTAACAGTGGGGAAGTATATATGTATGGCAGTCTACATTTTTACTTCCAAGTTGTATACAAATAACAATTTGCATTCAATGTCCAAATAGTTTATCCTAGTGTTAAAGTGCATTAAGTTTTTATTTTATGATGAAAAAACCGGCCAAAAAATCATGGTGGTTGCAAAGTTTCTACCCTAGCATGTTATTATTAGTGGCTTGTTATTTCCTCTCAGGCAGGTATTCAACTAATGAAGGCAGGCTGGTTCAATCATATTACACTTGTATGGAATTACGTCTTGAGTTCTTCTTGAAACTACACTGATTGAATCCTTAAAGTGAGCATATTGATCCAATCTTAATTTTTTTGGTTGAGTCTGATATACCTTAATTCTTTACCTTCAATTTTTTGCATAAGTATCAACGGCTGATGACACAATGATTTTAAACAAATTGATATAATTAAAGTTGTTTGTTCCCACCATAAATCAATATGCTTACAAGTTCATAGCTGAAATGTTTTCTTAGTTAATTGGCTAGTAAAAGGGTTTTGTTAAATGATGTAAAAATGGTAACCATCTTTGCCTTGCAAACACATCAGAGGGTATTGTAATGTGTCTGCTGTAGAATTTGAAAATACCCTGTTGAGTTCTTCTATATACCAAAAGTTTTAGGATTTTTTGGTAGCCCTAAACTTGAATATGCCTATGTTTACAGTTAAATAAATAATAGGTATTAAATTTAGAAGCTGTTTTGTACAGATAAATAATAAATGAATTGTTTTTAAATAATAAAATAGATCACATGTTAAATTAGTTAATTGTAATACTGATGTTTTAATATTAATTGAAAATATAAATTTACTGACTTTATAATTAAAGAAAAACTTATAAGACCATTGTTGTAATTTTCAAGTGAGCATTGTTATGGGCATCTGTAAACGCTGTTATACAGACCCAATTATTTTTAGTCTGAGTACAGATATGTATACCTGAGATCGTTTCGCTACCTATCGGTCATATAGTGAACTAGCTTCGACAACTAAAAGTAAGTCACGTGATGTAACTGTCCAACCGGCCATTTTCTACTGTGTTGTGTCTGAATGTTTTGTTTGTGTTTTCGAAATTGTGAAAAAAATATTGTGTTCAGTTTCTGTGAAAATCAGTGCACCACTGAATGTGTGAATTTTTTAACATAAAGTTTGTAATGTTTTGTTCCGTCAACGTTGCTACTGGAATTGTTTACAGGAAATATTCGCCCTGGATTCCCAATCAAGGTCATTTTTATCTAGTTGCCTAATGTTAATACATTTATTATGTTATTGTAGGCTATAGTGTTTTGATTACAGCCTCTTGACAATTTGTTTTAAATTATCTACATTTTTATTGAAAAAATTCCGAAGTATTATTCTATTTGTATTCAACTTGTACTTGACTACATATATGTGTTATTTTGACATTTTAGGTTATTTACATTTTCTGTTAAAGTGGGATTATTACACAAGTTGCTAACTCTAAGTTTGTTAAAATAATAGCCTGTTAGCAGTTTATAATCTTATTGGCCCTTTGAATGCTTTGCAACTTTTTCAGAATCATTCAGTTTGGAGATTGCAGTGTGTAGGTATGCATGTTTGTTTATTTCAAAATCATGTAGGTCTGTAATATCAACAATACAACTACTTAGCCTAATTGAATGTATTTTTTGTTTTCTGTTTACAGTTTTCATTGTTAAATAAATGTGACCTAAAATAATTTGTTGCTTGATTTAAAGTGCTAACAGGCTATATATATTTTTTAAGGTAGGCTTACTATTCCTTTTGCTATCTGCTTTAGGGCTTGGCTGATCATAATAGTTGATATGAGAGAATGATATGGTAAATTAGTAGTGAATATTATTGTGAGTAGCAATATCCAAAGATTTTTTTTTTAGTTGAAAAAAATATGTTTTTTTCTGAATATAATGGGTAAAAAAAATGTCTTGAGAGGGACTCAAAGATGTTCTGTAGACTAGTGTTTTTTTTGAAAATCAGTAATTGTATCTGGTAAAGTTGACATTATGAAAGTTTGTTTGTTTGAGATAATAGTTAAATTTCAGGTAACATATCCTAATTTTATTACTAACATGCACATAATAATAGGTTACACAAATCTGTATTCCAACGTATATATGTCAGGGTTTGATGTGGTTTAGTTAGGTTTATTTTTTAAGTTGAAAAATGTGTGTCTTGTTATTTATTTATAAATGCAGTGGAGCCAAGTTTAAGTCCAAGTGAAATTGGAAGTGATAAAAAATTGAAAGATGAATGTTGAACAAGATGGCCTTTGCAAAGTAATGTCAACACACTTTTAAATGAAAAAAAGGTTATGTACTGGTGGACATTAGCGTGACTAACAATAGCCTCTATACAAGAAAGACAAGTGTTAACATTCTTATATGCAATTATATTTATATTTATTTTGAATTTATGATGGAAGCTTAAGAAATATAATTTTAAGCAGGCTAGGCCTTATAAATTTATTTAAGCTTAAAATAATGTACTTTCAATTATGGCTGCTATTAATTTCATTTTTTTGCGTAAGTACTATGCTACAATTAATTTTAGGCTAATATAACAAGGTTACCGTAATGTTAAGGACGTTAAAAGGTAAAAATTAATGAAGTTTATCAATACAGTAGATGTAAAATAGAAGTTTATTGACCTAGGTATCTTGAGTAGCCTATCCTCATATTGATTTGAGTGATTTGTCATCACAACAGATTAAAACCTAATTTGCAACTTAGACTGAAGTATATTTATTAAGTACAGCTTAATCATAATTAATTAAATATTATAAATTGTTTAGTATATTTAAGTAGAATATATGTTCAGTAGACACAAAGAGATACAAAGTGAATTAATTTAAATAGGTTAACAAGCTAAAAGAGGTTGCTGATAGGTTATGCTATGACTTTTAGAAATAATTTATTATTAACTTTTTTAAATAGGTATAGTCTAGGCTATATAGGCTTAGATTGAGGATAGAAATGTAAAAACTTATTAACAGAGATTCCAACCATTATGATTTGTCCATAATCATTACAGATTTAGAAGGCAAAATATTGAGTTACGGAAATCTCCCCAAAAATTGTAGTGTGCCAGTTTAACTGCATTTCTGACATTTCCAAAGTTCCAAGACTAAATAGGTGGAACTGTTACAGTTCCATTTGCATCCAAGACCAAAAAGGTGGAACAATTACAGTTATAGTTGCATAGCGGGCTATTTAGTAATTTATCTATGGCAGTGGCAACTATTTGAGATCAGTTTTAACCTGTCATGCAGTTCCACATGGAACGTTTTATAATTAGATCCAATGGGCAGTCCAATTCTATTTCTTCCTGCCTTTGTAGTGTTACTCAATCTACATACTTTGTATTTCTCTTAGGTTTGTCAGTTCATTTATACATACTAGATGATTTTTTTAAGTAGGCCAACTATTAAAAACATTTTTCCTTACAATAATAAGTGAATATTAACGTAGCATGTATAACATTTTATGTAAAGTCAATATGACCTAACTTAATCTGTTATTTTTTGAACATGATTTTAAAGTAAACCACATTTTATTATACCACAAAAACAATAACATAGATTATTGAATCTACATGATGATAAGGTACCTCAGGAAGTAGTTCTGATGTACTATTGAACAATTGAGGTAGGAGAGATTATAGAGAACTCTCAAGACAACTTATAGTCTCAAGCATGAGTCCAGTACATTGCAGGAGAGTGCAGTGTTTTCATATGATTCTGGCATGTCAGTAGCCTTGAATAAGCATTTTTTAAACTGGATAATACAAATAATCACATTCATACATACTAGTCAGTTTATAGCGAGGAAGCAGTCTTGCAGTCTTGCTTTTCTCGGATTGGTTGATTCAAGGCCACAGTATGAATAGGCCAAACCCTATCAAACTTAATAATTTACCTAAGTGAAGCTGTCATCATCAATTAACATTCCAGGTATAAATAGTTGGATGGTTACTGTCACCTGGTTTTTCACCTTGATTTTTGCTTACCGTCTTGAAGATGCATTATTTATGAAGTTCTTTGAAATTACTAAAAAGAACTCCTTTACCACAAAATGAAACACATGTTTAGCACATGTTCAGATATATATTTGTTTATATTACATATACATATATATATATACTGTAAAAAAATATATATACTGTAAAAAGGGGAACATATCCACAAAATTCTTTTTAGGTGGCAAAAAACCAGCTCACACCTGACAAAAACACAAAAAATGTATTTTAAAAATTATTTTAATGGGTGTCTCATGAAGGCTGGATTTTTTCTGCATTCTGAATGTAGTTGGCCTAGTCAGAAAAAAAGTTTTTCTTTTGGAACGAGCACTCATGTGGGGCTGCATACTGTTTATATTTGTTTTTTGAATTCACTAACTTGTATAGACCAGACTTGTAACCCTATAATCACTCCTAAGATTTTATTATTATTAGCTTATTACTAAGTATAGGCCTAGCTTAGTTTTCTCAATAAATTACTGGTATTTCATAAATGAGAAAATAAATTAAAAAAGTTCTAGTAAGCCTAGTTTAAATACTGGTTTCCAGATAATGATATTCATTTAATTTTTAATCATAGGTGAACTAAGTACAAGGACAATTAAGATACGATTTGTCTAATTATCATATATTTGCAATTGTAAAATGAATAGATCAATTAGAAACACAATGTTCCATTAACTACGGCATATGTTAGGTGTATGGTAGGTTAAGCAGTATTTCATTTCTGTTTCCATACTTGTTTTTTAAGTATGTCTACTGTTCAAAGTTGTAACGAAATGGTTGTTGACTTGGCCTAAAAAACACATTTGCTGAATTAAAAATATTTTTAAGAAAAACTATTTTTATCTCATTTGAAATTAATTGAGGCCTCCTAATTAGAAAGATTAAATTCCAATTAGACACTAGGCCTGTTTGAAAAAATATATTTTTAATTGTTTCTGATTATTTCTACAATTTATTCCTTACTTATTATTTTTTAACACTCCACCTAGCCTTTAAATTCCATTTTGATACATTTACACTAATTTTTGTTATAATAAAACATTCATTAATAGGCCATACCAACAGCTATGCCTGTAATGTAAAATGTACTGTAACATTTTTTACTGTAATTTGTAATGTTTGTAATTTTTTACTGTAATGTGGTTTTTGTGCAACACAGATTTGTGTAACCTATTATTTGTACAGAAAATTATGTTTTATCTCAAGTAAAACTATTCATGCAAAAAAAGCATCTTTTTTGTAATTAGGCCTACATCATATAGTTGTAGTACTCCTTAAATATATAAAATAACAATGACATCATATTTTTAACCCTGCTACTTTTTTGTTACTACTAACTTCTGTTTAGGAAAATAAGTTTTTAATAAAAACAGTTTGTTGGGCAGGCTGCCATTGGTCATATTAATAAACACTAGTGCAGTACTGAATTTTTTCTTAGTAATTTGAACCTGATAAACTTGAAATTAAATGTGTTTTCAGAATGTCAGAGCGAATTTGTTACAGTATGTCAATTTATTTGATTGTGTTATCAACAGTGAATAACCACATCAAAATTAGAGGTAAAAAATAAGCTGAATCTCAGTTTTTGTTTAATACTTATTTAGATTTAGCATATACAAATACATAGATTTTTTAGATTTTATCTAGGGGTTTAATTTATATTAGTTGTGTTGATCTTCATTTTAAAAACAAAAATAATGCCTGGGTCTTAATGCTTTAAACATTCACCAGCATATTTTTTCTTGAATAAGAAAATTTTATTAATATTAAATACATTTAATTGATGTTTACTTTAAACTACAAAATTCAGGGTTCTAGAAAAATATGATAGCATGAATTCTAGTGTTCTGAGGTGCATTAATTCATAAAAACCATTGTTGAACTTACATATTTTCTATAACTACAACTCATGCTGGTGTTTCTTGGAGCACATAATCATAAATTCATACATGAACTTATGTATTTGTTAGACTACTTTAAATGTTCTTGTTTTAAATTTGAAAAAATTGTCACTATGAAAAATTAAGTATTAGCCTACCATCGCTGTAGTCTTATCAACTCTGTTGTTAGTCTAGGCCTGCTAATATCAAATTGATTGCGAAACACACTGAATTCCAACAAAACTTTGGTCTATTAATACATTACAAAAAATTTTTTGAAATAAGTTTAATTTAGCTTACCTACCTCTTGTTATTTGTAATGTTTGGTAAGCATTGTTGTTGTGTGTTGTGAACAGATGTACATCTTTGTTATAATACTGTCATGTAGGCTTCTGAAATTTAAATTTCTTTTTTAAAACTATTTCATAATTAAACAAACGTTTCTTCATTTTTATGTTTAAGGACTCCTTCAAAAATAAAATTATTTTTAAGGATTTATTTATTAAATATTTAAGCCTAATTGTTAATATGAATAAATCACAAATATGACTGAAGAAATATTAGAAAATTTTAAGCGAAATAATTGTTGTACGTCGTAGACCTAGTCGGACTGTCAATCATAATTCATTTTAAAAATTTGATAAAAACAAAAATTGGATTGGATATTATTGATTGAGGTAAATATATATGTAAATCCAGAAAGTATAGTGATAATTGTTTTTAAGGAAGGATTTGTGTAGGTTGTATTACTTCCATAGATGTTTGTTTTAGCACGGGTGTCCTTTGTTTTGTTTATTGATTTGGAATATTGATATTAATATTAGGCCTGGCACAAGACCATGAGAGATTTTGGAATGTCTTTCAGATTGGTGTGTGCACGTTTCTTCATAAGTGCATCCAAGGAGGGGCAAAATGACTGTCTGCACAGTTTACTTGTGTGTTAGGACACAGTTGTCTCTTATTATTAATGTATGGAATTTTTTACTTCAGGAATTTTATGATCCATTTATTTTCTTGAAAGAACAATGAAAATTAATTAATTGTTCTGTAATTAAAATAAATATGCATTGCATCAAAGGTGGTGTATGTAGGTTATTCCTTAGATACTGGAGACAAGTTATAATAGGATTTTTTACTGTTTAGATTTTTCAAGAGAATATTTTCTGTTCCACTTCACATTTTACAGCTGTAAGTGATTAGAACATACTGGATTTAATAATTAAGGCTACAGTTGTCTTAAATAGCCTACGAGATCATTTCTGTCTTACAGTCCCTTCTTGTTCACAATTTTCAATTAAGATTGTAGATATCATGCTATGCTAGATATCATTTTCAGTGCAGTTTCCACATGCCTTTTGCAACATAGTTTTTCCTTCAGGGATTATGCCTGCTAGTAGTATTTTTGGATTTCAGTTCTGTCTCAGTTTTGCATTGTTCATGGTGGGAGTTGGATGGAAACTGATATTTTCTTTTAACGCTACATATTTTGACTCAGAGTTCGAAATCTTAAAGTAAGCTACATTTATTGGCCTATAAGAAAACCTTGTTCTGTTACGTTATAAAATTACGTTTTATGCAGTTTTGAGTAGTTATTAAATTGCCTGTAAACAAATTTAATAATTGTATGTTCGGTTGGTACATAGGTCTGTTATATTTTTTTCGATTAAAAATATTTTTAATAATTGTTTTCTTTTGTTTGTAGTTTCATGTAGGCTAAAATATTTTGTGAAATGTGATACCTGCACTTTTCTGTTTGAAATAATGTTATTTGAAAACGCTGTTTCCCTTAGATTTTGGATTAAAAAAAGCAAAGTTTAAAATTTAATTCCAAACTAATGCAAACTTATTGCTTTTCATATTTAAGAATTGAAATTCAAGTAATCTTTCGTAAAGTTATTTATATTCAATGTTTACATATTGAGTGAATGATTTCTGACATTTTATTTAAGATGATAGAAAAATTAAGTTAAAAACATTGAGTATTTGTAAGACAGAACAGAAAATATATGTACATTTACTGAATGAATCCTTTAATCGGTATAGACCGTTTTTAGACAGTATAGAATTTAAATTATTATTAGTGCAGTTTCTTTTTGTAATGCTGTGGAATTCACAAAATATTATATTATTAATTATTCATGTTTAAAGAAGACAAAGTTAAGGCCCATGGCCTCTTATATGCAGGCTGATTCTCATACACATTTACAACAATAAATACATACTAGATCTATAGTAATAATAACAAGAAAACATATTTCAGTTTTAAAAAATATGGGATTATATACATAATATTATACATATAATCATACATTATATATAGCACATTAATATAATGAAGGAGGAGCGGAAGAGGATCTATGGGGACAGGATGAAGGAGGTGTGGAGGATTAGAAGGAGCAAGACATGAGTCTGAGTGCTTTGCGTGATCCAACAGGGTCTATACGCAGATAATATATATATATATAGGCCCTACATATAATTAATATTAACCAAATAAGAATAACACAGTTGTTCAGAGCTACATAAAATTGCTCATAAAATTTAACATATGTAGGGTATTATGTAGATGTATTAGATTTCTGAATATTTTTAAAATTTAATTTTAAAACAAAAAAATGTTGGACAAGAAAATGAGAAAAAAATATATGTTCAGTTACAGATTAGCCTATGTAATCTTAATCGTATTATATTTCTGAAGGTTTGTGTGTTATTCAATCATGGACTAATGGACCGATTGAGATGTAATTTGGTATGAACATGGTTTAGGTATCTAAGATGAACATAGCCTTATTCCCGTTAAAAAACGCGATTATACTACTTATCCGGTCCAACTTAATTATTTAGTATTTAGTTTTGTGATATGTTACTGTACAACAGTGACGTTTTATACATTTATTATATATTGGTAAGTGTGAATAATAAGTATTTAAATTATTTTAAACGCCATTATACTACTTACACAGTTCAACTTATTTATTTACTATTTAGTTTTGTGGTATGTGTTAACTGTACAAAAGTGATGTTTTATACATTTATTATATATTACTATATTCTTATATGTTTATTATATATATGGGTGAATAGTAAATATTTAAATTATTTTCAGTGTCTTTATAGTACTTACCTAGTCCCAACTTATTTATTTAGTATTTACTTTTGTGATAAGTGTTAACTGTATGACAGTGATGTTTTATACGTTTATTATATATTGGTAGGTGTGAATAATAAATATTTAAATTATTTTAAACACCATTATACTACTTACCCAGTCCAGCCTAACTGTTTAGTATTTAGTTTTGTGACAAGTGTTAACTGTATAACAGTGGCGCTTTATACGTTAATTATATATTGGTACGTGTGAATAATAAATGTTGAAATTATACTACTTACCCAGTCCAACTTAATTATTTAGTTTTAGTTTTGTGCATATGTGTAAAAACTGTATAATAGTGACATTTTAATAATATTTTATACTTCTTAATATCTTATTCATATTATATTTCTGAAAGTTTGTATGTTTGTTTGTTTGTTATTCAATCACGCTTTAATCACTGGTCCAATTGAGATGAAATTTGGTACGAATATGGTTTAAGTATCTAAGATAAACATAGGCCTATTCCCGTTTTAAAAAAACGTCATTATACTACTTACACAGCCCAAAATAATTATTAGTATTTAGTTTTGTGACGTGTTAACTGTAGTTGGGTTTAATTACTGTTTACTGGGCATGATATTTAGGCACCAGAGATGGACATAGATCTAATTCCATTTTACAAATCTTAATCTGTGTTTTATTTATTGCAAAATTATTGCTTTTAATGTAACATTTTCAATTATTTTAGTTGAATTTTTTTCAAAACTGACTAATTTGTTACTTTGTGTTGAATTTTCAATATTACATGTAAAAAAATCCCTACGCAGAGTGCCAATTGTAATTTGTAATATTACAATTACTGTGTATTTGTAATTAATTACAGATATCACTGTGCCAATATTTGTGTAATTACATTATATGAAAAAATGGTAAATATGCAGTGTAGCATATCCTGGATTTTTCGATATTTTTGTTACTCAAATGCTTTATTATGTGCCCAAAAGCAAAAATCCAAAATATGAAAGCACGAGAAGTACGATAAAAATCGAAAATAAAAGTGAAAAACATAACCTCAAAATTGCTACCCGGCGAAAATCGGTAACGTGTTGTAGATCGGTAAAACAATAAAAATATGTCTAACACGGGTTTTGGGTGATAAGAAACCCATTTTTTAAAAGAATACTGCATAACCTAACTGACACGGTTGTTAGGCCTAACACGGTGATGCGTGAAAAATCCTTTAGCTATATTTCATATCCTAACTGACACGTTTGTTAAGCCGAACACGGTGATGCGTGAAAAAACCTGTATATTTTTTTAAAGAATACTACATAACCTAACACACGGATGTTGGGCCTATTACGGTGATGTGTGAAAAAAACCTTTATTTTTTTAGGAATAGTGCATAACCTAATTGACAAGGGTGTTAGGCCTAACACGGTGATGCGTGAAAAATCTTTATATTTTTTAAAAGAATACTACATATCCTAACTGACACGGTTGTTGGGCCTATCACGGTGATGTGTGAAAAAAACTTTATTTTTTTTAAAGAGTACTCAAAACCTTAACTGACAGGGTGGTTAGGCCTAACATGGTGATGTGTGAAAAAACTTTATATTTTGTTTTTAAAGAATACTCCATAAGCTAACTAACATGGTTGTTAGGCCTAACACGGTGATCCATTAAAAAAACCTTTATTTATTTTTTTAAAAGAGACTCATAACCTAATTGACACGGTTGTTGGGCCTAATACGGTGATGCATGAAAAAAAACTATATTTTTTTTAAAGAGTACTCCATAACTTAACTAAGACGGTTGTTAGACCTAACACGGTGATGCGTGAAAAAACTTATTTTTTTTAAAGAATAGGCTACTACATATCCTGACACGGTGTTGGGCCTATCACGGTGGTGCGTAAAAAAACCTTTATATTTTTTTAAAGAATACTACATATACTAACAGACACGGTTGTTAGGCCTAACACGGTGATGTGTGAAAAAATGTTTATATTTTTGTAAAGAATACTACGTATCCTAACTGACATGGTTGTTACGCGTAAAAAATTTTTTATATTTTTTTAAAGAATACCACATATCTTAACTGACATGGTTGTTCCTATCATGGTGATGTGTGAAAAAACCTTTTATTTTTTTAAAGACTACTACATATCCTAACTGACACGGTTGTTGGGCCTATCACGGTGATGTGTGAAAAAAACTTTAATTTTTTTAAAGAATATTCAACCTTAACTGACACGGTTGTTAGGCCTAACATGATTATGCGTGAAAAAAACTTTATATATTTTTTTAAAGAATACTCCATAAGCCAACTAACATGGTTGTTAGGCCTAACGCGGTGATGCATTAAAAAAACCTTTATTTATTTTTTTAAAAAGAGTACTCCATAATCTAACTGACACGGTTGTTGGGCCTAATGCTGTGATTCAAGAAAAGAACCTTAATTTTTTTAAAGAAGTACTCCATATCTTAACTAACACGGTTGTTGATCCTAACACGGTGATGCGTGATCTTTAATGTATATTATGATTGCGGGCAAAGCCGTGACGGGTAACAGCTAATCATATTATATTTCTGAAAGTTTGTTTTTGTTTGTTTGTTTGTTATTCAATCACACTTTAACTACTGGACCAAATGAGATTAAATTTGGTGTGAACACGCTTTAGGTATCTGAGATAAACACAATACTATTCCAGTTTAATTGTATAATAGTGACTTTTTAATAATAATGTATTTTATTAAAATATGACAGGACCATTTTTTAGAGTAGCGAGTAGCAAAAATTTGTATGTCTTGGCCGAAAACCATAAATCGTATAATATTGTATATAGAAATATATTAAAATGAAATGACCTATTGTGATTTTGAAAATCGACTATAAATTTTATTGACTACATTATAATTGCAGGCAAAGCTGCAACGGGTAACAGCTAGTAATATTATAAATCTGAAAGTTTGTGTTTGTTTGATGTTCAATCACGCATTAATTACTCGATCGATTGAGATGAAATTTAATGAACATGGTCCAGGTACCTTAGATGGAACCGGGATTCGTGTTTTAAAAATCGTAATCCCTGTTTATATTTATTACAAAATTATTGTTATAAACTTACATTTGCAATTATTTTAATTGAAAATTTACCAAACATCCCTATAATTGTATTCCAATAATTCCAAACATCCTGTCTTTCCAATTTAAAAGATTGCAATTTCCATTAAAGTTGGCGGTTACACTGATAATAAGTCGGCAGGGTCAGACGTTAAGAGTAGCAGGAATAATACATTTGGGTACTCCGTGCTTCTCCATGGTCAGTTATATGTTCTGGAGTGTCGAGTAGCAAAAATCTACATGTCTTAGCCAAGAACTATAAATCGTATAATATTGTATATAGAAATATATTAAATTGAAATGAAAGTCTTCAAATTTTGAAAATCGACTATAAATTTTATTTCCTACATTATAATTGCGGGCGAAGCTGCAACGGGTAACAGCCAGTTGTGTGTGTGTGTGTGTGTGTGTGTGTGTGTGTGTGTGTGTGTGTGTGTGTGTGTGTGTGTGTGTGTGTGTGTGTGTGTGTGTGTGTGTGTGTGTGTGTGTGTGTGTGTGTGTGTGTGTGTGTGTGTGTGTGTGTGTGTGTGTGTTTGTTGTTAGTGTGTGTCCTGATCTAGTCAATACCATTCAATTATACTCAGCAGGAGTCCTGAACTATTTATATCTGTAGGCTACAAAATTTGTTTTTGTTTTTATTGTTCAGTCTTCAACAATTTTAACTATCTTAAAAGTTACTTTAGTTGCATTGTATCAGTTTTCTTTGTCATTTCTTAATGGAGTAGTTTTCTTCTGCCCATAATCGTTTTAGGTAGAAATGTTTCATTGTTGATCTGAAGGATGTCATCAGTGCATTCAGTTAATTACAGAAGGTGCGCACACAATTCCCCAAGTTGATCTAATAGCAGCTGGTGCTTTAGATTTGTTTGCTTTAGACATTGAACTGGAATCCCATGAGAAGAGGTTACTAGTAAATGGCGTGGTTTTAAATAGGCCTACCAACAAGAGGCATTGTAAAAAGCTGTTTGCCAATATTGCGATACATTTCCCGTATTCTTCTTTTCTTGTTTTTATAATTCAAAACGTATGTGTTATTGGAAAAACTATACAGTTTTTTGTTTGTTTTTTATTTTGACACTAGAGGGAGTCGTGTAATCACGACAACAAGTCAGACTTTGAGCTAATTTTTGTGGTTTTTTCTAATGTACGAACTGTAATGTTTTTTCAAACTGTGGAATTTTTTGACTGAATTACCGCAACTCATTGCGGGGCATTATGATTTGAGGGCGCATTAAAACAGAGTCGGCATTTATTGTAAAGATTTTTTGTTGTTGTTATTTTAAGGCGAAAAGCACAATGAGGCTATTATCGCCACCCTAAATGTAAGTGTGAGCGTAAAAAAAAAGTCGTAAGTGTAGTGTCGTAAGTGTAAGTGTTTGTTAGACTCGGGTACCGCGAGGGACGTCTAAATCCTCTCAATAGATGCAGCTAGTCTGCATCCCCTGCGGGGTTTTTTTTGTAAAGAAACTATGTAACCTATGAAAGATGAATGAGGAAATTCAGGTCACAAAATCGATGATTTTGAAGCTCTTGTGCACCAACAGAAAGGCCCTTTTATGGTTTCCAGAACTGCCAGGACCTCTTGCTGAATGACCTAGTGCGTGGACTACTCAAACTCATTGGGGGAAAACAGTCTACAAGTGTAGGTTATTTTTTTTCAAAAAGTGATTTTTGATTATTTTTTTCATTTTATACGTTATGATCTAATTAACACAATATTTCACCCACGGAAAATAATTTTTTTTAAAGATTATTTAAGATTTTATGCCGTTTTTACGGAACTATATTGTGACGTCATTGCTGTTTACATTGTATATTAAATTTCAAACACGGATTTACCGGTCATGCGCTTTATTATTAACTACATGTACTTACTGCTCATGCGCATTACACATTCTGACAGTCATTACTGTGATACGGTTTATTGCTTTTTTCGTTGGTTCGTTCTTCTAATAAAACATTGTTAAAATGACGTCCGTTATTTGTGAACTTTGTGATTTGCCTTTTTTGTTATGTTCTCCACACAACAACCTTGTCAGTTAGGTTTTGAGTTCTTTTTTAATAAAGGTTTTCTTATCATTTTAGCGATAAAAAACGTTACCTAATTTCGCGCGGTAGCAATTTGAGGTTATGCTGGTCACCTTTTTTCGATTTTTATCGTAAGAAAGTGCTTTCGAGCTTTTATATTTTTGGAGCTTTTGGGCATGTAATAATGCGTTACCGAAAAATCGAAAATAACCTACACTGCATATTTACCCTAATATCTAAGCTGCTTAGATGCACATTTGATATCGTTGTCAAGGATTATCAAACCCCGTCACGTGTAACATTCAATCAATCAATCTTCATGTAACGCAGATTTTCTCTACTGCCGAATGTTAGCTAATACATGTTTTTTTTTTGGGAGATTTTGTTTGACTTCATTACAGTCAAGCAAAAATTATAGTATTAGTTCTAAACAGCAAATTGACCCTGCATCAGTTAAATATTAGTAACATTTTCTGTTGTAGCCTATATAAAATAGTTTCTCTAAGAAAATTGATGTTACATAACAAAGTTTTTACGTGCTGTTGTAATGGTGTAGGCTGCTTGTTCGAATCTTGGGTAAACAATTAAAAATTCATTAGCAAAAGAAAGTATAGATTATTTTTGATTGTAATATTTTGTTTTGAATTTAAACGAATATATAGCCTACAGATAAAACCACTGAATTTGATTAAAGCGTGCTACTTCTGTGCATTGGTGGATCCAGGGTGGCTGGAGGGGCTACAGCCTTCCCCTTTAGAATTGGAAACAATTTGAAGAACTATGAATATATATATATATATATATATATATATATATATATATGTGTGTGTGTGTGTGTGTGTGTGTGTGTGTGTGTGTGTGTGTGTGTAAAGGATTTTATTGTTTTCGCGATCAAAAACACGTTATATACGAGGGTTGATCAAATATAAACGAGACTGACTTTCTAAAAACTTTTCCGTTGGACATTGAACTCTAAAGGGTGGGGTTTCAGGTAGCCTGGGAGGTTTGGGACGGGCGTAGACGGGCAACATTTCCGTTCGGACCCTTCAGTATAAAACTATACAATGAGTGAGAGTGAAGTGCACGTTTCCGTGGAGCAGAGAATTATTATTAAGTTTTTGGCCAAGGAGGGGGTCAATCCGACTGAAATCTTTCGTAGATTGACGGCTCAATACGGGGACAGGACCCTGTCAAGAGCTCGCGTTTTTGCTTGGCACAAGGAATTCGCCGAAGGACGGGAAGCAGTAGGAAACCTCAGCCATGATCGTCGCCCGACCACTTCCGTCACGGACGAAAACATTGATGCTGTTCGGAAGCTCCTGGACGAAGACAGACGTATATCGCTGCGATTTATTGCAGATGAACTCCAGTTGAGCTATGGTAGCTTCAAAAAATCGTTATATCAAACCTGGAACTCAGCAAAGTATCTGCAAGGTGGGTTCCACGAATTTTGACCGACGTTCACAAACGGAATCGTTTAGAGATTTGCCAGCGACTATTGACCCAATTTGAACGAGATGGTGAGACATTATTAAACCGGATTGTCACCTGTGACGAAACATGGGTTCACCATTACACTCCCGAGTCGAAACAGGCAAGTATGGAGTGGCGGAAGAGGGGAGAGAGGGCGCCTCTGAAGGCCAAATCACGATCGTCGGCCGGGAAGGTAATGGCCACTGTATTTTTCGACAATCAAGGCGCCTTTCACGTCGATTTCTTCCATCAACGACGCACAATAAATGCACAATATTATTGCGATGTTTTAGAGGCCGCAAAACAGTCTTTTCGTAGGAAAAGGAAATCTAAACCGGCGAGAAACGTCATTCTTCTTCACGATAATGCCCGACCACATTCGGCGAACGCTACGAGGCTTAAACTCGATCAAATTGGCTGGGAACCAATGGAACATCCCCCATACAGTCCAGACTTATCACCCTGCGACTATCACCTGTTTGGGCCACTCAAAGAGGCGCTTGGAGGCCAGCGTTTCGAAGACGATTCTGCGGTGGAGACCTTCGTGCTCCAATGGCTCAATGAACGCCCGAGAACTTTTTACGAAGATGGAATTAAAAAACTTCCAATCCGGTGGGAAAAATGTGTTACTCGTGCGGGAGACTATGTAGAAAAATAAGTTGTATCAAGAATAATTTGTAAGTAAGTAATAAATTTTTTAAAAAATCAGTCTCGTTTATATTTGATCAACCCTCGTACTTTCGCACGATAGCAATTTTGAGGTTATGTGGATCGATTTTATTTTCGATTTTTATCGTACTTCCCGTGTTTTCCGCGCTTTTATATTTTGGATTATTGCTTTTGGGCTTGTAGTAATGCGTTTTAGCGAAAAAGTTACCGATAATCGAAAACAACCTACACTGCATGTTTACTCTAATATATAAGATGCTTAAATGAACATTTAATCCGTTGTCATCAAACCCCGTCATCTGCAACATTCATTCAATCAATCAGTGAATCTTCATGTAAAGCGTGAAGATATTTCTTAGATATTAGCAGTTGACTAATTAAATCAAATTAGAATGCATAGTGTTGGCATAATTTTATATAATATTTTATTAAAAAGGGGTTACTCTGAATCCTGAACGCACACATACAGCGGAACAGGTTAAAGTTTAACTTATCCTTAAAGAGAAAGAGGGAAGGCGGAATAAGTAAGTGCAGGCATTTGTTAGTCAGGGCACGATGAACATGAGTGTGAACAGAGAAATAGCAGATAAAATTGACCCAAAGACATTGTTGATGAATGCGAATCCATTCGTTCAATAAAAATGTTTATTCATTTTGTTTCTTAAATTCTATACTTAATTTTATGTATTCCATGTGACAATGTCTCTCTGAAACCTATGTGTATTACAATAAATAATATTTTTTAGATTTTATGGTAAATATTTTAATTTATTACCCTGAAGTAGATCAAGAAATTACCTATGCCCACATGGAATTATTGCATACGTGAATGAAACTAATGGAAATCATAATAATATTTTATGTGTTATCAGTTTATGAGTTTATTCTTGGATCAGCCCCCCCCCCGCTTTTACTGGCTGGATCCGCCTGTGATTACATATGAGGCTTATATGTTTGTTAAAATTGACATATATAGGTCTAGTCGAGAGTTGGGTTTTTGAAAAACCTAGCAAAAGACGATTTTGTAAATCAACTACAGATTCTACATTTTGTACCTACAAAAAAAACAACTAAAATCCCTGTAAAATTTGGTAAACTACATAAATTTATTGTGTTAGCACCGTTTTGTTTGCATTTTTAATCCGATTTGATTAAAACGCCATAAAAACCGATTTTACAAGTTCTTTAACCAGCGAAATTTGTTCGACAGTTTCAGAATGGCGGGCCTTTTAAATCTTAAGAAATTCAAAACTTCTTTTATCACACCGCTTATTACACCGTCGTAATCAGCGTTAAAAACTGTATAATAGCATTTTGAATTTTCGGGTTTAACGGGTTTATCCTTTGGCCGTGCCCTTCCTCTTTTAAACATGTTAGATCCGCATATGCTTTGTGTTAAACGTAAAAATGGCAATAAGGAATGTAATCCAATACCAGTCAGTCAGT
This sequence comes from Callitettix versicolor, assembly GCA_022606455.1. NCBI lineage: Eukaryota > Metazoa > Arthropoda > Insecta > Hemiptera > Cercopidae > Callitettix > Callitettix versicolor. The sequence goes on from CM040184.1 coordinate 32,127,738, forward strand.
CAGGTTACGGTATAAAGAATATAGAAAGGTTGGAAATGTGACGACTGAGAGAAATACGCTATCAGAAGCACCTACGTTGATTTATATGTCAACGTTGTGAATGTCTAGAGTCTAGACTAGGGCTGTGAGATGAGGCGGGACAGGTCCCAAGTATATGTGCATATTGTATTATATGTGAAGGTGAAATAAGGTCACGTGGACAAAATTGGAATTTTACAAATCACTGCATACCGAGTTACAGGCGTATATCTGAGATTTAAAAATCCACGCTTCTAGATGCTTATCTTGTTTGTATTTTGATTGTGCGAATTATAAAGAAATAGTTATCGAGAAAAATCTGCATAAATTAATGTAACAAACGTAAAAATATAGTTTAAGGTACGAAAATGAACCTGACAGATTTTAAATACAATTTTCAACGAATTCTACAAAAAAAAAGCATTCGAGGCCATGATAGGTTGTTACTTCATGGTCTCTATTATAATTTTACCGTGGTATCCAATAGCGTATTTTTTAATGGAAATTCTCTTAAAACCAGCGCACTATTCTGAGAAAAGTATTTTTGATTTGCAAAAGTCATGATTTTAACGATTTTTTTAATGTTTTTATCATATGCTTATCGTTTCTTTGAGAGAAACCAACCCGCGGAAGATTAAATTTATTACGATAAATGTTACTAAATGGGTACTCAACAGCCAAGTCGAGTTATGTTACCAAGTTTTTTTTAATATGTATCATGTTTTAGGGCTGGTTGTGATGGATTTTGCGTGATGCTAGTGCACTAATTTATATAGATATATAATAGTATATATTTTGCGCGTCGCAAGTCTCAAATTAATTATACTTAAAGTTTCCGAACGGGATCGAACCCGCGCTTGTGAGGCCACTACATTACGCAAATTACGAAGAAGTTTGACCTATGTAAATATATGAAATGAATCTTTAATGCCATTTTTATATTGGTAGTTTTTAAAATTTTATATTTTGTAACTTCCCGTTCTTTTATATTTTGGATTATTAATATTGGGTATGTAATAAAGCGTTTTAGTGCAAAAGTTATCAGTGACCAAAGTCCCAAAAACTCATTTTTGCCCTCTGTGAAATAACGTTGTTTAGAAGCAAGTCTGGCTAAGCACTGATTGTAAAAATCCGAATTGGCAAAATGAAAATCGGCTGAATCAGTTTACACGCACGCGCGTGAAAACACACACACACACACACACACACACACACACACACTTTTCCTACGAAGCTGCATGCGTAGTGGCGGGCAAACCACCAATACAGCTGATGGCTGATGAAAGAGCGAGGCTCTACTGGCGCAAGCGAAGTGCTGAGCCGCGGTATAGTCATACAATGGCAATTACAGATGAACGAAATCGTACCCTGGCGACATGGCAGCGACAGTGGGACGAATCAACAAATGGACGATGGACATACCAACTCATAGGTAACATCCAGGATAGGTGCAACAGGGATCATGGGGAAGCGGATTTCTATCTCACACTGGGCACGGTTGCTTCCGAGCTTAATTGTTCTGTTTCAGACTGGAAACAGACTCAGCTTGTCCCCTCTGTCTTCCAGCAGTGGAGGAAGATGCGGAGCATGTGTTTTTCCGGTGTCGGAGGTTCGACGAGGAAAGGATGAGGCTGCAAACATATCTGCGAGGCAGCATTGCACCGGAAAGTCTGGTTGCGACAAAGATGGCTTCAGAGGCCAACTGGAGGGTCATTGCGGGATTCGCTGCAGTGATCATGAGGAGGTTGAGTGCTGAGGATCGAGAAAGGAGAGCCAACGCTGTATAAGAGTAGGCGGTCAGCCAGTCCACATTCTCACGAAGTAATGCCTGGCGGTGGTTCCGTGGGGGGGTTACAGAAGAGGAATGCTTTTGGTGGTTTTTTTAGTGTTTAACAATATATCTTAACTTGAGTTTGAACTTAATTTGAGTCCCACACTCTGGGGTAGTGTACGCATTAGGTACACGTACCCTACTCTAGGTAGTCTATAAAAGATTTTTCCACCTTTTTTGGCATCGCAAAAAAAACATACAGACACACACATACGTACCCAGCGTGCACACGCGCGAGCACGGACGCACACCCTTAATATTAGGATGTTGGTAGGCGATTGATTACTCTGGATTGCAAATAGAGAAAAGGGTTTAGAGTAGCAAAGTTATGACTACGTAATATTTAAACGCCTCTAATGCTGGAATAGTGTAAGCCATCGACAATATGCAGGTTTATGTCGCCTCCAGAGATATCAAACACTGTTTTCTACTTAACTCCATGCCATTGTTACTATTTTCCACTATATTATTAAGTGAATCTTTTTAAATATTAACTTAAAAAAAAGTCGTACAGATTATTATCTCTATTCGCTATTATATTTAAGCTGACGTGCCTATGGAGACCCTAACGTCATATTGAATATGTTCCCTGTAATCTCCTAATACTAATGTTAATTGCAGACTAGATTTGATTCAAAGTAGAGGAAGGGATAATACAACCCCAGGCACTGCGATCAACAGACATATTGTGCAACTAAACCTCTTGAATACTAGTTCAGCAGATTGAGCCCTTAGTAAGTTCCAACAATCCACTGACTAGCTCATTCTGCTGAAGATTCCTAGTGTCCTGGAAACCAAAAACCCCTAGCCTCATGCTAGCAAGAGCCACACCATCATGAATTATGTGTCGTGCAGTCTCCCCCCTCTTTCCTTCATTACCTACACACGGTTTCTCCATGGTATATACCTTTCGTGTTCGTGTTCACCCTCAGATCATCACATGATTTTCCTGAGTTGTCCTCTGCCCAAGACATCTGCATTCCTTTAAGTTCTTTAAGCTGGGAAGTGTGTGGTCCCTAACGCCATTTTGAAACTGGGCCCTATACGACTAATGTTACTTACAGATACAGACTGTTCCACTGTTAAGGTAAAATTTTCTTATTTTAAAAATCTTGTGGAAATGCGGTCCAGAAATCTTTAAAGAGCAAAAATCTTTTAAAAGCAAAAATATATACAAAATGTAAAATGTAAGTTACTCGGCCGTGATTGAAGTTAATTAAGAATACAACAATGATCTTTATAATCAAAATTTATACAAAATGTTAAAAGCTGACCATATTCCCACATAAAAGATTTTTAAAATGAGTTTTCAAACATCATTTTGTATAACCAAATAGCGGAATACTCTGTATTTTAAATTAACATTAGTTTTATAGAAAGTAGACGGTATGGCCGACAGACTAAACTTCATTATGATTTTACTGTACTCTAAACAAAATGTATACTCAGCCGTGTAGGCTACATTTATTTCGTTGCTAGTTTAGTTTTGAATTGCTCGACAACACGTCCAGTACGAATGACTGGTTTTCTACGAGCCACTGTCCTTACATCATAGCTTATGTCGGACCCTTGACCGACATCCGTTCTTCTTCACTTTCTTGTGTTAGACTTGTTTGTTACCGCGCTTACTAAATCCTTCATACCTGAACATTTTCCGTGCATTTTATGCCAACTGTTTAATTTGCAAGGAAGAAAATTTACCTTATTCTATTTTTAATGTAATATTACGTAATCATTTTAGAAGAGTGGGGTTCGATTTTTGATTACAAGATACTGTTTATGGCTGGTTGTAATGTTGGATTTTGCGTGATGCGAGGAACATGTTTATATTGATATATAAGAGTATATTTTGGGCGTCGCGTCTCATATTAAATTAAATATAATTGAAAATTACTGTTTCTACCCGGGATCGAACCCGAGACCTTGCGCGTGTGAAGCGGACGTGGTAACCACTACACTATGAAACTACAAAAATATTTGCCCGATTTAAATATATGAAATGAATCGTTAATTTAATACTGGTAGTTATAAGATCAGTTGTTTTATTAATTCGTAAATATCAGCTGTTTTCATTTAACAGCTGATAGGCTGTAATAAGTGTTAGGTTATGTTGTTAAAAACTAGCTATGTTGTAATTTGTCGTTTATATTAATTTGTATCGATCAGCTGATTTCATTGAAGAGCTGATAGGCTATAATAAGTTTTAGGTTATGTTGTTAAAAACTAGATATGTTAATTTGTCGTGTTTTCGAATATCTTAATTAAAATAAAAAAGGAAAAAATAAATCATGATACAAGATTTTTATTTTTGGTTAAGTGATAGAATTTTTGTTTGTTGAGAGTGTAGGTAGGCTAATTGATTGATTACTTTTGATTGTAAAGAGGACGGGATCTACAAGATCAAAAATTGGTTACATAATATTTGTACTATTAGTGTGTATGAAAGTAAATTATATTATACTAAGGGCCCTGCCCCCGACCACTACGCGGCCCAAACCCCTTCTTTGTCTTGCATATATCGAGATAGGCCCTACATTTTTTGAAGCGATAAATTTATTAATACTAGTGGACCCGCGTGAACTTTCACAGTTAATGGGAAAAAGAAACGAATATTGCACAACAATATACAACAAGAAAATGAACAGTGTTATAAACTATGAAATATAGCTGAAATAGATATGACCTGCGAAATATGTGGCAATCATAACGTTCATTGTTGATACGAAAAGTAAAAGAAGATAAAAAGTTTTATGAAATCGCTATCCGTAATTGAACGTAAAACAGCATGAATTGTGTAAATAATATAATACAAGTAGTATCCATTGGCTGGTATTTAATTACTATAATACACTAATCTTTAATTCAGTACTTGTATTATAAGATTTTAAAACCATGTAGGGTTACTGTTTCTTGTCAATATGAGCTTCTGTTAAAATAGGTGTTAATAGTTGTATTTAATACTTGTATTACCAGTACCTGTTAATAAAACAGCGTCATTCGTTATAATTAGGTTATTTAATACAATAGGCCTTACTTTGTTCTACTTTATTATTGAAAACTAACCTATAAATTAAATGACTAAAATCTAATATTGTACATTATTGAAATTTACAAATGAAAACCTACTGTAACCGGATATTACGTTACATACCTAAATTGGGCTACTACTAAAAGCAGTTCTTTATTTAATAACATTTACACATTAGAACACTGGCCTAGATTGTCTTACCGATTCTACTTTCAAAACTGTTTCGGTCAGTAATTACGTAAGTCTGGAAAATAGTAACAATTTAAATACTACTTTCAACAATTTTTTTTAGCACAGCTGTTTTTGTCAGCAAACAATTATTTGTCACCTATGGGTGCATTGTGCTGCACTCTGACGGCGATATTTATAATTTGGTTAGAGACCTTTTATCGGTTTTAAGTCGGTTTTATTTTATTGTAAAGCTTTTAAAATTGGAAAAGTATGAGGCGTGAGAGTTCCCTGGTGTTCTGTCGAACGTGTAGGTACGCCATATATGTTTCAGTAACGCAGGCGTAATAATATATGAAAGGAAGTATTTATATACCGTAAAACGCAGCCTATATTTGAAATCATTATAATAATCTTTAAGAAAATAATAAAAAAACATAAGATAATAATAGTAAATGTAATAATTTAAATTTATAATTAACTGCAGCATAAACTCAAGAACACTAATGTGATAGAAGACAAATTTATAATTGCATTTTAAAATGAGGTTAATTGTTATGAACCTGCTCATTACAGCCTTTTTAGAGCTTTTCGAATGAGAGCTCAATCGCTGTGTCGTGACGTAAGCAGTGTTTAAGCTCTCATATATCAAAACAGGTTTATTAGCTCTCCAGATATTTTAAAAACAATGTTTTCTTTTATACGTATGTTCTCTACGTAACTTATTAGAGTTAAAAAAATTCTAATAGGATCACCACTCATGTGGAGTGTTGTAAGTCCCCTCGTGCGTCATTATTTGCGTAGTAGTTCTCCAGATAGCCTATATAGAAATATGTAAATAGAGAAAATAGGATGATTTATCTTTCTTTTGTCGCTAACGGGTTTAGAGAGAGAATGTTTATGTAATGGTTTTGCTGCATTAATTTTTGAACACGTTGGCATTTAAAATTGGTGAAAGGTCTAAACGCGTTCTTCTGTTCGTATTTTTTGTAGAACACGTTCCGACAAATTACTTATTTCTGTAGCGTTATTTTCGTGAAAATTCTAGTGTCTTTTCCAACAGTATATATTTCAGACGGAAAACGTTTTTCCGTTTTGCGCTTTCTGACGAAGCAAAACGTTAAGACTGAAATTTATTGTCGGTACGGCCACAAGATCAGGCGTCTCGAAATCACTTTTTAATCAACACGCTTCTGTCCTCACACTCGGCGTGCATTGCCCCCGGCCGAGACAGATCACACCTTTATTTAATAAGGAGGTCGGTTTAAATTATACTGTAATAACAAACCATAAAGGCCACCGTCAGTGGAAAGAGTAAACTGACGGGCATTTTGAAATGTGTGACAGGTAACACAAGGCTCCCTACTCGACAGCCTTGAGATATGCACGTAGTAATTGTTTAATAAGTAGTTTATTGTTGAAAGAGTGTAACAATATTTTTTAGGTTTTGTAATATAAACAAATGTTTAATTTTCAAAAAAGATGCACTGTTTGTAATACAAAATAAATCACAATGAATATTGTGTTTTTTACTTACTGTGAATTTGTGTGTAGATTTTTTAGCAAAAATTTACTTTCAAAGAAATTATATCTGGTGATTTAAATAGGAAAAAAAAACAATGACTGTTATTGAACTAAAAATAAAAGTCGTGTATCATATTTTCTCTTCTTTTTTAATTTTAATTACGATAATTTGTTCAAAAACACGAAAAATTAACATAGTTTTTGACAACATAACCTGAAACTTATAACCTGTCAGCTGTTCAATGAAATCAGGTGATCGTTACGAATTAATACAAACAACCGATATTTTACTATTAATATTTATGAAAATTAAATTAACGATTCATTTCATATATTTGCATCTGTCAAACTGCTTCGTAGTTTATGTAGTGTAGTGGTTATCACAAACAAAAGGTCCCCGGTTCGATCATGGACGGGAACAGAAATTTTTTTTTTTTTAATTAATTTAATGAGACTAGCGCCGCGCAAAATGTACTGTTATGTATTGTATTAGTATAAATGTGTGCACTCGCATCACGCAAAATCCACCATCACAACCAGCCCTAAAACGTGATAAAAGTTAAAGCGAATCTATAAATCGTCAGTAGTTTTAAAATAATTATGAATTATTAAAAAATAAAAAGAATAATGGATATGAAAAATTAGAAACGAGCACGGCGGTGTGGTCATCTTGTGCCCAGCGTACCTAACCCTTCAAATTAGAGAGAGTGCGAGATGTCTCGGATTCGATCTCTGGACGGTCTTCCGGTTTTCGTTCGGTATGAGACCAAACTGAAAAGTTACCTGTGTCAGTTGCGATGGCTTAAATTACAGGAATTACGACGCACCAACCACGTGTCCCCTCCAAAAGAATCGTCTAGTACAGGGGTTCTCAGACCTTTTTTCTGCTTCGACCCCTAAATAATTTTTTTTATTCCGTAGACTCCCATATATTTACAATGTGTTGCACAAATATCACCACAAATGAAGCTTTTATTATAAGCAATTCCATAACAATTTTTGTTTTAATTATTATGATTTATTATTTATGATTTAATTATTTGTATTTTGTATTATTAGATATACCTTAAAGATATAATTATGTTTACATAAGCAGATATTTAAATAAAATATAAATCACGTAAATACATAAAATTGTAATGAGATGGTTGTGGTTGAGTCCGATTATCTTACTTATATCGGGGGAAATTTTGTTTACATTAATTGTAAATCACCACGTTCTGATATCTTGAATCGATTTCTAATATTTAACAATAAATTATTTACATAGCTAAATACTGCCTCAACCAAGTAAGAACTAGAAAATCCTAACAATAGTGGTTCGCTGATACTTGTTAATCTGACGTATTTTGTGCGAATGTCTTTGAAACTCCAAAATTCGGCATGCTCACATGTTTGAAAGTTGATTTTGAGTTCAAAATTTTGTAAGTTCAATCAGTTCTTCTTAAAGTTGTGAATCAATATCGGCCATGTCGCATTTAAATGATCTTATAATCCAAGCTGGAACATTTAAATTTTCTAAATCCTTGTAAATCAATCTACCCACTTCGAAGTTCAATAGACACCCCCCAAGGTGTCCACCGTTGAGAACCCCTGGTCTAGTAGGTCAAGGTCGGGTTTACACGAAAAATATACGTATTGTATATTCAGAAAGTTCGACTCGATAATAATCTAGTTTTGCAACTAAAATACGAAATTATTAAAGTAGAACAATCTTTGTAAATAGGACATTTAAAATGTAGTTTGAGCGCATCTTGACGTGTTAAAAAATATTGTCAACCAGGAGGCCCGTGCGATATTTCGCACTATGAAAGTTTTTAGTAAACACAATGAATACAGAATCTATATTAAGATCTATATTAAGAATCTATATATAGATTCTGTATTCATTGGTAAACACAACCTTTTTCGATAAGAGTAATCGTAGGTGTGAAGGCGGTAGTTGGAAGGAAGGGAAAACATGTTTAAAAATAAATCGAAAAGCGATCGGTTTGAAATAATAAACACAAATTTATTATTTATTGTATATACTATACATTCCAGTACATATAATTGTTTTTTAATAGCAATTTTACAGGGCATTAAAATACCTCATTTTATTTTTTAGCCGCCTCGGTGGCCTAGTTGATAGCGTACTGGGCTTTCACCCCGAGGACCCGGGTTCGATTCCCGGCCAGGGCTTGGCATTTTCATATGCTATAAATCATCCCATCGTCTGCATTAGCCCAAGTGTGCACAATAGTCGGACGTTAAACACAAAAAAAACCTTATTGTAAACGATATTTGACGTAAGAATGTAATCTTATTTTTTTTTAATTTCATTTTCTTTAATGGATACAAACATTTTAGTTGATTTACCCTTGAAATTGTCCGTGAGTAAAGGCCGCACTTGGTAAATACAGTTCTGGCCTTTGAAGTGTTTGTCCCTGCGACTTGTTTATAGTGATAGCAAACGCAATTTTAATAGGCAACTGTCTACTAATCAATTGAAAAGGTATGCTTGTTAACCTCTAACTGTATTTTGACATTTTTATTGTACTTCGTATTTTATGATGTCCGTATGAATAAGTGCACAACGGAAAGAGAAATCACAAATATATTTGTGTAACAACAGTGTAAAAAAAAACATGTGTTTGGTATTCGAAATGCTTGTCCCATCTTGTACGACGGGCAGGGATAGGGGACTGTCAGTAAGGCCACATAACCTATAAGTTTAAGTATAATGACTTTTAAGTAAATATTGAAATTTTGTATTCATAATTAATAAGTTAACTTCGTAAAATATACAAAATATTGTCTGATTTGTGATGCCGCGCATCCGCATCCGTGATACCGTTTTGCCTATGACATTTGAAAGTGTCTTTTATTTTAAAATTTTCCACAAAGCAGTAAGTTTTAGGGCAAAATCGTTTTGCAATGTCAGAAGCAGGTTAAAAAAATCTTTCTAATGATAACCCCATTTATGCCTATACAAATAGTGTGTGCTGAGAAAAAGAGATGTTGACTCGAGAAATAATATACACCAACCAGGGGACCCGTGCGAAATCTCACACTATGAAAGTTTTATGTAAACTTAGACTTTTGAATAAGAGTAGTCGTTGAGGTGAGGGCGGTCATTGGAAGGAAGAAAAACATATTTAAAATATAAATCTAAAAGCGATCGATTAACAATAGATAAATGCACGATGAAAGCAGAAATCACAAATATAGTTGTATAAAAATAGTATCCAAAACGTGTTTGGTATTTGAAATGCTTGTCCCGGTTTGTACGATGGGCAGGGATAGGGGACTGTCAGTAGGGCCACATAACCTATACGTTTAATGACTTTTAAGGAAATATTGAAATTGTTCTAAGCACATTATGCAATAGTGGCATTTGTAATGGGATTGTCTATTCGTGATAAGTAAGTTAGCTTCTTTAAATGTACAAAATATTGTCTGATTTGTGATGCCGCGCATGCGCATCAATGATGCCGTTTTGCCGATGACAGTTAAAAGTGTTTTTATTTTAAAATGTTCCACAAACAGTAAGTTTTAGCAGAAAATCGTTTTGCAATGTCAGAAGCCGGTTAAAAAATCTTTCTAATGATACCTCAATTATGCCTGTACAAATAGTATGTGCTGAGAAAAAGGACTGTTGATTGAAAAAAATAATATATATATATATATATATATATATATATATATATATATATATATATATATATATGATTTTGTACGTCGCTGTAAAGTTTTAAGTAGTGTACAATGTTATTGTTTGCAGAAAATTTGCAACAGGTGAAACAAAAGATTGTTCTGTTGGAGTTCATAACCTCTCCTAAATTAAAGCCGCTTTTATTTTCTTACTTTTATTTGGCTTCCCAGCCTGCTGACATCGCTTTAAGTGGTCGAAAGTATCAGCTCGCAGAGGCTCACGGGCCGTTGAACCCAATAACGAAAAGTAAGTAGTCTGCTAACTTGGTTTTATTTTCGAATTGGCCTCCACTCAATGAATAGGGAGCGAGATAAAATTTTATAGTTTGTTTTATGACGCGTTAAAACTATTCGCTACATCTGGTCTCATTGTAGACACCCGCCTAATGACGTCACACTTTTAAACACTTTGGCATAACCGCTTTCTCCGTTTACTACTTATCTAACATTTACACGATTTCGTAGCCGCGTTTCTGTGTTTCGTTTATATAAGTGTGTCAACAGATAGAACAGTTTTATGTTGCTTGCTTGCTGTAGTCTTTATATTTAAATGCGACAGTTTTCAAGTAACGCCATAGAAGTATGCGGCTGAAATTTGGCATTAACGGCATTTCATTGAATTCTAATTAGAAGAAGCGAAATTCCTAAAATATTTTTTTAACAGTGCTCGTTTTTTAAATCTTATTTCATCACCATAGTCAGCATTAAAGTCTGCATATAGCACTTCCAATTACTTTGGAAATACAAAAATGATCCTGACCGCCGGTAAATTTACTTTCCTAATTTGAATGGATTTTTGAAAATTCACCATGCTTATTGATTGCTTAATTGTGTGTGTGTGTTTGCGCGTGTGCGCGCGCGCGCGTGTTTTGAATCAGATTTTAAAAATGTATTTAAGACATCAGATTTATAAATTTTTAAATTAACGGCTTTTGCTGGGTGAATTTGAATCAGTCAGACCAAAATTGCGAACGCGACAGATATTTATATTTCTGGAAAAGTTGTGCAATCAGGATCGATACTTATTTCGAGCAGGTATGAGTCTTAACCGTGACGGCCTTTTCGATGGATCATTTTCACGGTGGAAAAGTTCAAGTAATAAAAAATTTTAATTAAATGTGTGAAAATTTTACCGAATTTCAAGAATAGAAAACGGCGAATGTACAGTGAAAGTTATCTCTTTTTTAACATTGCAAATTTAACAGCAACTTCAAGTTAAAATTTCGAAAAAACATAGGCAGTGCGGGACTGACTACTTCTTTTGGCATGTATACTTTTCACTATTATGATTTAATTATTTTTATAAAAATTCAGGTGCATGCAGGAAAGAGCAACTCCTAAAAATTATTTTCGTAATAAATTTCGCTTGTGTGGGTACATAACTTAAAAATTAACTGAAAATGACACAACAAATTAATTTGAGTATCTTAGCCTACGTAAGGCACTTTAATAATTAATCAGTTTACAACCCTACTTTTGACAGTTATACTAAGTATAATAAAACAAATATTATATTTGTGTTTCTGGCAATGAAGGATTGGTATAGGTCATATACATTAAATAATGTAACTACACAAATTTAGAAAATGCACATTTTTAAAATTAACAAGTAACAATAAACATAACCTCAGTTGAAATGTATTGAAGCTATTGTGCGAAATCAGCTGTTTAGAAGTAGTCACTTCCAGTCTAGATATATATGCTGTGAGGTATGCATTACGGATTCAGGCGTGACTCGAAAGCAAATGTTTATACCCATATTGTGTCAACCGCGACCATACAAGTTTTCACTTCAAAAATACATTTTATTAATCACTAAACAAAAAATGTGTTGTATAATGTCTCTAGAGTGCGCATATGGATGTGTTAAAGCAGGGGTTCCCAGCTATCCCTACCAATAGGGGAGGTCTATTGGGGGTCGATGTAATAAATTCTATTTTTAACCCCTTAAGATATCAGAACGTGGTGATTTACGATTAATATTATCAAATATTTCTCCGGATATAAATAAGATAATCGATGGAAATCAACGCAACCATTTATTAAAATTTTTAGGTATTTATGTTATTTATATGATTTGTGTGATTTACATTTTATTTACATTTCTGCTTCTATAAACACAATTGTATCTTTAATGTATATCTAGTAATACAAAATAAAAATTAAAAAAAAATTTGTATTACTGAATTGTTTCTAATAAAAGCTTCATTTGCGGTGATATTTGAACAACATATTGTAAACTTATCGTAAAACGGAGTGTCTACGAAATAAAAAAAAAATATTTAGAGGATCGAAGCCGAAAAAAGGTTGAGAACCCCTGTGTTAGAGCTTTCCGTGACGATAGAGCGTTCCGTGACGGCAAACTGAATTTTCCCCAGTGCAAAACATACACCTATACCGCGCGATAAGAAGTTAAACACCTATACTGCTCTTTAATAGAGCGCTGATGTTTGAAGTTTTGGAAGTTTTTGCAAACATTTTGTCTGAAAATTTACAATCGTGTAGTATGTCTATCGTTGAACACGTTTGATATCAATATATTTAATTTTATCCTTATTATTTATATATTTTTTATAGTTTATATTCTTGTTAACTAGTTTTAGGTAATTTTATTGTGTTTCATAATATTTATTATCTTCCTGTTTGATTAGGACCCCTTTACAGTCCATATTTATATTGTTTTGTTTTTAAGTTATTTATTCTTGTTATAAATGTTATCTAGTTTGTAAGTAATGTTAAGTTTTATCGCCCTGTTGTTTCTTTAGTAGTTGTGTTTAAGCGATGATAGCCTTAATGTGCTTTTCGCCTTAAAAAAAAAAAAAAATTGAACACGTTTGATTGACGTGACGTTTAAAATGTGCATTGCCTGACGTTGCACAAGGCGCATATAATACTGTACAGATGCAATGAAATGATTGTCACAGAAAATACAAGATGATGGACACAGTGTCAGTTCAGAAAGTTCATGCTGTCAGCTGGTTTTTGAAATCTGTTTCTGTTTGAAGTAAATACGTTCTTTTTATCCTGTGCAGCGAATATTGCTTCACGTTGCACCCTGCTTGATGCTTGCAAATGTTAGCAAGGTTGTGTTCTGCAACCTATATGATAGCCAATGTTTACAATTCGTACCCGTAGTTGTATAAACGTAATTTAATAAAACCAAATAGAATTTCATTAGAATCACCTTTAAAAACTTAGAATTTGTTGACCGAGCTTCGCTGTTGAATTTTCGTGTAAGATAATTAGGTACAGTAGGTTTTTTTTGTTATTTTAAAGCGAAAAGCACATTGAGGCTATTATTGCCTCCCTAAATATAAGTGTGAAAGTAAAAAGTTAAAGTCGTAAGTGTAGTGTTGCAAATGTAAGTGTGTGTTAGACTCGGGTACCGCGATGGACGTCTAAATCCTCTTAATAGGTGCAGCTAGCCTGCACCCTCTGCCGGGGGCAGTAGCATCATTCGTCCTTATTACATGGATAAAACGTTGTAAAACCTTATTTTTATCCCTTCCGCAAATGAAACGAGCATGGATTCATATAGACTGCGCTTGTCTAACCTTTTCTTCTTTTTACAAAACTTTTATGAGCTAAAAAAAAGTGAAATTATTGCCATACTTGCCGGACCCATTAAGAGCGAGAATAAGAATCTGTGCTTGCTAATTCAAACCGACTGAATCCTAAATACGTTTTCCTAAGTGTGTCTTCTTTGCGGAAATGTTTGACCGCTCAACTTAGTCATACTGGAAGTACAGCCACCATTGTAAAAAGCGTGTTTGATATTAGCGGTTAACATCCAAGTATTTGGACTAGCTGTCGCTACGATCGCTGCCAGCTGCAAGTACAGGCGGTGGACACGTTTGAGAAAATAAACAGTACTATTATATATTTAACTTTAGTTGAACACTCTGCCGCAAGATGCCACCAGCAGCGAGTGCTGACAGCCTCACATTAGGGTTATCATTGTAGTACGTTTATATATAATGCCGATATGTAATAAGATTATTCCGCCCTTCTAAGGTGCGATTTTTTTTTTGCCGATGTTGATGTTTTGTCTGTTGTTCTTTGCATTCATGTGTTAACTCAGTAAACTTTATTTGTCTAGCTATATTCCACTTCTGCCCAGCTGTGTATTGTACAGTTTTTATCACCGTTCTGTACATTCATGGATTGTTTATATATGTCTGAGTTACCATATTTTAATGAAGTTTCTCATTTAGATTTGCTCATTGTGATGATTTTTAACTAAAACCCTTTTTGTTTAAAAGACACTTAAAAATCTAAATTTAAAAAAATCATATTTAACGATTTTGATAAAATTTTACTCGAATGTATATCATACGTGCCAAAACAAATCGTATGTGTCATTTCCTGAAAATTATGTTCAAGAGCTATCGAGAGAATAAAAAAATCGGAGTGATTTCTCACATTTCGTTCATCTGGTTTCACTTATACATACAGTTTCATAATGACAATTTTACGGTCTTTTTTTCTTTAACCTCCATACTTTATGCCATTTAGACTAATGGTTACGAGGGATCAGTGTTAACGGTAAGGGAATAGCAATGTGAGCAACTGCGGCCCGAATCTTTAGGTGAGCAGTTGAGTGACGCAATAGACTGGCCGATGCTTTAGCCACTTCGATCAAAGAGTTCCTAAAATGAGATATACCAAGAGCACGTGGTCTTCCCAAGCGGTCATCTATCTAAGTACTAACCACGACAAAAATTGCTTGACTTCGATGATCGAACTAGAACCGGTATATTTAACATGGTACGGCCGTTGGCAGTTTACAGTCCATTGAAAACAAACTAAAAAATAAACAGAAAAATATAAAGTAGAAAAATGATTTTGTTTAACACTGTGTATGGGATAACTGAAGTTATATTTACTTGCAATCAGTTTTGTTTGCATTCCAACATTGCAAATAATATTCCGAGATTTTAAAAAGTGTTTGGCGTTCGTTTTGGATTAGCAGCTTTCAAAAGGAAGTGTGTGTAGCCGGGGGTGAAATGTAAATTACCCCATCACCCCCGGATGTGTTACGCTTGACGTTGAGTTATTTACCTGCTGATGAGTTTCCAAACTTTGTTCATACACCCTCCGCCCCGCTTTACAGATACTTTCCTATAGGCCCTACAGTTTTGCTTTGCGATTACTGTTTTTCTTTCCGTCCGTTTCCATTACATTAGTGATAGTAGTTTAGTTTTAATGATCAGTGGTATGGGTTTTACCATGATGTAAAGTACAAATAATTGCGCAGCTGTCTCGCTGATGTGATAGAAGCGAATTTCCAATTATAATTTACACTTTAAACAAACTAATTTCACAAACATAATCATCGTCGTTAATGTGCAATTCGGGTTTTTGGTTTCCAAGATCCTAGGGGTCTTCAGCAGAGTGAGCTAGTCAGTGAGTTGCTGGAAGTTATAAGGACATCAGTCTGCTGAACTAGGCATTTTAAGAGGTTTAGTTGCAGAATACGTCAGTCGATCGCAGTGGCTGGGGTTGTACTATCCCTTCTTGTAGTATCTATTCTAATTTAATGTGCATTTAAGCTCTGTTAGCATTTTCAACTTTCAAATTGCGTTGAAAATACGAAATGATTCCTTACCGCCGTCAAATTCTACTTCTTCATCGGATTTTAAAACTGAAAATGCTAACGAATGCAGTTTTGAACACTGATATAAATGGTGAAATCAGATTAAGAGAAAATTTATGACAAAGGATGGATTTTAAAAGATTTTAAATGGTCGCCATGTTGAATTTTGTTGGTTAATTAATTTATCTAAGCTATTACCAAAATTGCGAACGTGTGTGTGTGTGTGTGAGAGAGAGGGGGGAAGCACGCACGCGCGAACGCGCGCGCGCGCACACAACGACCTTTCTAAGAGCGATCTAGAGGTCCCGCGCTAATTGGCGCTTATTTCAAGGTCCCGAATCTGGATTGTGATGGCACCTCCATCCAATAGCTCGTTTTCCAGTGGAAATTCACTAATATATAGTGTACTCGTATATTAATGAAAAACAAAGGAACAAAAAGGAACAATGTAGAAGCATTGAATATAAACCTACTAGAAGTACATCCACCATTATAAAAAGTGTGCTCCATATTAGCGGATCCAAGTAATTGGACTGTTTGCCGCTACGAACTCTGCAAGCTGTAAGAACGTGGTGGAGAAGTTTGATAAAATAGACAGTACTATTATTTGTTTGACTGTAGTTGAACACTTTGCTGCAAGATACCACCAGCAGCGCGAGCTCACATTATTGTACGTTTATATTCAGTTCTAAAAATAGTCTTAACTTATGAGAGAAACATTGGTAGCAGGCTGTATATTTACAAAAAAAACTATATTTCTGCGGACTCGCCGACAAAAGTTGCTACTTCTTTTGGCATGCCTGACTATACTTTTTCACTATTATGATTTATCATAAAAATTATTTTCGTATTAAATTTCGCGTGAGTGCAGGTACACAACTTAAAAATTAACTGAAACTGTCACATACTATGAATTTGAGCATCTTAGGCTACTTAAGGGACCTTAATCACGTTATATTACTTTTGACGTTATACTGTTTAAGTATAATAATAAGTATAATATTTGTGATTCTGGAATTCAAAAATTGGTATAGGTCATTATACATTAAATAATTTAACTACACAAATTTATTAGAAAATACAAATTTTTAAAATTAACAAGAACAATAAACATAACCTCAGTTGAAATGATATTGAAGCTATTGTGCGAAATCAGCTGTTTAGAAGTAGTCACTTCCAGTCTAGATATATACAAAAACAATATATGCTGAGAGGTATGCATTACGGATTCAAGCGTGACGCGGAAGCAAATGCGGTATTTATACCCATGTTTTGTCAACCGCGACCATAGAAGTTTTTACTTAAAAAATACATTTTATTAATCACTAAACAAAAAAATAATGTTCACTAGAGTGCACGTATGGATGTGTTGGAGCGTTCCGTGACGGCAAACTGTCTTTTTCCCCGTGAAAAACATACATCCATACCCCGCGATAAGTAGTCACTTCTATCAATAATCACTTCAAAATAAAAAATAAATAAATAAATAAATAAAATAGCTTTCCATTGAAGCCTTTATAACCTTACGCCAACTATGAATGTGTTCAGGACTTCTGCCCTATGAATGGGTGCCATAACGTTTCCATTATAAAATCGATTAAAACACGGTACCGGTTTACCTAAGATAATTTGATTTCAAAGTAAGATTTACTCTAGAATTGTATAATACAGGTTGTATCCTGGATCGATGCATACAGTCATTCAGTGTAAACGTGTCAGAATGATAACCTTTATTAGAGGTGTGAGCAACGCTGCTGGTGTTCAACTATAGTTAAATAAATAATAGTACTGCCTATTGTCTTAAATCTCTCACTTCCTTGCAGCGTTCGTAGCGGCAGTTAGTCCAATTACTTGTACTTTAGCAGCTAATATCGAGCACATTGCTGGTTTTGGTGGCTGTACTTCTAGTCGGTTTACATTGAATGCTACAGGGAAGAAGTCGTGTTGTCCGCCCTTAGCCAACGTTTTATTGGCACTAGAAATATTTTAAAACTTCTTAGTACTTAAAGCTTATTACGCATTTACAAAAAGTAGTAATTTTTACACTTGTGTTTTTGTTTGTTCAGGTGGGTCGAGAGCATACCGTACATACCACATACTGGGATGACGCTAAATTGTGTAAGGTAATGTTAATACTTTTGTGTATATTTTCTGTTTAAATATTACAATAATCGCAATAATGCACGCAGCTGTCTCGATTACTAAGAACTTAATGATACGTCTTAAATTCATAATTTGAGAACAGTATGTTGGCCGATGTTTTCGACTTGGAGGTCGTCAATACGTGCAAGTCGTAGGGAAGAAATGGTGGTTACCTGTCTTCGCATTGGTCATTCCTTGCTAAAGCGTGGGAGACGGGGAGCCACCTGAATGCGAGTTCTGTAGGGAAAGCCTCACAATAAAACATATATTGCTCGATTGTGGTGGTTTCCAAAATGTGCGTGTTATGTGTGGTCTGAGCAATTGTGTGCAGACGATGTTCGGAGACAGTGCCTCGGCCGTTAACCGGATCCTAGACTTCCTTCATCGTCTTGAATTTTTTAAATTAAATTAAATTTATATATTTGTTGTTATTGTAGCGCCCCTTTACAGCCCCTGAAAAGTTTGTTTGTATTTGGTATGTATTAATTTATTTGTTTAAGTTGTTTTTATTTTGTTAGGCCTAATTAGTTTTAGATACATTTGTAGTTCTTTTATTTATCTTGTTGTAGGACCAATTTACAGCCTACAATAATTTGTGTGTATGTTGTTTTTAAGATTTATATCATTTTTTACTAGTTTTAGTCATATATCTATAACTGTAATTGTATTTTGTTTTGTTTTATTTATTTTTACTATTACAGTTTTTTTTGTTTTTTTAAACTAATTTTTTTTATTTTGTTAGTTTTTTTTTACATTTCCATGTCGCGTGACGGCGATGATAACCATATTGGTTTCTCGCCGGCAAAAAAAGAGTACATTTACATTTTCAGGGGAAAACGTTTTGTATTTTAAAACAAGAAGTTTTGTGTACATTTTTTTATTATACTGTTCGTATAAGTACTGTTAGCCCTCCAAATGCTACAAAACTAAAAAAAGGTATAATTTTAAAGACATTCGGACTTAGCGGGGAATTTCTATTCATGTGATAGTCCTCACAAACTATTCAGATTTAAACCAAAAACTCAACAATTTAAGGTTTTTAGCTGCTTTTTAAAAGTCTTATTTTTTTTAAATGTACGATTCATGTGACATATTCGGATTAAGAAAATGTGTTTGATATGTTTTATGACCTAAATTGCCGACGGTTTTTTGTTCTTTATGGACTCAAAAACCCTCAGTTCTTCAACTCCAGTAACACGTTTTAATTCAGCGCTAAATTACCGAAAAAAATCGATACCCCACTCGAAATAACCTGTACTTGACTCTCACTTCTTGAGCAACAAAGCTGAAAAACAATAGGGTTCTATTCCATGCAGTTTTGGTTTAGTGTTGTAAAATTTAAGTCAATCGGTTGATCCTGTGTTTCGTTGTCGTGTTTAAAAATTTCTTGACAGATAAACAAAATTTTGAAACTTGTTTGGAAATCCATGCTGACCATTTGTGCAAAAAAATTGGCATTTTAAACGATTTTTGGAGTGTTATCTAGTAAGAACAGTGTAGGCCTAGTGTTCGTCCTCGACTACGAAGTGTATAATGATGTTTAAATATAGGCCTACATTGAAAAAAATTGGCATTTTAAACGATTTTTGGAGTGTTATCTAGTAAGAACAGTGTAGGCCTAGTGTTCGTCCTCGACTACGAAGTGTATAATGATGTTTAAATATAGGCCTACATTGAAAAAAATTGAAATGGTCAAAAAATACGTACAGCAGGCATATAGGTTTACATTATCCAAAAACTGACAACTTAAAATAACACTTCAACGAATTTTCGAATAGGATGCATTAAAATTGCCAAATTTAGTTTAGACGAGTTCATTAGGAGGCCTACCCAGTAAACTACATTTGAAGATAGCAACTCAAAAACGTTAAAAATGACAATTTTTAATCTTTTAATTTTGAGAATTTAACTTCACTATCGTTTCTGCGTTTTAGTATATTAAAATGTAAATGAATTTTTTTGAATTTTGTGGGCGAAAAACCTGAAAGATTATCATCGCCCAAAACAGGATTACCCATTATAAAAGAGATTACCCATCGGAAAGAGATTACCAATTATAAAATTACCCAATTCAAAGGAAGAGAATTTTCCAAAGTTCAAAATATAATTCCAAACAGCTCAAGTTTAAAGAATTAACAATAGTTAATAAAACATCATAAAAGTAAAAAGATTAAGGTATTTTGAATAAAATATAATGAATTATCGTAATGTTTAAACAATAAAATACGGCAGGGATGTAAGTAGTACCTGGAAAAATAATATAACAATAATAATAATAATAATAATAATAGTAATAATAATAAATATCAATTAAATTTTATAAAATATATTTAACCGACGCAAGAAATTTATTACTTGATGCCGAAGCATCATCTTTTAAAGTTCCCTTTAAAGTGTGCCTAATCCACACAGCCGGCGCATATTCTTTAAGCCATTACAATTTTTCAAAATATGTTCGATTGTGATGTGAGATCCACAAAGCTCACGAACAGGTTGGTCCCCGTGTCTCATCAGAAATCCATGTGTCAAAAGGGAGTGACCAAAACGAAGACGAGTAACCATAACCTCTTCCTACGACTTGAATGTAAAGACGACCTCCGAAAAGGAACAGTATTTTTAATTCACCTCAGTTTGTTACTGTCGACAGCTGCCCACTCATTGTCAAATGTTAATGAAAATACTACGGTAGTGAATTTAGAATTTTCAATAATTACTGTGTAGGCCAGTAGCGGCAAAAAGTAAAATTTTGAAATGGATAGGTAACAAACTTGTGTAAGATTTCAAAATTACTAAAATCAATTTTTGTTGTGACCGCTCAGAGTCATATTCGGTGCACATTCCATGGCCGCTCCGTTACTTTATACTGGCAGATACTTGGATCATGTATTCGAACGCCGTACAAGAATGTTAAAGTAAAATGAACAAGCAAATTACGCAAGCCGCTCCGCGTCGAAGAATCTCATTCAGCCCGTACATCTGAGTTCAAGGCCATCTCTCGCCTCGTGCTTCCGCATTCAACAACACAGCGATCGTACTGTACATGCTGTGCTGTACGGTGTTTCGCCAAAACAACACTCTTTAATTAACTGCTTTTTAACACTTTCTCTACTTTACAGATTATAAAATATAACCTAATCTCAATTGGTTATTAATAAACGTCATAATTCATAGTTTAGGAGGCATAACCTAATCTAAATTAGATACTAATAAAAGTAATAATTCAGAGTTTAGAAGACATAGCCTAATCTAAATTAGTTAATAATAAAAGTAATAATTCAGAGATTAGAAGACAGTCTAATCTAAATTAGGTACTAATAAAAGTAATAATTCAGAGTTTGGAAGACATAGCCTAATCTAAATTAGCTAATAATAAAAGTAATAATTCAGAGATTAGAAGACAGTCTAATCTAAATTAGGTACTAATAAAAGTAATAATTCAGAGTTTGGAAGACATAGCCTAATCTAAATTAGCTAATAATAAAAGTAATAATTCAGAGATTAGAAGACAGTCTAATCTAAATTAGGTACTAATAAAAGTAATAATTCAGAGTTTGGAAGACATAGCCTAATCTAAATTAGGTACTAATAAAAGTAATAATTCAGAGTTTGGAAGACATAGCCTAATCTAAATTAGCTAATAATAAAAGTAATAATTCAGAGATTAGAAGACAGTCTAATCTAAATTAGGTACTAATAAAAGTAATAATTCAGAGTTTAGAAGATAGCCTAATCTAAATTAGGTACTAATAAAAGTAATAATTCAGAGTTTAGAAGATAGCCTAATCTAAATTAGGTACTAATAAAAGTAATAATTCAGAGTTTGGAAGATCTAATCTAAATTAGTTAATAATAAAAGTAATAATTCATAGTTTAGAAGATAGCCTAATCTAAATTAACTAATAATAAAAGCAATAATTAAAAGTTTAGACGACATAGCCTAATATAAACTAGCTACTAATAAAATTTAGAGATTAGAAGACATACCTAATCTAAATAGGCTACTAATAAAAGTAATAACTATGCAGGAATTGACAATGTCGGTTTTTTGTTTTTGTGAAAAGTACATACTATTGAAGTAGAAAATCACTCTTGAAAAATGTTTCTCTCAATTTGCCATGAAACAGGTATTTTTTATTGTATTTCAAGAATATCGTGATATCGTCAAAAAGTTATTTTTTTCAGTTTTTCTGCCATCACTTTTGGTGTTATTTTCGGAAAGCACAAATAACTTTGAATAAAATATAACCTTTTTCATTTTTACAAGTAATAATGTTAGTGTATTTATTCAGTTTTAAATACATAAAATATGTGTTTTGTGAAATAATTACAAACACTATAGTGTCGCATTGCTGTTAAGGCATAAAAATTGTGTGGTTAATGTTAAAAACGTGCCTTTGTAATAAGCTTTAATTTTATATCAGATACTTGAGTTTATTCTTTTAAACTCTTAGATTCCCACATTGAAATGCTAAAACAATAGCGGAATTCAGTTATCTTAACATTTTTGAAATCTTGATTCAATTATCGTAATCAGAATCAGGGCCTACACTATACAAATATTAACATTTAACTTTACATTGAAAAATACGAAAATGAGCCATGACCGCCGTCAAAACTTTTTTAAATTTAATTTTGCTGATTCTTAATACTGATTACGATGGTGAAATAAGATTTTCAAAAAACTTCTAAGTGAAAAAAATATACGAATTATTAATGATTAGAAATTACCAGCATTTTGAAACGAACAAATTTTGCTGGTTAACGAACTTGTTAAAGCACCAAAATCGATTTTCGTGCCAAGTTTGAATCAAATCGGACTAAATTTGCGAATTAAGTGCCGCACGCACGCGTGCGCGCGCACACAAACATTTAAACAACCATTCAAAAAAATGATCTAGAGGTCAGGATCGGTATTTTGAAAGTTCCGGTTTGCTAGTAAAATATGTTGTTACAGTTTGTTTATAATTAATTGTTCTAACAAGGAACTTAACAGACTACTTTAGTAATGTTAGAGACAGTAATACTTGAAGCAATTTAAATTCCAGAAAAGTTAATTTTAAAATTTAATTCCGTTATTTTCCTTAATTTCTTTCTTCCTTAAGCGATAAGATTGTTTACTAAAATAAAATAGTTTTACTTGGAAATGCTGGTATTTTCTTTCCTTGTAACCCCTTCTCAAATCTTACTTTTTTAAATACTTAACCCAGCTTCTTTTACTACGTATGAGAATAAACTCAAAGTATCTGATATCAAATTAAAGATAATTACAGTGACACTATTTTATACTACTTGCCAAATTTTATTCCCAACAACAATGCGACACAATAGTATTTTGAATTATTTTGTATTTTCTTTAAGTGAAGCTTTTAGTATTAGCTTTGGCGAGAGGAGTGAATAGAAAAAACGTCTGTCAAACGGAAGATTGTATCGGAAATATGAAACGAACGAGCAAACGCATTTCGTTTTTATTTTTGTCTCTTTTCCTTCCTCCTTTTCGATAACAGTACACGCTTATTATAATAAAACGTGTTGTTTTGGTGTCGGTATTTTTCCTTAGTTGAAGAACACGAACACGTAACCGTTTATAATACATTAGAAAAATATATATATATATATATATATATATATATATATATATATATATATATATCTTTATTTTATTTTTTTGGGGTTTAACGTCCGACTATTGTGCACACTTGGGCTAATGCAGACGACGATGGGATGATTTATAGCGTATGAAAATGCCAAGCCCTGGCCGAGAATCGAACCCGGGTCCTCGGGGTGAAAGCCAAGTATGCTATCAACTAGGCCACCGAGGCGGCTCGAAATTAATATAAATGTTTATAATAATTGTTGTTAATATTGGTAGATTTTAAGAACATACCTGAAACTTATTATAGCCTATCAGCTGTTCAATGAAGTCAGCTGATCGTTACGAATTAATATAAAACATCTGATCTTTTATTATAACTACAGTAAATGATATCTAAGCTAGGTTCACATATTTATTTATTTAAACAAAACAAGATTTTTGTGAACATATCTTCAAACTAAATTATATATTCAGCAAAATTATCATTAACGAAGTCTTTGCTTCTGTCGGTAACTCTCCGTTCACATGTGTACTTTTCTGAACACACACACATTTGCGTTTTTGGAACTCAAGTTGTCTGGAAAAGTACATTTTTGTATATTTTAAAGCTAAAAAGTTTTTTTACAAACTCCGTTATTTTGATGTAATAAAAAATCTGACATTTATATAAAAAACTATCTGTTTGAATTGCAGATTTGAACAAAATTGCCACGGCAATTTTACGGTCTGTACAGCGTAATAGATGAACAAAAACAGGATAATAAAACCACTTTTATAGTCAAATGACCTACAAACGTATTGAGGCTGTCCACTAAAAAACGTACTGTAATATCAAATTTCTGTGACCCATCACAACATTGACCGTACAGCTTGGCGAGCAGAAGTGAAAATAGTTTTCGTAAAATTTTTAGATTACCTTGTGACTTTTTCCAGAAAATATAATACATATTTTAGTATTTGTGGTAAAAGTAAACAATACATTAAGCAGAAATTCACTTGAAAATATTTTCCATCTATTGATATTTTTTACAACGATTTTTTTCAAAATACCTTAATTTATCGACAAATTTAATTTGTTCAATATTTCAAGAACAGTTTGTTACTTTTGGTATTATCTTAATTGTTACAAGTAATAATGTTAGTATAATTATATCATTTGAGAATAAAATAGTTTGTGTGTGTGTGTGTGTGTGTGTGTGCGTGTTACGCAGTTTTGGCAAAATGAATTGACCGATTGTTTTGAAAGTTAGTTTGTAAGTACCTTGTGTAAAGCCCGAATATATATATATATATATATATATATATATATATATATATATATATATACACACACACACACGATTTGTTCCAGTTCACTTCCGTTTCAAGATGGCGGTCTCTGATTTATCGATTGCGACTGTAGTTGCTTTTTTTGTAATATTAGTTGAATTGCAAATTATCGTACATAATAGTGAAGAAAGACATTATTTCCAGTAAAGTTGATGCAGTAACATTTTCCTAAATATCACGTTTATCGGTTAAAATGGCAGAAAAGTTAAGAGCGTGTCAGAACGCTTTCGTGGAAAAGTGGCCAAGCAATATTAAAAGTGGTTGCTGATAATTAAGAATACAGCAAGGTCTGCTGTTCTTTAAAATACAGTGCTACAATTCATTTTTCGGTTTTCCCCGACTTTATAACTGAATTTTTTTGAGTCAGTAAAAGGAGCGTAAAGTATATAAATAACAGTAGTTATTTGACTAGAACTTTAAAGAAATTTGTAGTATTGTTTAAAATTGTGGGGTGCGAGATTGAGCACGGATCCATCCGGATACGCCTGGCGTAAATATGTTGAACGTTAAGGCTTTTAAGTTGTCGTTTATCTGATATTAGTTAGAACCAGTTCCCCTCGGACGCAGTGTTGGAGAGGTATGTGAATCCGGGTTCAGATCCTGCACAGGTCAACATTTTTATTGTGCTATTAACTTATAACTTTATAGCACGCCGTCGCGTCACGTTGGATGCAGTTTTGTAATGTAGTGTTGTCATGCCTGCTTCCTGTTCTCTGCAAGATTTGTCGCATCTCGGAGTCTGTGTATTGGGAAA
This sequence comes from Callitettix versicolor, assembly GCA_022606455.1. NCBI lineage: Eukaryota > Metazoa > Arthropoda > Insecta > Hemiptera > Cercopidae > Callitettix > Callitettix versicolor. The sequence goes on from CM040184.1 coordinate 32,153,414, forward strand.
TAGGTTAAAATAGTTAAAATAGCTTTTACTGTGTGTGGGTGTGTGAGCGCGCGCACGCGTCTTAGCATTTTTAGTTCAATTTGATGAATCACAAAAATTGGCACAAAAATTGATTTCGGTAGTAGCTCAAACAAGTTCGTTAACCGACAGAATTCGTTCAAAGGTTTCAAAATGGTGGCATTTTAAATATTTTAAAATTCATAACTTTGTCTTAAATATTGTTGAAAATTTGATTTCACCATCGTAATCGATGCTGTTCGTATTTTCAGTTTGCATCTACCTGTCGTCAAATTACATTCCGTAATTTGAGCGGATTTTGAAAATTCAAAATGCGCAGTTTCTAACGCTTATTACTGCAATGAAAACGGGTTTTCAAAAACATTTAATAAAAAAAAAAAAGAGTCATGAATTTTCAAAGAATTTAAACGGCCGATATATTGAAACTTTTGAACGAACTTTGCTGGTTGACGAACTTATCCAAGCTATTACCATGATGACCAATTTTGTGCCAAATTTGAATGAAATCGGACCAAAACTGCGATCGTGATAGTTCATACACACATGCTAAAAACGAACGCTAAAACACACACACACACGCGCGCGCGCGCGCACACACACACACACACACACTGTAGAGTCTGGGTCTTACTATGGTGGCCACCCCATTTCCAGTAGAAATTCGCTAAACATTAAAAACAAATCTGATTAACTCAATATCGATTGTAAAGGATTTAATCACATTTTGCTTAAACGTTTGAAGTACTTAAACGATACCTATGGGTCAGTTTTTATTCCTCCAAAAAATAAAGTTCTATTGTTATCTGCTGGACTGCTGTTGAACTTGAACTGTGAATTTAGAAACTAAAATTTGAAAATCTGATGGATCGATTTGGGGAAATTAAATCGATTTCTTGTTTTTTGATTGTTTCCAGAACGTTTTTTTGGAGAGCTCTAATTGAATAAAACAATTTGTAACCTTTTATTTGTTGAAGTTAGTAATAGGAACATATCAAGGTCTAGCATCAAAGCCTTTGTAAGTCTATAAATCTGCAGACAAGAGGCAGTAGCATGTTTGACATGGTAATGCTCAAAATATCGCGAACATATTCCGGGAGAGGCAGGTCCTTCTTATCCCGCGTGATTGTTAGACACTGTACAAGAAAACGAAAGGGTTGCTTGGCAAGCTGAACGCTCCTCTCCGCCCCGCTCTTGCTTTACTGGAAATATTGCATCACATAATTATACTTTCCCGCCAAGAGAAAGTACCGTGGCTGCAGACTAACAAGTTGGGTTTGTTAGCAAATACTGTCTCGTCCGCATCGTTGTCAGTGTTGCCAAATTGGGGGGGGGTTCTTACCAAAATGAGGAAATTTCAAGTTTGTGGGGAAACTTTGATATAAATGCTGGGGAAAAGTGTGGGATTTTTTTTATTACTGGGAAGAATTGAGAAGTAGTATGTACAGTCTTATCTAGGTTAATTTTGTTTCGTAAAGAAACACTGTTAGTTTTTCATTGGTTCTGGTATATTTGGAACTGTAGTTTATCTGAAATTCTTTATTAGTGCAACACTATATGATTACAGTAATTTAGTATTATATTTCGGCAGCTTTTAGTGTGCATGTCTGTAGTCCGCGTCACTTGTTCCGTTCGTAATTCTTTTTCGTCTGAGGATTGTGGATACTGCGATACGGTAATTGTAAGCCTTATTCTCACGGTCTGTGGTTTGACGAGCGTACTCACAGACTTGTGATGTATCCTTGGTATGTCGAATTCCCACCTAATCCCAAGGCGCGGAAAGGCTCGTAGTTTGGCGAATATCGAGCGGCCACTAAAACTTTCAGTAAATCTGTACAATTGTAAGAAACCATAACAGTGTGTGGGAACGTGTGCTCGAGCCGATTTTTGAAGTGAGTACTTCTATCGCGGGGTATGGGTGTATGTTTTACACGGGGAAGAAATCAGTTTGCCGTCACGGAACGTTTTAACACATCCATATGCGCACTCTAGTAAACGCGGGAAACAGCCAATATGAAGGCCAACAACATGCGCAGATCAATAGGCTCACAAGCTCCTTGGCTTACTTTGCAACTAGTATGAGTTCGCACTTTCAGAGGAATGGAGGGGAAAAGAGGAGAAAAGCATCCGTGTTTTCAGATTAAGAAAAAACTTTGATAACCAAAGCTGGCGTGTTTTTTCCATTTAAGATGTACATACTGAAGTTTTAAGTTGTTGAAATTTCTATAAGCATTCTTTTGTCCATGTATTAATTTTTAAATTCAGTGTGTTTTAATAAATGAATTTAGAAGTAGGTTTGCTTATCTGTATGCTTCTATATGGCACAAGTCTGGAATGATTTTACTGAATTCCATGTTAAGGCAACCAATATTTACCGATTCGATTAAAATTTATGTGATACTGTTGTGAGTAGAATAGGTTTTTTGCGGTTTTGCGATAGTGTTTTAAATAATAAACTATTGCAAAAAGTCTCGAAATGTAGTTAAAAATGATGTTATATAAATAAAAAAAATGTTATATAAATTTCACCGCATGAAACTCATATAAAAAAAATTAAAGATGAAAATTAGCACCACCATAAAAAAAGATGAACCTATTTATGTGTTTTACTGTTATCTAAGATTTTTTTTAGTGATTAATAAAATGTTTTTTGAAGTGAAAACTTGTATGGTCGCGTTTGACAAAACATGGGTATAAACATTTGCTTTCGCGTCACGCTTGAAACCGTAATGCATATGTCACATGTGTCTTGTATATATCTAGACTGGAAGTGACTACTTCTAAACAGCTGATTTCGCACAATAGCTTCAATATAATTTTAACTGAGGTTATGTTTATTGTTCTTGTTAATTTTTAAAATGTGTATTTTCTAATAAGTTTGTGTAGTTAAATTATTTAATGCATATGACCTACACCAATTTTTGAATGCCAGAATCACAAATATTATATTTATTATTATACTTAGATAATATAACTGTCAAAATTAGGGTTATAAACTGATTAATTATTAAAGTCCCTTATATAGCCTAAGATACTTAAATTCATAGCCTGTGACAGTTTCAGTTAATTTTTAAGTTGTGTACCTACACGATTGAAATTTAATACGACAATAATTTTCAAGAGTTGCCCTTTCCTGCATGCATCTAAATTTAAAAAAAAATTAAATCATAAAAGATAAAAAGTATACAGTCAGACATGCCAAAAGAAGTACTCATTTCTGTCAGCCAATCAGCATTGCCTATATATATTTTTTTAATTTATAAATTAATGGTTTTTATTATGAAACCTCCGTTCTTTTTGTGCAATTAGACCTAAACCTTTAAACACATTTATTATTTACAATTTAGACACATTAAAAATTTAATGTTTTGACTTAAATCTTTCAATTTGAAAGCTGTAGTTTCCCAGTAGAAAGAACAATAAACGATGGAAAAGGAACGGGTCCTAGTGAGGAACGAGAACGAAAGTATCCGTTCCGTGAAAAGAACGACTTTGCCCACTGGAACGTCTTTTTAGAGTGAAGATTAATTTTCATCCTTTATGCTCGAAAGTGGAACGCTCATTCGGGTATTTTCGGAAAGAGTGCCAGATATAACAGAGCGAAGGAACACAAATAATAAAAAATATAAATATTTCGAACTCCAAACAAGTTTTCTCGCTCTGCGTGTGGTCAGAGCACACTTAATAAATTGTATTTGCTTTAAAGGTATAGGCTACCTATGTTTCCACTATTATTAAAGACAATTATTATATCAAGTAATTAGTTTTTCCATTCCCGCCAGCGGAGATGAAGTAGGGATCAAAAACCTCGGCGTGTACTGTCCGCCCAGCTGTCCAGTCGCCCTTCATAGCGCCTCGCCTCGCTTTGCTAATATACTGCCCTGTCTCATGGGAGCATCCTTGATGGCCTTACAGACTAATTTACTTTCCTTTAGTAATCACGGCTTCCCGGTTCTCTTCTTTCAAAATGTACTTTCACGTCTCGCTGCAATCGGCCAACACGTGGAATAGTGAAAGTGGGGAGATTGGGCAACAATGTCTTATTTAAAGCCGTTAATAAATTTTGTGCGCTCTTCTTGTCAAACTAAACCGCTGCACAGATTTCATTCAAATTGGTATGCGAAAATAGTTTACCTTTATTACATCGAGTTTTTCCGTAATACTTGTTAAATTACAAAGTTGGATACAGGATCATATTTGAAATAAAAATATTTAAAGGTGTCGCTTGACGTTTGCCTCAAATATAGCTTTTCAAAGGATAAAAGTTATGTTGCAGAAGTTAACACCGGAACATAAGTGAGGGGCTGAAAAGCTACTTCTAAATGTTGCAAATTGAATGTGGGAAAGTTTTGTGGAGACACACACCCCACACATACACAAACACACACACACACACACACACACACACACACCTAATGTAAAATAATAAATTCTACAAGTGGTAAAACTATAATTTTTTCATATATATACCTAAAATAAGTGTAAAACAAAACCATCAGCAAATAATAACAATTTTAATGTATTCTGTTAAATCTTTAATGCATGTAGCCTTTGTTAAATAAATTATTAATAGTTGTGGTAAAAAATAAAATTAATCCAACGTGTTCGAACTGCATTATATTTGTAAAATTTGCCATTCACGTTAAAATTGTCGACGAAAATCACAAATTGAAATAAAATTTGAACGTGGAAGCCTTGTGACGCGCCGCGTGTCTATTATTAAGGCGTGGTCAGGCGCAAAACATCTCGGTTGCATAAAACCGTTATGTCATGCGAGCCTACGTACGGGGCTCCACCGTTTCGCTTTCCGTTACCTCGACAACCTGTTTCAAGACGTTCAGTGGAAGCACCGGCCGGCCAATGTATTTAGAAAATCTACGTTTGTTAGGACTGATAAAGCGAATTTACATTGGACAATGAGCCAATGGAGCGGCCGTCACGGTAAAACTCAGACTCGGGACCTTGAAATGAGCACCAGTCCTGACCTATAGATCAATTTTTGAGAGAACGTTAAATGTGTGTGTGTGTGTGTGTGTGTGTGTGTGTGTGTGTGTGTGTGTGTGTGTGTGTGTGTGTGTGTGTGTGTGTGTGTGTGTGTGTGTGTGTGTGTGTGTGTGTGTGTGTGTGTGTGTGTGTGTGTGTGTGTGTGTGTGTGTGTGTGTGTGTGTGTGTGTGTGTGTGTGTGTGTGTGTCATTGAGATATAACGCGCGCGCGCACACACACACACACACACGCGCGCGCGCGCGCACGTTAACCAGCAAAATTCGTTCAGCAGTTTCAAAATGGTCGCCATTTCAATGTAATAACTGGTAACTTTTTTATCTTAGTTTTTTTTGAAAATCCTATTTCACCATTGTAATTAGCGTTAAAAACTGCATAAATTAGCTTTTTCAATTTACAAAATCAAATGTTAAGAAATTTTTTTGACGGCGATCAGAGTTGATTATCGTATTTTCTATGTAATTTGAAAGTTTAAAAATACTAATATGTGCAGGCTGTAAAGATTGTCAAATCAGAATTTCAAAAATGGTAAGATAAAGAAAAATTATTGCTTCTATCACATCAGCGAGACAGTTTCGTGCTGCGATTATTTTCATGTTTAGGGAAGAGAAGGGCAATTTTTTCTATGTGATTGCTTTAATTTTTTTTTGTGATACTAAGGTATTTAAAAATGAGTTTTTGCATTATCTCCGTTTAGAAATTAGACGGTAAAAGTACTTTTGTAACACTCAGTAGTGTAATGTCTGTGATGAATGCCAGTCTTAATGCAATAGGTTGGCAATGCGTACCAGTGACACAGTTTAAACATCTTTAACACCGTTAGCCTTGGATATTATATCTATGTTTATCGATAATATTAACTAGTTCACCTTATTTCGTGATTTTAGTTTTATTTACAAAATTCTTTATTTTTTTATATATATATTAGACTTGCTAGTAAAATACTTGTCGTAGAAGCACTTTAGCGCCTTTGGTGTACCTTGGGTGTTTCTCATTCGGAGTCCTCCTTGGGCTCTTCCAACCCTGTAATGTTCGTGGCATTCTGTTCTATCTTTGAGGTCATTGTACTTCACTTCAGAGTTCGCTCTTTCTAAAATACATTTACATACCACACATTGGAAAACCCAAAACTAGTTTCTGAAACGATTCTATTTAACGAACTTCTATCTTTTTATCATGCAAAACTGTCTAGTCAGAAGATATTGTAACGTTTCAGTCCAATAAGTTTTTATCTTTTTGCCACGAAAAACTGGCTGGTCAGGATTTATTGAAACGTATCTGTCCAACAAAGTTTTATCTTTATCACGCAAAACTGGCTGGTCAGAAGTTATTGAAACGTATCTGTCCAACAAAGTTTTATCTCTTTGTCACGCAAAACTGGCTGGTCAGAAGTTATTGAAACGTATCTGTCCAACAAAGTTTTATGTCTTCATCACGCAAAACTGGTTGGTCAGAAGTTATTGAAACGTTTCTGTCCAACAAAGTTCTATCTCTTTATCACGCAAAACTGGTTGGTCAGAAGTTATAGAAACGTTTCTGACCAACTAAGTTTATCTCTTTATCACGCAAAACTGGGTAGCCAGAAGTTATTGAAACTTTTGCAGTTGTGCTGCAGATTGTACTTTTTTTAAAAAACCGATTTGTCACTACTGTGTTATGCTTAAAAATTTGACGACAAGAACTTGATTTTGTATTGTAAATTTTTTTTAATTATAAATTTAATATCTCAATATTTTGATAACGTTCGTTTTTCATATTATGTTTTTACTTAATTTTCAACAAAGGATGATACAACGGTTTGGTTACGGTTGAAAATGTTCAATTTTGTGAACATAATAATATTTTTTCAAAAATCTTTATCCTTTACTATTTAAATTAGAAAGAGGCATACAAATTGCCAATGTTTTTTCAGTTAGTTTTTTTCCGAAAATCAAACTACATGTGAAGAAAACGGAAACGATTAATAAAATCCAGATTGGGTGGATAATGTGGAAAAAGTAATAAATTCGAACATGCAGCTGTTTTGCTGACGTGACGGAGCGAATTTTTAAAAAAGTAACGAAGTTACAAACGAACTTTTTTATATTTTACAATAAAAATACGTTAATAAATTTTTATCATCGTAAAACTAAAAAAAACGTGTGTTTTCACCACCATATTTAACGATAAAATTTGCTTAAATTAAAATTTCATCGAACATTTCAATTTAATTGAAGTCCAGAGTTCGTTACCGACGGGTGAAATAAGTAAGGCACACGCCAGTGTGGGCTGCAGAAAACGTTTATCGCGAGCTGAAAACTGAATTTTGTTTATGTTGGCCTATTGAACATAATTTGAATGGCTTATTGTTTTCAAAATGCTTTTGTTATAAGTTCGCTTTCACGAGAGATTCGGCAATAAATTAGGCAGTTATAAAATGCGGGTAGGCTATTTATAACGCACTCATGAAACTGGCTTATAAATCGTTCTTTGTATACACTGTATTGTGATCTAACGGAATGGCGTTCTTTGCATTTTGTTTGGTTAACTATTTTACCTTTCCTCTTGGATGGATTTTAATTTATTAAATGAAATGTTTTTATGTTTTGAATCCAATAAAAGAAGGCAAAGCTTTAATACTAAACAAGCAATAAGTGGATATTTTAAATTCTAGCTTCGCTTTATATCGTCTAAAGTAATATCTGTAATGCTATTTAAACTGGAATAAATTTGATTAGTATAGACTTATTGACTGAGTATATCGTGATGAAGAAGTAAAGAAGATCGAATTTGTAATGTTAATCCTAAAACAATTTTTAGATACTAAACAAAACATTGAAACACACGCGTCACAAACACTAAACACAACATACGACAGTCCGGAATGTAACGACATACGAGTTGCACGTATCGTTTGGCCAAACCAAATTTTATCGTGTGTGTTTTAATCGTGTTTAGTGTTTGTGATGTGTTTTCAATGTTTTGTTTGACTTTGTGACGACCTCGACAGAGGGATTTGACATTTTGTATTACGGCCTGTTGAAGGTTTCGAAACCGCGGTAGCCTTTACGAAGTGACTAAATAGATCACTAAATGGAATAATAGGTCCTAATCCTAATTATTTACATATGTCCGGTGGCTGTGTTGCAATAATGGAAAGAGAAGTTTATCCATGTTCTCGAAACGTCGTGTATTGTTTTATACACACAAACGAGGGAAAACTATTCCATTATTAAGCATCAGTCTTAAAAAACGGAACCATTTGTATGATCATACACGTATGCCATGCATGATGCCCTGCTCAGTGCGTCGGGCACTGAGCGTCCTGCTTAACTCCTGAACATTTAAAACACATTCAAGTAGGAAAAATGCTTTTTGTTTTCCAATATGGCTCTTAACAGTCTATCAATTAAATACCGTTAATGTATAACGCGGTTTGGATTTATTTTTCAAATATCTCCGTTAACTGGTCTGTAATTAAACGTATAAGGTATCGATAGAAGTCCTCCCTTGACATGGTTACAGCAAGGCGATAGCCTGTATATAAAAAGTAGACCGGTAAGAGAAGTTGGTTTTCGCCAGTCCTTAACCCACATTATGCCGTCCCACGAAGCGGTGTTTACGGGATTAAAATAGACATGAAGCTTTATGAATGCTGATCGCGTAGCTCTACGTTATGGTATGTGGCTGATTGTTGCTACAACAAAGGGTATTGTTGGTATTGTTTCCAAGCAACGGATTGCTATTTGACGTTTCTTGTAAAAAGTCTGAGCTTGGGACCTGTTTCTGAAGTAATTTATTTTGTTATTGCGACATAGCCACCGGACCACATATTTAAATAATTAGGATTATGACCTATTTTTCCGTCTAGTGGTCCATTTATTCACCTCATAAAGGCTACCGCGGTTCCGAAACCTGTTTCATCTTCAGGCCGTAATACAAAATGTGAGATCCCTTCTGTCGAGGTCTTCACAAAGTTAAACAAAACATTGAAAACACACGTGACAAACAAACACAATTACATGATAAAATTTGGTTTGGCCAAACGATACGTGCAACTCGTATTTCGTAACAACATACGACAGTCTGGAATGTAACGACATACGAGTTACACGTATCGTTTGGCCAAACCAAATTTTATCGTGTATTTTAATTGTGTTTAGTGTTTAGTGTGTTTTCAATGTGTTGTTTAACTTTGTGACGACCTCGACAGAGGATTTGACATTTTGTATTACGGCCTGTAGATGAAACAGCCTGTACGAGGTGAGTAAATAGACCACTAGACGGAAAAATAGGTCATAATCCTAATAATTTATTTTGGCTTTTCGTGATTAAGTGATTTTCACTTTTACAGTTCGTTCAGTTGTACTGTTCACCATTTTAACTTTCCTATTAAGTATTTTGTAGGCCCGTCATGAATACTGATCTTTATTAAATTGAACGTATTATATGCTAGGATAAATACCTTTATTCGTGAGTAGAAGTAGGCTACATCCTAGCGTTTATAAAATAAAAAAAATAATAATTTAACAATTACACAATTATTTATTCAATTAAAATTGATTAAGAACAAATAAAAAGGTTTGCATTCATTTTATATGTACAATCTTTTTTATCTCGGGCGGGGTGACCGTGGAAAAAGAATAGTTAGTTTTTGTATAAGAAATAATTGTATGTAATTATATATATTTTGAGGGTAATTTTGTAACATATTTTTGTTATTAAAAAAAAATATAAAAGTCTTTCGAAATGTTCTAAATTCTCCATAAAACGTTACCTTACTGTATTTCATTCACTTAAACGCTTCTCAAAGTTGTATCCGTTCTCTTTAGTGGTTCAAGCGTTACTAAAACTTGTTGCATCTTTGTACTGTTCAATTGGGATCCGTTGGTTTGTTCTTGTCTAACGTTCTACGTTTTTATTGGCTGCATCTGGTGTATTTTTACCGCCATTTTCGTTGATTGGTTCTTCGATTCGTATTGTACTTCACGTGTAGGCCGTTGTCGATCAGCTGTTCTTACCGATATCTGTGCGTACTGTATTATAAACTCGATAGCCTAAAAGTGATATATAAATAGAAATGTTTGTGCTGTTACACGTAGTTTTTGTCATATGTCGGAACAATTGCATTTTCAAAAACGTACTTTGTTGATCAGTTTATCGCCTACAGAGGACATTTTTTTAGCGTCTAGAAAAGGACGGGTGACAAGAAGGATTGGCCGCAAGAAGGAGGCGGCCACTCATGTAAAATAAACGTTTTGATAGTACTCGTATGTATACTGGAGTTATACTGTGTAGATTTTTATTGAATTTTATATTGTTGGAAAGTTTTTTTATTGGTTAACTTGCAAAGCACTCGATATATATTTTTATAACCAACTTATTTATTAATAAAACGTTGAAAATTGTGTTTTCTTTGGAAATGATAGCACACTTGTAGGTTCTATAGAACTTCGAAGTTTTTTAATTCATATTTCCTGTAGTGTAACAAGAAAATCAGAAATCACCAGTTTTAAAATTTTGATCATGGACAGGGATGGAGACGTGTGAGTAAATAGACAGTACGATTATCTATTTAAATGTAGTTGAACACTCTGCCGCAAGATGCCACCAGCAGCGAGTGCTCACAAAGCTTTCATAAGGGTTATCATTTTAATACGTTCGGTATTTGTGTTATATCATTTCCTTGAGTGATATTAATGTGCGTAAGATGACAGTTATTACGATAAACGTACAATAAATTAGTCTTTTAGCCATTTATTACTAACCTGCATTTTTAACCTATATTGTGACGTCATTGATGTTTACTTCGCATGAATGTACTTGTACGTTCACTTTACATGGATTTGCTTGCATGTGTACTTTGTAAGATAAAGTTGCTTCACTAGATTAATACGCACTTTATTTGCGTATCACAATCATTTATTGTGATAGTTTTTGTTCTGAAAACACCGTTCGAAAAATGGTTGCCGTTAATTGTAAACTTCGTGATTTGTCTCTTTTTGCCCGTTTTAAGTTGAAATTACGGCAAACTTGTATTTCTTATAAATCGCAGCAACTTTAAACAATCGTATTCTTTCTCAAATTTGTTTCGCTTTCTGATAGCGGCTTCACCCATCTTACGGTCAAGCACTCGTTACTTTCGTTGATTTTATGACTGGTGCACGAACAAATACGATCGAAAAATGCTGATGTGAAGATCTACACACGATCACACAATTTGGCGTTAAAAAAATACTTCGTGGTATATTTAGCTGAATTTTAATTTCACAAATATGGAAATTATAAACAAAGGATTCACCGTTTTTACAAAGCCGCGGCAGCTTTTTTACCCGCGTAATTGTGACTACTTTACAAAGGTTAATACTTTTTTTAGAAATACTATATACGTAACAACTGAGTTAAACGCCGAACAGCAAATCGAGTTAGGTTATGAAGTTCTATTTTTAAAAAACAAAAAATATATTTATCCTTTTCATTGTTTATAACACCTATTTCATTAAACACGAAACAGTTGAGTCGAGTTAGATTAAACACCAACAGCCGAGTCAAGTTAAAAAAAATGATATTCCTTTCGTTATAAATAAAATACATTATTTATTTAATAATAACACATGAAATTTAACATGTTTGTAATTAAAAACACGTTTTTCACTTTCTCACTGTAGTCATTTTGAGGTTATGTTTGCCACTTTTATTTTCATTTTTTTGTAACTTTCCTATATTTTGAATTATTAATATTGAGCCCAATGAAGCGTTTCAGTGCAAAAATTACCAAAATTGACAAAAGTCTCAAAGTATATTCAATGGTCACGTGGTCCTGCTAGATGCAGTCAAGCCACAGTTTTCATTAGTGTTTCTGAGCTGCTACAGTAATTTATAATTGCAAATCACAAAATTATTACTCAATTACGAAATTAATAAAATATTTATAAAAATTAAATAGCAGTATTTTTAATCATGGAAGAGAAATGAAATGAATCTGTGCTAGTACGAAAATGTTTCCTCAATTCTAATGGGGTTTGAAGCATTACAATCGTACGAGTAAATTTTGTACTTGATATGTTCGTCGTAAGTAGTAAACCTTTCACTATTGAACTCTTCAGTTAAAGCGAATTCACCATTAGTTTTTGGTTTTTTTTATGTAGGCAATTTTCCTTTTTGACAAAGCTATGTAAGCCAGTACAGTATTTCATTCTCAAACTCTTCATCAGAATCTGATTCAGACACTCAGTGGCAAATTCTATCGTTTTTCTTCAAAAAGTAACCACCTGATAACTCATGCACACGAGCTTCTAACATGTTTACCTGCATCGCCTCACCTCACGTCTTCAACTTGCGCCTGGCTTAGCAGTAAATCGATCAACTATAACTTTTACTTCTACTACAAATTTAATAATTACTTAGTTAATTTGTAATAGGCTACTTGGGAAATGTTACACAGAACGAGGACGATTGTGTTTAATTGAAGATTTGATTAAGTTTAGTGATTGTAATTTGTATAGAGTTGAGTCAGAGCAGAGAGCCGAGAAGAAATAACAGGCAGAGATGTGATAATCCATATCAAGAATGCAATGCAGTCTTTGTAACCCAGTCAAGAAGAGTTAAATCATTTTGTCTGGGAATACGGAAAGGAAAAATCTTACGTGAATATATATTTGAAATTATTTTCTGAAGCTGTTGATAATCAAATCCAAGTTAAAAGTATCTAGGCCGGTGTTATGCCTAGAGATAGAACCCGGAAACTTTGACTGAACGCTATGTATTAATTTTTCAGTGGAAAAGCGTTGAGAGGTTCAGTTTTGGCTAAATATGACAGGTAAGGAGAAGTATCAAAGTTGAAAATTCCCATAACGTAATGCTAAGGCAAGTTATGGGACTGACAGTCATAGAGGAAGATCAGGAAGAAGAAGGTCGCAGTTTGCGTTTGGCCAGAAAGAATAACGGCATATTAATTGTCATGAAGATGAATGTACATCGAGCACCGTACATTGTTCCGCTGAGGATGATGATTATCAGGAAGGAAGACAAGTAAGTGAAATAACGGAAAGAGGATATGCAATGCTTTCGTAAATATGACAGACTCATGAAGTAATCCTGATGTCCATTTATGGAAGAGATAAAGAGAAACAAGTTGAAAGCTTTGATCCGGGATTGAGTTATTGCCGAAGGGTCATGGAAGTCAAAATGTTGCGCGTCGTTTAAGTAACGTTACACAATTTATGTGTGGTACGAATGAATAGAGTATGTGCACATGGAAGTATCAACGATCTGCCAGCAAAAAAATCTTAGTCAGTAATATGTTTATAGCATTTAAATGCCAACTGCCTCACTATAACTTAAGCACACATAAGGAAACTGTTATTGTAATTAATGAACACGTACTTGTTTTTTTTTACCTGTTGTCCGACCGGTGATTTCTTATTTTATGACACGTTTTGAGACTATCCCATGTAAAAAATAAATAAATAGTATGTGTGTGTGTGTGTGTGTGTGTGTGTGTGTGTGTGTGTGTGTGTGTGTGTGTGTGTGTCGTCATCATAAATATATAGTTATAATAACAAATAATAAACCTAACATTAATAGGTTAAAATTACGAGTCCACTGGAAATAATGTAATTTAAGAAAGTTTGTTTTATTTTTGAACCATTTATTTATTATACAGTGGTTCGGACGTGTAGTTTGCGAATAAATTTAAAAAAATATATATCGTATATTCCAAAATTCTGTTGGAGAACTATCGAGATAAATGATAAATCCGAAAATTTCTCAAAATCTTTTCATCAAATTTCCTCTAAATTTGAACAGTTTTGGTTGTATAATGATTTATAATTCAAAACCGTGTAGTAAATTTGGAACTAAAAGAAACTTACCGCCTTCTTTTATTTTGTTTTCTAACCGTAATATTTTGTATTTAAAGGTTTGTACACATTAATTTGTTTTATATATCTTTATGCATATTAAAAATCTAAGCAAAAACTGATGAACCGATTTTGAGAAATTAAACGATTTTCGTTTATTTTTTTTGTTTTGTTTTTAACTATCGAACTAGATGTGAGAAAGTGTGTGTGTTTTTGCACTATTTATTTTTCTACCTAGCAGGGTGCTAACATCTAAGTAGGTAATTATAATGTAGGTTTAGCTAGATTATCCTTGGTTAATTAATGAGAACATTGTGTCTTCCTTCCCGCCCCAACCCTTTCTGTCAACTCATTTAGCTGAAATGTAAATGGGTCCGTTATCACTAAACTGCTACCGTATTACTAGACTATGTTATACATTTGCTGGGATATCACTGCGCGCGGACGTCTAACGATGTTTTTAGAAAAGTAACCCTTGCCGTACTTCCATCCTAAACCGGTCGCTCGGGCCAAGCGCACGTTGTGGGAAGCTTAAGAGAGTTTTCCACTTATCAGTGAATGCTCTTAGCAATTAATTTGTCGTGTTTTTGAACAAATTATCGTAATTAAAATAAGAAAGGAAGACAAAACATAATACATGATTTTTATTTTAGTTCATTAACAAAAATTTTCTCACAACCAATCCTTGATCCCTGGGAGGTCTTCTTCCAGGTTTAATGAAAAGCCTCTTTTTTACTGCTACCACTTTTTTCAGTTCGCGCTTTTGAATTCCTAATAAACGTTTGTACGTCTGCAAACATCATATTTGAGATAGGCCCCATATCACTTTATCCAGTGCAGGTTGGATAGGTCCACCTAGCGTCCCTCAATGCCGAAATAATTCACTATTTGTGGCTTCCATTGTATTGTATTGCTCCACTTGGTGGTTAGTTTTCATCCATAAAAAATCCACAAGTAGCTGGGGAAATAAAAGGTTCACTCATTCAAAGCATACATAGGTAAGATTAAAGTGAAGGTCGTCTCGTATCCAGAGTCCCCATACGTAAAGCTTTCCCTTCGCATGAGATTTGTATAACAATCAGGAAGTGGAAGGGATGATGGGTTTAAGTTCTGATTCCTCCCGAGAGGTTGGATATGGAAGTGGATCAGTATGGAGAAGATTCGCCAAATCCTGTATCAAATCTATCCCTATCGGTAAGAAGAAAATTCGCCAAATCCTGTTTAGCAAAATTATCTTTTTCGGGAAGGAGACCATTCGCCAGGTCCTGTAGCAAACCTATCCCTATCGGGAATGAGAAGATTCGCCAAATCCTGTAGCAAACCTATCCCTATCGGTAAGAAGAAAATTCGCCAAACCCTGTTTAGCAAAATTATCTTTTTCGGGAAGGAGAACATTCGCCAGGTCCTGTGGCAAACCTATCCCCATCGGGAAGGAGAAGATTCGCCAAATCCTGTAGCAAACCTATCCCTATCGGTAAGAAGAAAATTCGCCAAACCCTGTTTAGCAAAATTATCTTTTTCGGGAAGGAGAACATTCGCCAGGTCCTGTGGCAAACCTATCCCTATCGGGAATGAGAAGATTCGCCAAATCCTGTAGCAAACCTATCCCTATCGGTAAGAAGAAAATTCGCCAAACCCTGTTTAGCAAAATTATCTTTTTCGGGAAGGAGAACATTCGCCAGGTCCTGTGGCAAACCTATCCCCATCGGGAAGGAGAAGATTCGCCAAATCCTGTAGCAAACCTATCCCTATAGGGAAGGAGGCCATTCACCAAATACTGTAGCAAACCTATCCCTATCGGGAAGGAGAAGATTCACCAAATCCTGCAGCAAAGCTATACCTATCGGGAATATGATAGGCCAGTGAAAGCAGCCAGCTATACACTGAGATTCTGAGATGGTTTAATATTGTCGCTTGGAGGAGGGGTAGTTTTCAGTCGAATAAAGCATTTAAGACGTGAAATATTTCAAATACAATTGTATTTACAGCAATCTTAAAAGAGTTCATTTCAATAAGATACTGTTTTTAGATGAATGCGTTACGGTATGCAAGTAAAACAAAACCACCAGAATTTACTAGTTTGGCCTGTCGTGTTACTGATAGCGCCACTGTCGCTACATATTCGGTTTTAAATGTAGCAATAACTCGAATTAAATCCGCAAGATGTCACAGTAAAAAATTCTAGTATTGAAAACATACGTCTTCCTTATTTTTATTTAAAGTTTAAAAATTAATTTTATGTATGCAAAAAACAAATAAAGCAGTTAGGTTTTTTTAATTTGAGTAATTATTTAAAATCTGAACTCAGTGAAATTGTGTTTCGTACTGTGTAAAATACGATACACAGTGGGGCCTCAATTTACAAATGACCTTATTAACGAAAATTTCAACTTACGAAACGGGATTTCGGAAAATTCTCGCCCTAACTTACGAAACGTGCCTCAATTGACGAAACGACTCGAAACCCCCCCAAAAAAAGTGTTTACGAGCAGGGCAGCCGCACATTTTGATGACATTTGCCTAACGCATTTCAGAAGCATTTTTAAAAGTCGGCAAAAACAATCGTTGCTGGACCGTTATTTCACCAAACGTACGTCAGAAGAAACTGGGGAAGTAATAAGTGAACCCAAAAATGGCAAAAGAAAATGCTGATAATTAAAATTTAAGTTCTAAAAAATCATAAAAAATCTAAAAAAGTTTAAAAAATATTAAATTTTTTCAAGTTTTAGTGTTAAATTTTATTTTGTAATACACTGTGTATACGTGCATGTACGCTCTCTCTCTCAGCTTTCCACGTTCATTTCTTTGTCCTCCATATCCACAACCTTCGCCGCCGCCTCCTCCCACGAACTACGTATCCGAATCGTTAGACGTAAGAAACTGTATTACGTATATTATTTCTTATTAGTATTATTTATATGTAATATAGTACATATTATGTGTAATTAATATTTTTTTAATTTCAGGTTTATCTGTGTTTTATTAATGCATACTTCTTCCATATTTGACAAATGTGTATTTTTTTCACTATATGGGGGAAGTTTTGGGTGGTGGAACGAATTAAGCAATTTACATATAAAGTGCGTCTTAACTTAGGAAATTTTTTGTTAACTGAACGAAACGACTTCGGGAACGAATTAAATTCGTAAGTTGAGGCCCCAATGTATAGGTTTTTCTGAAATTAACAACTGATAATTGCAATTTTTAATGTTCTCATATAACGAGATCAGATCGGTGCTCATTTCATGGGTCCAGGTACAATGGAAATTCGCTAATGTAGAAGTATTGTACAGTAGTTAATATGCAAAGAAGACTAGTTATAATTGGTGGGGATGTTACACACTGTCTGTGTGCAGGCCTACTTTGACAATTCAAGTACATTACAGTATAGGTACTTGAAGGTAGGCTACTGTACAGCTCGCCCTTGACAAAACTTTTCCTCATTAAGTTACCGAAGCAAGCCCTTATGTCCTTTGTAAATCGATGACAAAGTTCGGTACAAAGCAAAGAAGCTCTATCACCACGTGACCTATAGCCTCTCTGCTGTATAGCTTACAAAAGTTAGCCAATTGTATATCTCATCTTAAGCTTTAAATATGCTCGTATATTTTTTAAATTATTGTAGTTCTAAATATTTAAATAATTGCGGCACGCAGCTGTCTCGCGGGCGTGATTTTGCGAAAGTATTTTTCTTTATCTTAAAATTTTTTGAAATTCTTATTTCATAATCGTAAACAGCATTAAAATCTGCATATATTAAACTTTCAAATGCATTGAAAATTCGAAAACAAACCATGACCACCGTCAGATTAAATTTCTTAATTTCACCGAATTTTGAAAGTTTGGAAATGCTAATTTATGCGTATGTTAACGCTGATTACACTGGTGAAATATTTAAAAAAGTTATTAATTTTTAAAGATTTTATATGGCTACCATTTTGAAACTGTTAAATTTTTTATGGTTAACGAACTTATCATAACTTGTGCCAAGTTTGAATCAAATCGAAACAAATTTTCGATCGTGAGCGTGCTAATATAAATTTTAATTCTAGATCAAAATATGATCTAGAAATCAGGATCGGTGCTTATTTCAAGTATCCTTTTCTAGGTTTTACTGTATTGGTTGCTCCAAAAGGTCATTATAGCATTGGAAATTCGGTAATACCTTACATTGTATTTTTAATGAAATTTCGTACACCAAGTTCCGTTATAAGTGTTCACGTATAGACAAAATTTTACTAAAATCTTTTATGGTCGAAACAGATTTTTAAACATGTATCATGTTTTATGGCTGGTTGTTATGTTGGATTTTGCACGATGCGTGCCAATATTGTTCTTGTTAATTTTAAAAATGTGTATTTTCTAAATTTGTGTAGTTAAATTATTTATTGTATTTGACCTACATCAATTTTTGAATGCCAGGATCATATATATTTATTGTTATACTTAGTATAACTGTCAAAAGTAGGGTTATAAACTGATTAATTATTAATGTCCCTTAATAATATAATGAGGTATTAATGCCTCAGATACTCAAATTCTTAGTCTGTGACAGTTTCAGTTAATTTTTAAGTTGTCTACCTGCACAAGCGCGAAATTTAATACGAAAATAATTTTCAAGAGTTGCCCTTTTCTGCATGCATCTAAATTATAAAAATAATTAAATCATTGTAGTGAAAAAATATAGGCCCTACAGTCAGGCATGCCAAAAGAAGTTCTGTCGGCCAGCCCCGCACTGCCTAAGGGTTTTTTGTACGTTTTAAAAACGTGGAACATTAAACATTTTATTTTTCTTAGTAATTTCATTAATTCCTAAAAGAGCTACAGTGGGCATGATGATTTGACAGACGTTTACAGAATATTTACTTTTTTATTTCATTGTAGAAAGGGATTTTCTGACACAAATAACAGATTAGAAAGTTAAGTACCGTAACAGGATTTACATAACAGGAAACCTAATGCAGATCGTTTTTATTGTTTTGAACATTTACTTTACGAATGATTAGTAAAAGACAAACTGGTGACCAACATTTTACTCGAGTAATTCGTTATTTTAAGGCAATCAAATGCAGCAGTAACGCATTATCATGTCACTTCTCTTTTTGTGTAAAAATTAAAAGCTGACTGCGTAAACCCTTCGCCTGCTACACCTCATAACGTTGTAAAAGCTTAATTATGTAATTAACCAACATATTTTTAATTAAAACAAAATTAATTACTTTAATTACTTTGCATTTTCCATTAAATTTATATTTGATAAACAATTTATACTTATTAATTACGTATTAATAAGTACGTTTCTACGGACAATTTCTATTGGACAATGAACTATTTGAGCGACCGAGAATCGGGGACCTTGAAATGAGGCAGATCCTGACCTCTTTTTTAAAGGTTTTATTAAAATTTTATATATACAAAATGTGTGTGTGTGTGTGTGTGTGTGTGTGTGTGTGTGTGTGTGTGTGTGTGTGTGTGTGTGTGTTAGCACGCTTACGTTTTCAATTTTGATAAGATTCGATTCAAACTTGACGCAAAGGACAAGTTCGTTAATCAGTAAATTTCGGTCAACAGTATGAAAAAGACGGCCATTTTAAATCTTAAAAGAACGTAACTTTTTTAATTCTAAATAATTTAAAAAAATCTGATTTCACCCTCTTAATCAGGGTTAAAAACAGCGTGAATTTTCGTTTTGTATTTTAAAAATACCTTGGAATTGAGCGGTTTAATTTGACGTCGGTCAGGGTTCGTTTTTGTATTTTCGGTGCAATTTGAAAGTTGGAACGATGTAGTGTTGTTTACGATGCTGTTTGAAAAGGAGGTGAGAAATTACTTTTGGAAATTCGTTTCCATCACGTCAGCGAGACAACTGCGATTGTTCGTTATTATTATTTTATATTTATCGTAAAAAAGCAATAAAAAAAAAACAGTTTAAATATTCGAAAAATAACAGCTGGTGTGCGAAATCAGCTGTTTAGATGAACATATTAGAAATGTAACAACTTTGGTGTTATATAATATATACCATAAATTTCTTTAAAGTAAAATTTGTTGCCCTGAATTTATTTGAAAATTTCCGGCGAAAAAATTCGCCATTTCCTGGCCAGCTTCTGAACTTGATTTTAAAGAGAAATGATTGAATAATTAGGATTATGACTTATTTTTCCATCTAGTGTTCTATTTACTCACCTCGTAAAGGCTACCGCAGTTTCATCTTTAGGCCGTAACACGAAATGTCAAATCCCTCTGTCGAGGTCGTCACATAGTTAAACAAAACATTGAAAGCACACATCCGAAATGTAGCGACATACCAGTTGCAAGTATCGTTTGGCCAAACCAAATTTCATAGTGTGTATTTTAATCTGTAATTGTATTTAGTGTTTGTGATGTATATTTTCAATGTTTTGTTTAACTTTGTGATGATCTGGACAGAGGGATTCGATAATTTTGTATTACGGTCTGAAGATGAAACAGTAACGTTTCGAAACCGCGGTAGCCTTTACGAGGTGAGTAAATAGTCCAATAGATGGAAAAATAGGTCAATCCTAATTATTAATTTTTTTCCTTTAAAATGACAACCAATGTACGCTTGTTGATCTGACGTAACTTATTGTACACCTTGTAGCTTACGTAAACAGTTTTTAAGAAAGCATTTAGTATAGGCTGGAATGTGTGACCCGGTCACACGCTGGCACAGCCGTTAAACACACACGTTCAAAAATAGACCAGAACTAGGCAATAGGCTTCTAGACAAATATACTGTGGTCCTTTATACTGTGTGTAAATAAACCTGGGTCAGTGGGAGTTACAATAATACACTACACAACTGAAACATTCTTTTCCTACCAGTCACTGTTATCAGTTGATTTTCGAACACGTAATAACCTAATCGATAAATTTCGAAATGGCGGCAATAAAAGTTATAAGGTGTACATTTAAAAAAATTATTTAACTTTAGTGTTTTTTTAAGTGCCTCGAGCTTGTAAGAATTTAATTACAATCGGGGCACGCAGCTGTCTCGTTGTTTGGATGGAAGCAAATTCCCCCCCCAAAAAAACTAACATTAAGAATACAGTAATATTTCTTATCTAACACTTTCAGAATCTGATTACAGTACCGTTATCAGCTTCAGTAAATTATTTACAAAAATTAGCGTTTCAAATTTTTTCATGCATTATACTTACAATAATCGCGGCACACAAATGTCTCGCTGAGGTGATAGTAGCTAATTTACAAATTCCTTTATCTTAACTTTTTTGTAATAAGATTTCACCATCATAATCATCATTAAAATCTGCATACAATACGATTTTAACTTTCGAATTATATTGGAAATACGAAAACGACTTTTTGATTTCAGCGGATTTTGAAAATTCAAAATGCCGCTTTAGAAAGTTTTTAACGCCGATTATGATGGTGAAATTAGATTTTTTTAAAATAATAACGAAAATGTTACGAACTTTTAAACATTTGACCCCGTAGGGGGTGCAGAGTAAATCTATTGAAAGGATTTAGACGTCCTTCGCGGTACCCGAGTGTAACACACAATTACATTTAGGGAAACGGTAATAGCTTTAATGTGCTTTTCGCCTTAAAATAAAAAAAAATAAACATTTGAAATGACCGCAATTTTTTGAACAAATTTGCTGGTTAACGAATGTTTCCATGCTATTACCAAAATCGATTTTCCTGCCAAATTTGAATCAAACCTGACTAAATTTCTAACGTGAGCGTGCTAAAACATGCGCGCGCGCAACCCTCAAAAAGTGATCTTAAAGTCGAGATCGATGCTCATTTCAAGGTCTCGTAGCTGGGTCTTACAGCTATGGTCATATTAATAGCTCATTTTACCAATAGAAATTAGCTAGAAATAATCTCTGTTCTTCGTGTAAAAACTTATAAGGTAAAAAGTTATATTTACATTTTTTTAAGATTTTTAATTGCCTCCATTTTAAAAAGGTCAGACGAATTTTGATGGATATAAAACTCACCCAACCTGTTGTTTTACTAAAATCGATTTTTTTTATCAAGTTTGAATCAAATCGGACCAAAATTGCGAACGCTGGATTCATACACACACACACTTAAAAATTTGTATCACCTCTCAAAGAGGCAGTATCGTCGTTTATTTCAAGGTACCCGGGCCTGGATTTTACCATGATGGCAGTTGTAATGGTAACTCGTTATTATCTACTTGAAATTCAGCCGCCAGTGTCTGGAGCAGATAACAAAAGGAAACGATAACAACGGTTATAGGATCGTATAGTCGCGGAAATGAGAACATCAATTCCATAATAACAACAAAATAAAAACATAATAAAAGTAAAATAATTCTGTTGCAATAATACGGAATGCTGGAACTTTGCGGGAACTCGATGATGTTATAAAATCTTATTATTTTTAAGTTCAATAAAATCACTGTCATCAGAAAAATAGGTCAAATTACTGTTTAACCTGAACATCTCTCGTAATGTGCGGTAATAAAATATCTGCCAGCGTGTATTCTCAAGTATGCAGAGATTTGCTGGGAAAATATTACAAACCAGCACGGCGTTGCATGTTTAAAGTAAACGTCTGTGAGCATGAGCATGAGGCAATACGTTACAGTAGTTCTCTTTTTGTTTTTAAATTAAAATAGTTCAAAAAGTCACCGGATAACGTTAGGTGTAATTTTCAGATACATATTTAATTTAAAAAAGTGCACCTGTAGAATTCGGGGAGTTACCGACAGAAGCGAAGATATTTTTGCGAAGATGTCATTTTGTTAATGATATCTTTGCTGAATATGTAATCAGTTTGAAGATATATTTACTTTTACAAATATCTTGTTTTGTTTAAATAAATAAATACGTGAAACTTAGATAATATTTACTGTACTTATAGTAAAAGATCAGTTGTTTTATATTAATTCGTAACTGTCAAATTTTCACAGTTCACACTTTTGTTAGTGCGGAATTACTGAGATGAGATAAATACTGATATTGCTAACTGGGCGCGCACAGTTTCCCGCCAGATTTAGCTTGTTGTTGGTATTATTTATTTAGTATAGCGAATGTTTTTTGCACAAGTAGTTTTGTGTAGAAGATTAATTGTATAAAAGAATTGTGTATTTGTGTAGATAAAATATCTGATTTTGTTAGTTTTTTTCTGATATATATTAGCCTATATGAAGAAGTAATAGCTGCATAACAGGCCAGCCAGATATTATTTCACAGTTTAATTTAACATATATTGAAAAGTAGCAGTATCACTTTCACATATAGCAGTATTTCACAGATAGTATCACCTCTATCCACTGTTATTATTTAAAATCAAGTTTCTTAAAGAATAGCAGCTGTTATTTTTTCAAACCATGTGTCTTAAAGAATATCAGCTGCTGTTATTTAAATTCATTTGTTATATATAAATATGTGGTAATGTTTTTACACGTTTATTGTACTGTATATTATATGTTTAGTGTTTAATAAAATAGTAATGTTGTTTGTAATAACTTTTTTTATCCATGTACACTGATAACTGACTCCGAGCATAGCTCGGTCCCCCCAAGTACTTAATAAATTATTTAGCCGATTCAATTATTTGAAACTTGTTATTTAATCATTGATTATATAATATACAATAGTTTTTAATTTCAGCTTTTAATTTTGTTTTCGAATGAGTAAAAACATGAAAGGCTGGTACGTTGTCCATTTACAAATTGCTATTATTTGTTAATTAAATTAGTCGGTAATGAGTACAATTAAAAGGACCGTAATTGTATTGCTAGGTCCAATTACCTGTTCATTATGTCCCTTGAAATAGTTTCTGTTTAATATCTTCAGCTCACTGTGCACGGCGTATATTCTTGTATTCAATTATTTAATCAAAATTAAATGTTCGGCTCAGAAAGTATCGAAAGAAATAAAAATACAGTTTGTATCCACTACAGAGCTTTATTAGTGTGCTCACTACTTGTTCGACCTTTACAGTTAATTTACAAAAGATACTCTGGTAAATGGTATCAAATTACCTCGGGTCCGACATAGTTGCTGCTGCTATCTTTTTTAATGTAATTTAATGGTAAATATGCAGTGCAGGTTGTCCTCGATTTTTCGGTATTTTTTTTTACTAAAACGCTTTATTACATACCCAAAACACAATAATACAAAGTATAAAAGCGCGGAAATCTGGAGAAGTACAATCAAAGTGACCCGCAATACCTCAAAATTACTACTGCGCGAAAGTAGGTAACGTGTTTTTGATTGTTAGAAAGATAAAAAACCTTTTTACTTGTTTTAAAAAAAGTACTTAGAACCAACACGGTTGTTGGGTGGTGAACCTGACACTGTTATTTAAAAAAAATAAATACTCAACCTAACTAACACGGTTGTTGCGTGAAAAAACACTTTTATTTAAAAGAAAGAATACTTGATAACCTAAATGACACGGCGTTGGGTGAAAAATGCTATTTAATCGAACTGTAGGTTATCCTGTAGGTAGCGTGTTTTTGATCGCTAAAACGATAAAAACATCTTTATTTATTTTTGTAAATACGTAATAATGTAATTGAAACAGTTGGTGACCAAGGGAAAAGGGTAAATCGCGAAGTTCACAAATTAAGGACGCCATGTTAACAATGTTTTCATTATGAGAACGAACCAACGAAAAAAAGAATTAGAATGTATAATGCGCATGAGCAGTACATGTAGTTAATGACGCACAATATAGATCCGTAAAAACCGAACCTAAAATCGTAAGTAATGTTTAAAAAAAATATTTTACGCGGATGAATATATGTTCATTAGATAATAAGGTATAAAATAAAAGAAGCAAATATTCAAAAATCACTATTTTAATGGGACAAGCTACACTGCATAAATGCCAATTTAATTTCCTTGCAAATTTAAAGTCAGTTGCTACGATAACCACTTGCGTCGGCTACATAAGATGGCCACCCATTGCCGCTTGGTCTGGTCAGAAAGGTTTTTCACTGACGCTTGCCGTTAACTGTTCCTTTTCAGTACGGTTCAAGAACAGGAACGGAACGATTTTGTTAGTGGCTGACAGCCCATAATACGCAGAATACGCAGAATTACCCGCAGGGGGGTGCAGACTAGCTGCACCTAGTGAGAGGACCTAGACGAACCTCGCGGCACCCGAGTCTAGCAGACACTTACACTTACAGCACTACACTTACGATGTAAACACTTCACACTCACACGTACATTTAGGGATTTGCTGTGCTTGTTCCGTTACGTCTGGGAGTGGCGATTCTGCTTGGTTTCCTTTGGCGGGGCCAAGTATGTGGAACCTGATGTGTGCCTAGCACTGCCGAGGACCTCTGATGGGACAGGTTCTGGAACCGAGCAGCCTATAGGCGCTTGGCAAGCGCATGAATGTTGAGTTATGGGTGTCGGAGCCCATAGCTGGGTCTATCGAAACAAATGGTTGCATTCTGTGAGTACATAGAGAGCGGCTGCCAGTGGTACTTGGGTTTGGGGAACCGTAACGATGTACCGGAACCCATTCCTAAAATATTCTGGAGTGCTGACAGACCATGTATTTCGGCTCCAGGATATCTGGAGGTCCCCTCCACTTTTTTTTTTTTTTTTTTTTTTTTTTTTTATTGGGGGTTCTCGCTTTAGTTCGAGTATCCTGGGCTGCTGGTGGTCGTTTGGGTGCACCCTGTGCCAGTTGTTCGAAAAGTCTTCATTCATGAATCGCTCGGCAAAACAAACCATGGAACAAAAAATACAAAACGCCAAAAATGTGTTAAAGAGGCCTCGTTCGATTACGTCGAACAGGTCTGAGAGTAGCAGTGGGAGTATGGACATCGAAGAAAAGGAGATGGGTGCTGCAGTTGTTCAGCTCCCTTCTCCTAGATTTTTAGTTTTTAGAAATTCTGAGGAAGGGTCCGACCTATCGAAAGTGTCTCCTTTCCTCATAAACAAGGCTATCGTTGGAAGAGTAGGCCCTGTAGCGTCTATTAGGAAGCTACAAAATGGTACGCTGTTAGTTCAGACTAGTAGCGACAAGCAGAGCTTGTCGCTCCTAAAGATGTCTTCCTTTTTTGATCGGATCAAGGTTTCTGTGGAGCCCCACAGAACCTTGAATTTTGCTAAAGGAGTGGTAACGTGCATAGATCTCCTCCACCTAGACCTTGAGGAGATAAAGTCTGAGTTGGCATCAGAGTCAGTTACGGATGTTTATCGCATTCTGCGTAATGAAAATGGAAAAAAGTACCAACTGCTTCCCTCATATTGACTTTTGGTAAACCCACAATCCCGGAATATATATTTGCCGGATATCAAAGGCTTTCTGTTCGAGCTTACGTTCCAAACCCGAGAAGATGCTTTAAGTGTCAGGCCTTTGGACACGTGAGTTCTACATGCAGAAAGCCCGAAATATGTGGTAATTGTGGTTCGAATGGCCATGGTGGTGACAATTGCACGGATGACCCAAAGTGTTCCAATTGTGGTGGCGATCATCCGGCTCGTTCCTTCAGCTGTCCCAAGTATAAGGACGAGAAAGCAGTTTTGACTATCATGGCAAGGGATAAAGTTTCATTTTCAGAAGCTAAAAAAATATTCAAAAGTTCCAGAATAATTGAGGGTAAGTCGTTTGCGTCGGTCGCGTCTACTAGCAAGACCTCATGTAGAAATTGCGATGAACTGACTAAAACTGTTAAAGCACTGACTGAGCAAGTAGCTCAGCTGTTATCCGTAATTTCAACTGTTACCACTCCTGCTTCCAGTACATCCGATCAATCTTTGTCTATCTCTTCAAAAGAAAATCAGTCGAATATCTCTAAAAATCAAGCTCCAAAGTCACTTGTGACTAAATCTTCAAAACCTACTCTTCCTGAAGCAGTTCCATCTGCTTCAAAAATGATGGTCCGAACTAAGTCACAAGTGGTAAAACCGACAGTAAAGTCTGTTTCTCCTGGACTAGCTTACTTTTTAAAAAAATCAAATACATACCCACCAGTAGTTGGATGCGGATAAAAAATTGGTTAAAAATACCTCTAAGCAATTTAAAAAAACTAAAACTAAAACTGAAGCCGTATCAAAAGCGACTTCTTCCAAAACAAATGTATCTACAGAGTCCGACATGAATCACAGTAGTGATTCGATGTCGGTAGACTCTGATAAATCAAAAGTAGTAAATGACAAAAACGAACAGAACCCGCTGCTATATTAATTTATTTTATTTCAATGTCTGCATTTCCAATTAATAACAATGTGATACAGTGGAATATTAATGGGATAAGAAGCCATATGGAAGATCTCAAAGTTCTTGTGCGAGATTCATCTCCTCTAATAATGTGTCTCCAAGAGACGCACTTGCATGAATCCCACACCTTCAATTTTAGGGGTTATTCTATTTTCAGAGCAGATTTCGTCACTGAGGAAAGAGCCAGAGGTGGTGTAGCCATATTGGTTCACAACTCTGTCCAGTCCATATCTGTCAATATAATAACTCCTTTACAAGCTGTTGCCGTTCAGATTACCGTTCCATTAAAAGTTACCGTCTGTTGCCTTTACTTGCCGCCTAGTTACAATTTCCAACATCATGAAGTATATGAATTAATATCTCAGTTGCCACAACCGATTTTATTGACAGGTGATTTTAACGCTCACCATACTTCATGGGGTTCCTTATCCTGTAACTCAAGGGGAATACGAATCGAAGGAATACGCTCAAACTTAGATTTGTGTCTTCTAAATGACGGTTCCCCGACTCATTTATCAGCATCTACTGGCGGATGGACAGTTGTCGATTTGTCATTTTGTAGTCCAGTTTTGGCAACAAAGTTTGAATGGTCGGTGTTACCAGATCTGTATGGCAGTGACCATAATCCCATTAATATTTCATTTTGTACTTTACCTCATGTGCAACGACGCCTGCCGCGTTGGATTCTTAAAAAGGCAAATTGGGAAGAATTTGCAAAAAGATTTGTACCTCCAGACATTGAAGTGAACTGCATTAACACAGTGGTTAAGAAACTCACCAGTACGATTTTAAATGTAGCCGAGGATGTTATCCCTAAAACATCCGCAAACCCACCTCGTCCATCTGTTCCTTGGTGGAACGAGGACTGTAAGGAGGCTTTGCGTCTACGCCGAAAAGCACTACGGAGATTCAACAAAAGCCCGACAGATGAAAATCTTGAGCGGTACAAAATTCTTAGAGCTAAAGCTCGAAGAATTTTTAGACAAAGTAGAAAGGAATCTTGGTCGCAATATATCGGAACAATATGCAGAACAACGCCAACATCTGTCGTCTGGAAGAAACTGCGCTCTATATCTGGCCGTGTTCCATCCACGGAGTTGATGGGTCTTAAACGGCCGAATGGAGAGTTAGTTTCTCGGTGTTCCGATATTGTAAATTTATTAGGATCATCTTTTGCTAGCTATTCCTGTTCTACGGCGTATAACGCTGCCTTTTGTAAATACAAAAGCGCAATGGAACCATTGCCGTTCACCATCGGTACTTGTGACGACTCTCCACTTAATAGTCTGTTTACTCTGCATGAGCTGGAATCTGCACTGTCTTCAACGAAGGACACAGCTCCCGGTCCTGACAACCTCGTATATTCCATGATCAAAAACCTTCCAACGTCAGGTAGGCTTGCCCTCCTCGAGATATACAATCGTATATTCGATGAACATACTTTCCCTGACGCTTGGTTGGAAGCAATAGTAATTCCTATTCTTAAGCCAGGTAAAGATAAAACTGATGCAAGTAGCTATCGTCCGATTTCTCTTACCAGCGTTCTTTGCAAGCTGGTAGAAAAAATGGTAAATCGTCGCCTTGTTTGGTATTTGGAAACCAACAATTTACTTTGCAAAGACCAGTGCGGCTTTAGGCAAGGACGATGTTCTGTGGATCAATTAGTGTCTTTAGAAGCTGCAATACAAAATGCGTTTCTCTTGCGTCAAACACTAGTAGCTGTTTTTTTCGACCTAGAGAAGGCATACGACATGGCTTGGAGAAGGGGAATTTTGAACACTTTAAAATCATGGGGTATACAAGGCAGGATTCTGTATTTTATCCAAAACTTCCTTAGTAATAGGTATTTTATGGTGCGCCTTGGTAATACGCTATCAGATCGCTTCTACTTAGAGAATGGTGTTCCACAGGGGAGTGTACTTAGTGTTACTCTGTTTGCTATTGCAATCAATAGCATAACGTCTAATGTACGGTCCCCTGTCAGATGTTCTCTCTTTGTAGACGATTTTGCTATTTACGTAAGCACTAGAAACATGGCAACAGCTGAAAGAACCCTTCAGCTGGTAATAAATAGGTTGCAGACCTGGACGAGAACTACTGGCTTTAAATTCTCCGCTGCTAAAACTCAGTGTATTGCTTTCAGTCGCCGCCGACAGATCCAGGCTCCGTCGTTATATCTTGATGGTATACAGCTTCGGACTTCTCCATCCGTTCGATTCTTGGGTCTAATACTCGACGAAAGGCTCTCGTGGAGCCCTCACGTGCGTGATTTAAAATTAAGATGTAATAAAATCCTGGATATGTTGAGGGTTCTTAGTGGGTCTCGATGGGGTGCTGATAGGACCTGTATGCTGATGTTTTACCGTGCCGTAATTCGTTCGCGAATAGATTATGGCAGCATTGTTTATTCATCTGCTAGACCATCGATTTTAAAGAAACTAGATCCCGTCCATAACTCTGGAATCCGTCTTGTTTCTGGTGCTTTCCGTTCTAGTCCCGTTGTAAGCATTCTAGCCGAGGCTGGGGAACCTTCACTCTCTCGACGGAGACAGACACTACAGGTAACTTATGTAAGCAATTTATCATCTAAACCATGGCACCCTGCTTTTAATACAGTTTTCAAAAACCAATTGGTGCGACAGTATGAAACTCGACTGAATGCTACTGCTCCTCTTGGTATTAGAACTTCCCGTATTTTTGATGACTTACGTATTGAACTACCCCCAATGTTTGAAAGGTCCTTTTGTCTTGTCCCTCCATGGAAAATCAATATGCCGACCTTTGATTTCTCCTTGTGTGCATACCAGAAAGACAACACTCCTAACATTGTGTATCAACGTGAGTTTTTTCGACTGACTAGTTCATATCCATCTGCTAAATTTATTTTCACAGATGGCTCTAAGATGAATAACAATGTTGGGTGTGCATTTTACTCACTGGACGAAACGTTTGTAGTGTCTTTACAGCCGAACTCTTTGCCATCTTAAAAGCTCTAAACACTTTTGAATTCGATAGTTTGCATTACGTAGTGTGTTCCGATTCAAAAAGTGCACTCCAGGCAATCCAGGATATGTATTCGGTAAACCCTCTGGTTCAAGATGTTCTGTGTTCTGTCCATAGACTTGAACTACGAGGTGCAAGAGTATCATTTATCTGGATTCCTGGCCACTGTGGAATATTTGGAAACACTGTAGCGGATAATGCGGCAAAGGAAGCAACTTTTCTTCCGCCATGCACTCAACGTGTAATCGTGTCTGACTTCCTGTGTCACGTAAAACATTTAATTCATCTACAGTGGGAAAATGAATGGGCAGCTACAAGCAGTAATAAATTGAGGGTAATTAAAAGTACAGTTCGTCCTTGGGGGTCGTCAATACGTGCAAGTCGCAGAGAAGAGGTGGTGATCACCCGCCTTCGCATTGGTCACTCCATGTTAACGCATGGATTTCTGATGGAACGCGGGGACCCACCTGAATGTGAATTCTGTAGGGAAGCCATCACAATTAAACATATACTGCTCGATTGTGATGGTTTTCAAAATGTGCGTGTTATGTGTGGTCTGAGCAACTGTTTGCAGACGATGTTGGGAGATAGTGACTCGGCCGTTGACCGGGTTCTAGACTTCCTTCATCGTCTGAATGTTTTAAATAAAATTTAATTTATATAGTTGTTATTTCTTGTGTTATGTTATTTATTTATTTTATCTAAAAACTTTATTCTGTTATGTTTATGCATAGTTTTACGAGTTGTTATTAAATTTTATTCATTATTTATTGTTATTTAATTCTTAAGTGTAATATATCTATATCTGTTATCTAAATTTTTAATTTATTTTTACTGTTATTGTTTGTTGTTGTTGTTTTTGTTGTTATTTTTTTCTTAAGTAAAATTTTGTACAATTTTTTTTTTTAATATATTTTCATTTTTCGTGACGGCGATGATAACCTGAACGGTTTTTCGCCGGGAAAAAAATACGCAGAATTGAAAATAAGCTATAAAATATTGTTAAGTGAAATGAATAACACAAGGATATTCTAGTTTACTCAAAAAACCTCTTTTCGTACTTGGATAACTGAAGTAGATATCATGCTATTCCTCCCTAAAGTTTGCCTTTTTTTTTGTTGAATTGGGTGAACAGATCACAGTATCTTGATGGATTTTCAGTCATAACCAACAGAACAGCACGAAGTCTTCATCCGAAACCATCTTGTTCTGCTTTGTTACGGTGGGAGAGGTCATTGGCGCTGAAGTTTTGTGTTACTATAGTCCAGTCATTTAGTAAAAGGCGCGCGAGAATTTCTCGCGAATGTAGGAGAATTCTCCTCCAGCTCCCTCCAACAATCCAGTGACACAGAGTCTGCCAATCTGAGTCTATAAAATACTTAGCGATAGTGAGAGGACATGAAACAAGCTATAGTGGGAGAGTGGGGACTCGACCTCTCACTCGCACATTTTTCTCTCTGTCCCACTGGTGTTCTCAGGCCGTTTTCTAAGCGGCTGATCTATATAGCCACTCAGGGTGTTGTCGGCCGCTCGCCCTCGTATATTACTCAAGTCTAAGACGCACGCGAATTTATGTGTTCTTAGTTTTGCCAACGGACCTAAAAAATTCTGTTTGGAACATTTTTGGACAACGTAAATTGACAACTTATTGTATTTTTCTCTTCATTGTGTCTTTTTACAAAAAAATGTAAGGAACATCTTACATTATCATAGAAACGTCAAATTGTTTTGATCAAAGATCTTTGATGAAATAAATTTGACTGTTCTTTGACAAACTAATCCTTTTAGCAAACTTTGATGAATATTTGATATGCCCTTGACAAAGATTTTCAAAATGCGTAGGTATAACCTCAAAATGTAGTCGTTTCCTATTTGTGTCACATTATTCCTTTCGTTGCATACAATTTAAAACGATGACGAAATTCTCATGGACTTTTGAACCAATAAAAAAAATAATTCTACAACATGAAAAAGAAGTGTTTGTGAAATATCCTCACTAATGCTTACAAGAAACAGAGATTTAAAATAAACTCATTCTTAAAAATCGTCAGTTGAAATCAACGATCTTCCAAATGCAGTTCTTTAATAATGGTGTGGTATTTACACCAGATAGACATATCTTTCTCCTTTGTACCCATGGTTGAACCCAAACTCGTTTTTTTCATTTTTCTCTTTTTTATTTATTACCGCCATATACGATCCATTACAGCTACTGCACTTGAGTAAACAAACCCAGCTGATCGAAGAAATTTGCGAGTGCAATATGTTTTCTTTGTTACAACTTTGAACATGATATATGGTCAAAGTTTCTTTAAATATTTGACAACTATCTTTGTATAGTATAATATGCCCCAAACGTATGAAACATGATATGAGTTCGACCAAATTAGGGTTCAAATATTAAAATTTTTCGCAGTTTCGTAATTGATTGATTTACTTTTCAAACGCTGTAGGCGCCAATATTAGCCCTCAATATTCATGAGGCCAGTACAACCTTGATTTCACAATTAGTTCCGCTTCAGTTTTAACAGTATAATATAATTTTATTTTCGTTTAATTACCCACTCTAATCTAATCACATTGTGGAACGATTCGTTCTGTTATGTTTTTCTTTTTTATCGTTATGAGCCAACTTAATTGCAAATTGCTTAGAATAATGAACGGCTTCAATGATTCGGGTTTTATGCCATTTAATTCTGTGGAAGGGAAAACTGTTCGAATTTAAGTTTATTTAATCAACTAGTTAGTTCATATTGTTTTCTTTACTATACAACGTATACATTATTCAAATGTATAATGTAGCTTTCCCCAAATCTAATTTATGTTTCTTTATGGATATTTATTAAGTATTTTTCAAATTCAATACTTTTTTATGGTAAGTTAACTGCGCTATCTTTTCAATCAATCATTTCAAGTAACTAGGAAAGGGAAGACTTTATTGAAGATTAAAAAAATTCAATTTTCTCGTTGACAAAAAAAAGTTTTCCCAGGAGTTATTCGGTGCTTCTCAGGCGGAACTTTGATGAGCAAGGAATCGCTCGCGTTTATTCACTCCGTCGAGTCGGGTAATTGTATCACTTGATATTCACTGTGACAATATGTACTTCCAATTAGTGTCAAAAGTATCGTGATTTTTGTTTAATAAAGACTATCATAATCGTAAACAAAAATATTAAACCGATTCATTCAGAAACAGTACATTTCTGACATTCAGCTATTCCTTCAAAAACACCGGTATGTAGTATAATAACGTTAATTATAATTTTAATAATTATTAATAATTTATTATTGAACTTATTTAGTTACCTAATTTAAAAACAAAAAAAAATATTAAATTTAAAAAAGTTACTTTGTACCGGGATTTGAACTCACGTCCTTCAGTTTCATAAACAGAAATCATACCACTAAGCCACAAATACATTAAAAAGAAGGTTTTGTTTGTATTTAACGTCCGACTATTGTGCACACTTGGGCTAATGTAGACAATG
Source organism: Callitettix versicolor (assembly GCA_022606455.1). Taxonomy (NCBI): domain Eukaryota; kingdom Metazoa; phylum Arthropoda; class Insecta; order Hemiptera; family Cercopidae; genus Callitettix; species Callitettix versicolor. Next base: position 32,186,971 of record CM040184.1, read on the forward strand.
GGATGATTTATAGCGTATGAAAATGCTAAGCCCTGGCCAGGAATCGAACCCGGGTCCTTGGGGTGAAGCCCAGTACGCTATCAACTAGGCCACCGAGGCCGCTTATAGCTTAAATTCACTGAATCAGTTTTTCATGAACTGATGCTAAATATGAATTCACTCCTCATTTAAAAATCTCAGGCGAGCCTAACTATATAACTGTAGACTTCTTTGAAATAAGTCAGCCACTGTAATAATTTTGGTGAAAATAGTAACTTTTGTTTTGCAACTTGTCAAGTAATAGAAAAACATCTTCATATTGTACAATATATGTGTGTGTGTGTGTGTGTGTGTGTGTGTGTGTGTGTAAGCGCGCGCGCGCACACACACACACACACAAGCCGTGAAAGTCAAATCATTTTGATCAGATCAGATAAGATTTTGATAAAACTTTGTTCACGTTGCTTTTGAAATTGTTTACCTAATGATGGAATGAATTTGTAGGATTACTATTGCACTGCGACCTTTGTAGATCTATTGTACCCACTTTCTATATTACTGCGTTGCTCAGTTACAGTACCTTCTCCAGTCCGAGTCTCTTCATAATGTCTAGGATTTGGAGATGATTTAAGGTAGGTAACTTCTTCTCTTCTAATTGGTGACTTTTCACTTCCCTACTGAGGTGCTTGCAGATGCTTGCTCTGCTAATTAATTCCCTTTCAATGTTTCATCTTTTTTGGGTAAGGGTGATACACGGGGAGGACGCCATATATACCAGGGCTTCTTTTGGTACACCACGTCGGTGTTATTCACTCCATTGGCACGGGTAGCTTTACACTTTATAGTTAGCCAAGTAAGTGAGTGAGTGTACGGTGGGATTGCTAAGTCCATCAGCTGCTCACTACGCTGTCTCTGCCGGATTTTCGTTGTATTTATTACCGTTATTGAAGAAATATAAATGTAGTGTAGCGCCAGGCTGTGAATGCCCGAGATGAAAGATACCGCATATCTTGATTCCTTCATCTGTAAACAGATTACTAATTTAATTACTTTAAATTAAAACTATAAATAACTAAATTAAATTAAATTGAATTGTAAACTATAAAGCTATAAATTATAACTAGGTCAGTGAAGTCATTTAGTTCGATGAATAGACATTTGTTTCGTGAGGTTTTATTTTAATATTGTTAATTAGACTCGCTTTGAATAGGCTACAGCTGAGCTAATTTGGAATAGCGAAGCGGGGTCCAGCGTGTCAGTGTTAGCGCTGATTAAATTCTCTATAAAATATACCGGACGTGCCAGTGTGCGATCCAAGTATATAAGTTTGGTGATTGTGAAAAAATCTACCTCGAAATGTTGATAATTCCGTTTTGTTAAACCCATTAGCCCGTAATTTCCGGGTAAATAAAGCGTTATGAATTTGACGGTTGCCAAATGCCAATGTTACGATTTTGTTTGTATAGTTTAAATGAATCAAACCGCTCATATAATGATATTTTTAATACAGAGCATTTCTTCTTTAAAAATTACTGAATATAATTAAACATATGGTCATCCAGACCGTACAGTCAAATAAGTCCTCTGCGTCATACACGCCTTGGGGGTCGTCAGTACGTGCAAGCCGTTGGGAAGAGGTGATCCATCTCAGCATTGGTAATTTCTTGTTAACGCATGGATTTCTGATGGGACTTGGGGACCCTTCTATATGTCAGTCTTGTGATATCACAATCACACACTTCTGGATTGTGTTGGTTTCAAAAGCATACCTGAAATTTGTGGATTGGGTGCCTCTATGCAGGCAATTTTAAGGGATGATTCGTCGGTAATTGATCGAGTTTTTTTGCATCATTTAAATATATTTGAACTTAGATTTGGGGTTCTTTTGGCATCTGCCTCTCAATATTGAATAATGTGGCAAAAATTGTTTTTTTAGGGAATTTCCTTTGGAGCGGTCACCATGGTAAGACCAGGACTCGGGTCTATGAAATGAGCACCGATCCTGACCACATCATCACTAAATCACTTTTTTAGATGTCGTTAAATAAGGTCTTGCGTTGTTATTTTGTTGAAAAATAGGAGCTAAGTCGAAAAACAAGACCCTATGGTGATCATGCTTTATTTTTGCTTTTCCGTTTTATGGGCCAATCATTCTTTCATATAGAACTACCATTACTCTTTGCAGCTTCGTTGGAAAAACTTTAAATTTACCCCGCGAACACTTTGGATGAACTTTTGGAAAACTTTTTCTGTTCGCCCAGAAAGTTTTATTAATTACGTCCCAGTAGACATTCCATTAACGTACAAACATCATTAGGTTTTCACATTTATACATTTTAACCTTTATATTTCAACCCTTTAATTTTTTGTTTTTTTTTTGGAAACGATTTTTTTCTATCGACTAGGACTCAAGAGAATCGATAACACCAAATGTTAAACGCCCGCGATTTAAAATTTATCCTATTTTATTTTGGAGTGAAATTTTGGAAAACCCTTTCTTTGTGCACCTCAAAAGCCTAAGATGAGCTTGTTTTGCCTGCCAAATTTCATATGTTTCCGTCTTTTGGATCTTAATACAGTATTAATAAAGCAAAAGAATTAATTGAAATCATTACTTTAGTATAAGTCTCAAGAACTCAGAAATATCAGTAATCGTACTCATTCATTAAATATTGGAACCTAATCGGAGCTTTTGTTATGTGGTACGTATGCAGACTGAAGTCTAAATGAAAATTAAATTTTTAAACTTCTATCAGCCATGAAATGTAAATATCTGTTAAAATTGACATGGCATTTTTGACAGGACAAAGGACTTTATACAGTAGTAATAAGGGGAAAACGTCCTACAAAACTCTGACTTTTCTTGTGTTCGACATATCACTGTAGTTAAATTGCATACAGAATATCTTCCGTTAATATATATCATAAAAACAATAAATTACATAAAATGCTATAACATTTCATACTTATCGTAAATAACACTTTAACACGCATAACTTAGTTTCTTAATAATGTCTGTGCAATAATTTATCAGTCGTGGGGAACAATTTCAAAAGAAACAAGCATTAATATTGCAAAAAATTCGGCGGAGGTTTTTAATAGTCTTGTCATCTGGTATTTATATTTCTTCATTAAGTGCGGAATATGTGCTACGTTATAACAAAATGGCGGCCCTAATATATGGCGGCTGTCGCACCGTTTCCTTCTTCCCTATTTTGCATACAAATCAAAACTGTTTATCACATCCTGATCTCGTAGAACCTCTGTTAGATGTGAGCGGCGCACGTTTGAAACAGGAGTCCTCTAATTGTGTCGTTTCAAAGAGTTTTAGTGTTTCGTAGAAGTGCTATCTTGATTTATCGTATGTCAGCTAGACTAATGATCGATTTAATGCTCGGAAAAGCCAACGGTAGTAACTAGACTTGGAGCGAATTGCAACGACTGAGTTACGACACACCCTAAGCATCTATTTAATTTGAAATTAATTACTTCTTTGTCAAATTAGACTATAGGGTGGCATACACTTATCAAAAGGGTTGAATTGAGGAATGTTTAGTAGTTCAAAGGACAATAAGCTTCGCAGTATATTCTTAATTAATATACATAGCGCTCTACGACAGCGCTCGTAATATGTCCCGTCAATTTCACAGGTAACCTAATAATTACGAAAAATATTACTGGACCAACTTTATTAGAAATTGTATGTTCTTTCTCCATGAAGCGGTCAAAATTATGGTAGGTTCTGCAGTTCAGCCAATATTACAGGACATTACTAGTAACTCAATGTTAAATCAGAGCCCTTTATTATTTACCTTATGATTTTGTGTGTGTGTGTGTGTGTGTGTGTGTGTGCGCGCGCGCGTGTGTGGCAGGATTGCTTTATCTTTGAAAGCGAAAAAATGAATACAAAATATAAAAGTCGGACCACGTACAAGAGCTTTAACAGGAATTATCAAACATAATTTTAAAAAAATATCGGAGTAATTAGTTCTACAAAAAACATACTCAATATGGCCGACAGAATTCACAGACTCTTAACGTGGAATTTGTGCGTGTATTGTATTGTGCGCCAGTTTGAATTTCCGTTTAATTATTGGAACTTAAGGTTTCCAGTTACAAAGGACTTGTTATTGCACGCCGCGACCTATGCAGCGTCTAGCAGAGACATTCCTTTGAATGAGTTTCCTTTAATTTCCTTTTGATGATGAACCCCAGCTTTTACCATTATCGACTGTCGGTAAAACCCGATATAGCTCTGTAGGGAATGTCGTTTATCGCAAGACTTATGTAGGCACTACACATTGATTCGTAATATTTAGAGACAGAATTATGGTAAGCCATTGTGACACACTTTATGGCTTGGTTTTTAGGTAGGTTTTTTTTTTTTACTTTTTCAGAGTAAATATGTTTAGAAAATGGTATCGTGAAAAAACAAGATTTTAATGAATCTGCTTTAAATGACGTTACTGTTAGTAAGTCTGATTTTTCTTGACTTATAACCAAAAAAGAGTTTGAAGTTGGATTTTAATTTTTTTAAGGCGAAAAGCACATTGAGGCTATTATCGCCTGCCTAAATGTGTGAGTCTAAAGTGTAAAAAGTCGTAAGTGTAGTGTTGTAAGTGTTTGTTACACTCGGGTACCGCAAGGGACATCTAAATCCTCTCAATAGGTGCAGCTAGTCTTTTTGTGGAATTTTAAAAAAAAAAAAAAAGTTCCCGGAAGTACTTACGATAATAATTTACAACAATATACCGGTAAATTCTTTATACTCAGGAGAATAAAATAGATTGTGTGCGTGCGCGCGCGCTCGTGTGTGTAAGCGCTTTAGTGTTTGTAATTTTGTTGTAATTTGATCTAAACTTAGCAGAAAATCGATTTTGATATTGGATAAATACGATGTTATCAAGCAAAATTCTATGAATAAAAACCAGTTTTAATCTACTATAGAAATTGATTACTCACTACCGGGTACGGTACGACCTTTGCAAGTTATTTACAAGTAATATACTCAACCAGTAGTGAATAATAAAGCTCTGTAGTGGATTAAAACTGCTTTTTTATTTGCAAACCTTCCAAAGTTAAACGTTAAACGACTTCCATATAGTACAGCCACATAGTAAACGGCCTGCGCCAGAATTTCTTGCGCATGTAGGAGAATTCCCCTCCACCTCCCTGCAACAATCCAGTGACACAGAATTCTGCCAGTCTGAGTCTACAATCCGTTTAACGTTTATTTTATCAGCTGGGAACTGATACTACTTAACAGTAGTGAAAAACAAAAGAAAGCAGCTGTGGTGAGAGAATGAGAATTCTACCTCGCACTCGCTCATTTGTTCTCTGTCCCATTGCTGTTTTTAGCAAGCCGTATTCTAAACGGCTGATCTATAGTTTCCAGGAGTAGTATAGTTTACAGTATACAGTTTAAAGTTAAAGCCTCAAATTTTAAAGTAGTTTTGGGCTGAATTCGTTTAACAATTTCAAAATGGCGGCTATTATAAATTTAAAAAAATATAACTTACGTTTTATATTTTATCGAAAACTTAATTTCACCATCGTTATCAGCGTTAAAATATTGTTATCATACATTTTGTTGTAATTTGATCTAAACTTAGCAGAAAATCGATTTTGATAGCATAATTTGTTAACTATATATTGTTAAAATATAGTTATCAGCGTTAATTAGATATTCTTTTTTCAAATTATGAATTTTCCAAGTTTCACTGTTTTTACTGTTGACTTTTTGCCACCTTCAAGGGTATAAATAACATTAACATCTACTGCTTTTTCTCTTTATCCTGCACGTTCTGATTGTAAAAGTGCTCTCCAGGCTGTCCAGGATATGTATTCGATAAATCCTTTCGTTGAAGATATCCTGTGTTCCGTGTACAGATTTCAGCTACGAAGTATTAGTGTAACTTTGTGCTGGATACCTGGACACTGCGAAATAATTGGACATACAGGAGCACAAATAAAGAAGCACAACGCGTCAGCTGCTAGTCACTAGACGAGTTATTCCTTCTGGCTTTTTAAGAAATTTGTGAAACGTCTGATTTATATTCAGAGGGAATACAAATGGCAAATAGTAGCAAACAATGAATTTAAAGTGGTGAAATTACAGTCCGACCATGAGAATCTTCAATACGTGCAAGTCGTAGGGAGAGTGGTTACCCGTCTTCCTATCGTACATTCCTTATTGACGCATAGTTTTCTGATGGGAGGCGGGGAGCCGCCTCAGTGCGAGTTTTGTGGTGGAACAATCACAGTAGGACAGATATTGCTCGATTGTGATGGTTTCCAAAATATGCGTGTTATGTGCGGTTTGAGCAATTGTTTGCAGACGATGTTGGGAGGTAGTGCCTCGGCCATTGACCGGATCCTAGACTTCCTTCATCGTCTGGATTTTTTAAATAAAATTTAATTTATATATGTCTTATTTCTGTAGGGCATCTTTACAGTCCCTGCAATAAATTGTTCATATTTGGTTATTTACTTCTTAAGAATTGTTATCCTTGTTAATTAGTATTAAGTACGTTTATGTTTTTTAATTTTGTTGTTATTGTAGGGCCAATTTACAGCCTTACAATAAATTTTGTTATATTTTTAATAAATACAATACTGTTGACGAGTTCTAAAAAAAATCTAGTTAATTATTTATATTTCTTATTATATTTTCTTTATTTACCTTTTTTATCGATTTGGGCCACCTGAGGACCACGTAAAATAATTAAATGCATCAATTTTAGTTCTTATTTCTATTCTCTTTTCTGGCTTTCTAGTAATTCTTCATTTTCTCTCTTCTCTCTCTCTCTCTCTCTCTCTCTCTCTCTCTCTCTCTCTCTCTCTCTCTCTCTCTCTCTCTCTCTGCTCTTTTCTCCTTCCTTCTTTCCTCCGTCCAGATTCCTGTCCCTTTTCCTTTCTTTTTTTTTCCTTCTCCCGGAAACCCTTGAAGTGTCGTTCTGTCCTGCAGTATGTCCTCCGTTACGCCCATCTCCTTTATGTCCTTCTTTATCTCCTGAACCACCGATTGCCATTCTTACTTTTATAAACGTGGTTGAAAATTTGCTTTGTGAGTCTACTTTTGTCCATCCTTATAATGTGACCAAAGAACCGCACTCTCCTCTTTCTAATTGTATCCACTATCATTTCGCTTTCCTCATTCCTGTACAAATTCTTGTTTCCCCTAATTTATTTACCTTTATTTTTATTATTATAAAAAAATTATACTTTTTAATTTTGTATTTTTGATGTTTTTATTTTAAAAATTTCAGTTTCGCGTCATGACGATGATAACCTTTATGGTTTTTCGCAACAAAAAAAAAGATTTTCTTCGTTTCCATCCCAGCTGTGTGCTGGGATTACTTTTTCAGTTTTGCATCGTTGTTTTAATAATGGAAGGTAGATACCCTCGTGGGAAAATTGTGTGGGATTGTGTACTAGTATAACTATCTATACAGGGTATTACTTCAGTGTACTAATTAGATAACTTGGGTACAATGGTTTTGTAAGGAAGGAAGGTACCGCATGTTGTGTGTACTGTATAATCAAATAATTACAGTAACTTTGTTCTTAGCACGTTCGGTGTATTTGAAACTGTAACCGCTGATACGGTTACACGAATGTTAATGTATTCTTGTTCTTCGCGTGCGTGTGTGTGTGTGTGTGTGTGTGTGTGTGTGCGTGTTAGCATCCTTGTTCACAATTTTAGTCCTATTTGGTTTAAACTTGGCACATAAATCGATTAAGATAATAGCTGGGATAAGTTCGTTAACTAGCATAATTCGTTTAACAGTTTCAAAATGGCGGTTGTTTGAAATTTAAAAATTCATAAAGTTTTTGTTTAAAGTTTTTTTTTGAAAATGTGATTTCACCGTCGCAATGAGCCTCAGAAACCGCATAAATTGGCATTTTGAATTTGAATAATCCTTTGAAATTAAGAAATTGTGTTCGTTTTTGTATTTTCAATGTAATTTGACAGTTTATTGTAACTTTTATTTCCTTTTTTGTGCACCTTTTGTGCACCGACGTCAGTCTTCATTTTACAAGTATAATTACAAGTACGATAATACAATAAAATAAAGTAACACTTGAAAAAATAAAAATAATAATACAAAACTACCAAATCGCTGAACAAAATATTATAAAACTAATAAAAAAAGACATTAAATTTAGAAGAGCTAAAGGGTGAGAAAAATAAAGAAGGAAAATACACAACATACGAAATGAATCAAGTACAGATCTGCCCCTTGTCAAATAAGGATGAAAAATAAGCATACTGGTGACACTCAATTATCTTGCACATGTAATTTTTTTGAAAAATACCTGTTACATGAAAATTAAATCTGGCACAAAAAATGATTCGATATGTGGCTCCTACGTGTTTCTTTTGTGAAATGAACATTTGTCGTGCTTATAAAACTTGAAAAATTAGGCCTAAATAATGACGTAAGCTTATGCAGATTTTAATGTTGATTACGATGGTGAAAACAGATTTTTTTGTGGGATAAAATAGTCGTTACTTTTTTAAAAGTGACCGCCATTTTAAAACGGATAAAATGATTTCTCTGAGTAACGAATACTTCCCTAAAATGATTGTTTGTTTCAGGTTTGAATGAAATTGAAATTTGAAACAAATTAAAGTTTTAATCATATTGAAGTTTGAATTAAATTGGTTTAAATCAAGTTGAAGTTTGGATGAAATAGAAATCAGAATTAACTCGAAGTTTGAATAAGTTAAAGTTTGAATCAAGTTGAAGTGGAATCAAGTTGAACTTTTAATCAAATTGAAGTCAGAATCAAATTGAATTTTGAATCTAATTGAAGTTTGAATGAAATTGAAGTTTGAATCAGGTTGAAAATCAAATTAAATTTAAATCCAAAATGAAATTTGAATTAAGTTGAAGTTTCAATCAAAGTTGATTTGATTGAAACTGAAGTTTAAATCAAATTGAAGTTTGAATAAAAAAAAGGATGACAGAGAACACTTTGTCCACACATATTTATTTCTCATGATCCAAGATGTGGGATCTTACCGTGATAACCTCTCTAATAGTCCATTTTACACTGTAAATTCCCTAATAACGTTGGAGATGAGAAGCGTATTAGAACTTCATTATAATTATATGCTTCAACACGTACACTACTAGGAAGGAAAAACATGGCGTAATTTCTCGTTAAAAAATAACGCGCGTGTTAAGAGACATTTTGTACAGTAGATATTTCGTGTGCTTAATAATGAGTTGCTACTTCTTTTGTGTCCATTACGAACTACCATTCATCACTTGGAGATAGCCGTAATTCAAGGACATAAAAGTCGTTTATCATTTCAAACCAAGTCTACGGATTGCAATGTGTATGCATTTGAAACCATTCTAAGTGCCTACGTTCCAGCACTCGGATGTTAAAAATAATATTGGCTCGCATCTGTCTCGCTCACGCGATGGAAACGAATATTCTGATAAGCGTAGTTCAAATTTTGAAAAGAATTTATATTGGCAATAACGTGGACAAGTTAGTTACCCAACAAAATCCGTTCATTATTTTCAAAATGGCAAACATATTTTTTGAAATTGTGATTCCACTGCTGGTATAAAAATCTGAATAATATAGTATTTCGTATTTTCAAATTTTATTGGAAGTACGAGCATGATCCGTGACCTTTTATTTATTTTTCAGTTTCAGAATGGCGGGCATATTTTAAACGTAGGAATGGATTTTGCTGGGTAACCTTAGGATTTAACTCAAAAACTTTGTTAGCTCGCACGTTTATTACTGCGGTACTAAATTAAATCTTGATTAATTAAACAAATGTATTGTTATGAAGTAATAACTCGTTTGTATTATTGCACAACGTTTTTATTTGCGTCTTGCCAACCAAGGTTTCACTCGTTAGAGCTTGTCAAGGCCCTAAAAAAATTGGTGTAATTACCTAGATAAAGGTTTTAAAAGAGATGAATAACCTAAGTATAACTGTTAATTTAAAACTAATACAGATAATTAAAACTGAAAAACTTATCTCTAAATTATTTAATTTCTTGAATTTGTTATATACGTGTGATATTTTAAAATACGTATTTTTATAAAAATCAGAAACATGAACTCTCAAGTGTTTATCAAAACTAGAGTCTTCATGGCTCAACCTTACACTTCTATTATATCTTTTAATGAGTATTAAATGATCAATTAGATTTAGGTTATTCACCTCGTTTAAAACCATTATCTAGGTTATTATGAAGGGTTTTCCCTAACAAAAAATATATACAATTGTACTAGCTATTTTAACTACAGTAGCCTTGACAATACTCTAACGAGTGAAACCTTGGTTGGCAAGACGCAAATAAAAACAATTGTGAAAATATACAAACTTTTTATTATTTTTTAATTAATAGATTTCCACGAAGTACCAACGGTCTTAAGTATAAATGATTTAAATTTATAGTCTCTACCAATATGGTTATGGTTTTAAGAAAATGATTGTTACAAATTCTTGATGGATTAGATGTAATAATTCCTTTCGATTCAGCCATTAAACCCATTTGCAAACGATTCCAACGCAATCTGCATAGTTTTAGTTGTGTTTGTCTTGGAAGTGGTTAATTAAATTTCTTAGCGCACATCAAATCTCCCTTCTCTTGTTAGTTTGCATTACTTTCTATGTAATACATCTGTTCTGTACGTATGTGGTTACAGTAAGTTGAACTTTGTCTTTCACTAAAGCATGTTCAGTTTAATATAGTCGAGAAACGAAATTTTATGCTTTTTTGATTTCATGTAATTCCGAATATTAAGTTACATAATATTTTATTAATGACCGAGTTTAAATGGCAGTATTTTTTAAAGTAATAAATATTTTACTGTATTTACTGTATTTTAAATATTTACTGTAAGATTATATATATATATATATATATATATATATATATATATATATATATATATAAGATTTCGAGGAAGTAGATTTTTAATAATGTTTAAAATAAAAATAGTTACGTATTTTTTAAAGATTTTCAAACCATTTTGAAACTGATGTAACGAAATTTGTTACGTAACGAACTTGCCAAAGATGTTCTAAAAAATCAGTTTTTGTGTCGTTCAATTTTCACTTATTAAAACGTTCTTTTATGTGATGTTATTCACTATTGTTAGGTTTAGAAAATTAATTTCCAGCACTAGCGGGACACCTGAGTGCATCAATATTTTTATATAAACCGTTCCATAATAACTGCCCTCGAAGACTTGAAATTAGGACATACCACCGCGGTGATATGTTTGCCTGACATGGGTCAATGCATCAGTTCTTTACCTTCAGTAACCCCTTCTTGGTGGGTGTGTTGAGATTGATCTTTACATCTCTCCTCTGCGTCACACCTTCCTCCACTTCTAAATCTTCAATAACTTCTTTTTTTGGCTGGTACTTCCATCTTTTCTTTGCGTCACATCTTCTTCTACTTCTGCATCTTCTATTGAAGATCTGATTGAAGTTACTAACTTCAGGTTACTAGTAATCGAGTTGAAGATAACTCGATATTACTAGTTATGTGGAGATTAATTCTTCCATCTCTTTTCTACGTCACACTTTCCTCTCCTATCTTCAATAACTCCTTCTTTTTGGATGTGTTAAGATTGACCCAACCAAGCCTATGTCTTCTTTGCATCACATATTCCTCCACTTCCAAATCTTCAATAACTCCTTGTTACTGGGTTAGTTGAGATTGATTATGCAATCTCTTTGCATCACACCTTCCTCCACTTATAGATCTTCAATAACTCCTTGTTATTGGCTGTTTGAGATTGTATCTTCCGACTCTTCTCTGCATCACACCTTCCTTTACTTATAGATCTTCAATACCTCCTTGTTATTGGGTGTGTTGAGATTGAATCTTCCAACTTTTCTCTGCATCACACCTTCCTCCACTTCTAGATATTCAAATAACTCCTTTTTATTGGATTTTTTGAGATGATTCTTCCATCTCTTCTCTGCATCATTCCTTCCTCCACTTTTAGATCTTCAAGAAGTCTTTGTTATTTAGTGTTTCGAGATAGACTCTATCATATCTTCCCTGCTTCACACTTTTCTCTACTTCCGAAATAAATGTGAAAACGGCTATATGAAATGCGAAGCGAGTTAAAAATGATACCTTGATTTCATGAGATTTGTTAACAGAACAAATCTTAGACATGGAATTAAATAATTTTCTAAGTAAAATATGACGGCGATGAATTTGAAATTATAGCGTGGCATACAAAACAATTTTGTTAAAGCGAGGTTGTCTTATAGTAACTGTGATTATGTTTATGTAGTTTTCCAGATTTATTATTTAAATCTAAATTTTTGTTTGTGACAGCTCCTTTGTATATTCTAGGTAACAATTTATTGACCAAACATTCGCTGCAAACAAGTAATTGTGATTCATGACATTTGTTCTTATTCACTGATATATTATGTTGGTAGCACTGCATTGTGTGTAGCATAGTAGTATGCAGTCTCTGAACACTAGTTTGCAATAATTTATGTTTCCAAGAAGTATATTATAATAAATGCCGTTGCTTGTTTCGCCTCAGACTGTTTTATTTAGATTTATGTTACGATCTCATTTCTTAATACAGGGTGGATTAAAAGACTGGATAGATATTCATCAGTTATCTTTTTTGAATAAAACTTTTAATTTTGTTTGATTAAATAGATACTTAGATATTAACGGGGTTTAATAGCTCCTGGCACCGCGATCAGAAGTATTGTGCAACCAAGCCCCTTAAGTTGTAACAGTTCAGTGGACAAAGTGAGTTGGAGCAGTCCTTTGGGCCTGCTGTTCGAGTTGTAGTTCCTCAGGCTCTTGTAAGACAAACACCCTTCGCCTCCTCATCGTAGGTTATATGATCCTTATTCGTCCCGCCCTTGTCATCGCAGCCCTGTAAGGGTTCTGTTCTACCACTCTATGAGGTCTTTTACTTCTAGGTGTAATTAGCGCATCTTTGCTACAGTAAATTTACACTTTTGCTCTTTGTGCCGTGATTATTTTTAATTCCAAACTAAATAATGGGAAATCATAGTGACCTAAAAACTGTGTACAAATGTTTTGTTTATCGTTAATTGAACTACGATACAAACTATTTGGCTATTCAAATCTTTAAAAAATTCAAAATTTTTTCTACATTTTTTGAAAATCTTTTTTTGCTGTTAATTATAATCACAATTACAGTTTTCATATATTAGCATTTTAATCTTTAAAAGTACACTTTACACAATACAAAAACGAGCCCTGACCTTTGTCAGATTCATTTTTTTTTTTATTATAGACGAAATATCAAATGATAATAACAAATTATTGCTGACATGATGGAAGCGAATTCCCGAACGTAATTTTTTTGTCTTACCTGTTCTAGCAAGTTTGATTCCACCGTCATAAACAGCTATAAAATGTGCATTTTAAACTTCCAGATTGCATAGAAAACACGAAAATGAACCCTGATCTTCGTCAAAATTACGTCTTAATTTAAACGGTTTTTGATAATTAAAAATGCTAATATAAGTAGATCTTAACTCTGTGTCTGGTGGTGAAGAAATATTTCCAATTAAACACGTGCGCGCACACACACACACACACACACACACACACACGATAACTTATATTTTATTATATATACATATAATTTTATTGAACTTAAAAAAAAAGTGATCTGTAGATTAGGATCAGTGCCTACTTTATCATGATGGTGCTCCATTAGCTCATTTTCCGAGGACGTTCGCTAATAAGCTTTTCTCGGCTACCTAATGATAAACGTTAAACATTCTTGGAGGCAAAACCATACAATATATGTTTAAAATGTTTTACGATTACGTAGTTTTAAGAATATTATGCAGTATGCATGAATATTTGAATATCATAACAACATTACTGTATAGGTAAATATAAACTAGCGCCTTTGTGCATAACAAGTTTGTAGTCTTGAGTGAACCCTTGGTGAAGTTATTTAGATCTTATACACGGTATAAATAATACTCTAACATTTCCAGCTGCTTTATTTGAATTTGTTATGGATGAACGAGATGTATTTTCATCGAAATTATCTTTAAATTTATGGTCTGAAGATTTGGACTAAAAATTATGATATGTTCGTTTAGTGTTTCAGCTTAAAAATATACTTATTTTAATTTGACTTGTAAAGTGTACTCAAGTTATTTTATACTTTGTGCTAGAAAAACCTGAAGTGAATTTTCATTAAATTGGCGTGCAAATTAATATTTACACAGAATTGTTAAATTTGGCTTCCGAACTTAAGTGTCTGTAAGTAATATTTAAGCGTCCCAATTTTTAATTCCATTTATACGTAACTATATTAAGTTCAGCCGTATATTTATTTAGATAAAATAAGTGTTGCAAAAACTTCACACAAACTTCCTCATTGCAAAAACTTCACACACATACACACACACTTTCTTATTGCAAAAACTTCACACAAACGTTTTCCACATTAAATTGTTTTCCCATAAAATCCGGTTCGGATGGTGCTTACCGATGAATGACATGTGATTCATTGACATGAGTTACGAATTTTTATAGACCTGTATGTCAGTTTCATTAAAATCGGTCGATTATTTTAGTCTCAAGTGATGTGCGATAGACGTCGAGTTAAAACCACTTTGGGGACTTCTGAAAACGGATAGATCCACCAAATCATCAGATTCGATTTTGTTCACGATTTCAGTACTTTCTTTAAAATAAGATCAAATCGATTCAACTCGCTTCTGTGTAAACAGATCTGAATTATAAACATTAACTGAGAATTAATTTATTATGCGTGTCTATTTACAAATAATTCTGTATCTGTAGAAATATATATATATATATATATATATATATATATATATATATTACATATTTTCTCTAGATAAAGGAATTATAGGATATCCTGAAAAATTTACATTTTCCCATAAAATATAAACAGATTTTGATTTCTTATTAAGTATCCTACTTTATAGGCATTAGTATTTTATTTACCGTTCACGGCCCAACATATTTCATTGACTTCCATTTACTTGATTAGAATCATCCGAATACGAGGTTTATTTTATGAAGGAATAAATGAATTAATGTTGTAGAGCACATATTTACTACACAAATATTTTGTTTTTTTAATGATTATAATCAGCTGTAGTATAAACACGTTGTGGTGAAACAGTTTAAACATTATGTTTTAAGCCCTGATATATCATGTGTTAGTAAGTTGTTGAGGTACATTCAAATTTGTAATCAACCACAATTCTTAGGCATACTGTTGAGTCTCGATTACCGTCATTCAGGGGACCGATGGGGTGACGGATGACTGAATAGGCAGATAACGGAAATTGACAACCCTTACTTTCGGCGGTCGATAAAAATAACAAATTATAGCACAGAATGTTTTGTTATTACTTGGGTAAATGTAATAAAATTTAAATTGTCTATTCAACTCTAGGTATATATATTGCACAAATTTTAGACATAGTTCTTTAATACAGCAAATTATCCGTACTGAACCTTTTGATAAGTATTTATGTAAAATGCGGGAGCACCGCGCGCGCCACTTACGTGACTGTTCCGTGATCGACTTAAACGCTGAATGGTATTATCGTAAATATGTGAGAGTGTTTATATTTCAATAAAAACATTCATACAACCCTTCGGAATTTGTTGACACTATTTGAAGTGCTTCTATCTCATTCTACTGAATAATAAAAGTCGTTTATTTTTCGATTATCAATGTTTACTTAGGGTAGCGATTAGTGTCAGCTGCCCTCCTATGCTGTAAATAAGTCATGTCCAGTTAACAATCTTTTGTTTTGTCTACTATGAAAGACTTCAAATACGTGAGAACAGAATTAACCTGACGATTAATCGAAACTGTACTGTAATAGTGTTTTCTACGTAACTCGTTGAAATTTTCGAATAAAATCTCATTCAGTGTGGCGTAATGTAAGCAATTTTGTAAACGCTCATACATCCATTAGTTTATTAGTTCTCGTAATTATGGAATTATGTGAACGGTAATTTTCATTTTATAATATAGGAAAAATATTTGAATGTTGTGTTTCACTTAACTAATTTGTTTTTGTATATATTTGCAGGTAAAACGTCTCCCCTAGCCTGGGTTCTGTTTGTACGACCGCAGTGCAGTGGTTATGTTCACTATGGTTAGTTTACATTGTTATTGTTATTATTATATAGTATAACTTAGGCATTATGCTGTACACAGTGTGCTTGTGCCATTTTACAGTTTTGTGTATTGCAACAGTATTTTACATTCGACACAGAAGTGTTTAAATTGTAAAATGCTAATATTGTGTAGATTAGTTTAACTAATCATTTTCTCACTACGGTAAAAATGATTCAAGAGTATTTGATACATAAGGCGAGGTTATATGTATTACTTCTGTTTCATGCAGATAAAAAGTGGGCTGGCTTAAGCTGACGTAGGTCTACCAACAATTAACCTTACTGTTACACGCACACTTTTGGTCCGATTTGATTGAAACATGTAGGTAAAATAGGTTTTTTTCTTTTCCGGCGAAAAACCGTTAAGGTTATCATCGCCGATTTTAGGTAAAATCGATATTGGTAACAGTTCGGACACAGCTGAAAAGTTCGTTCAACAGTTTCAAAATGGCATATTTAATTTTTGAAAAATTTATATTTTTAATGTTTTTGAAAATCGGATTTCAGCGTTACAATTAAAATATTTCCTGTTTATTTTTGTAGTTTTTTAAATGTAATTTGAAAGTTTTAGCTATGCAAATTTTAATTCGTATATAATGGCTGAATCACAATTTTTAAGAATCCAAGATAAAAATATATATAAAAAATTCGCTTCCATCACTTCAGGAGACGGCTTCGCGCTCGATTTTTATTATTATATGAATAAATACTTAGTTATTGAACAATAATTCGTGTAATATGTAAGTTTGAAATTTAAAAAAAGCGTAAATCAATTCGAAGCAAGTGTGTTTAAAATTGTCTATGCACTACAGACGGTTAGTTACGATGGCCTGGTCTAGGGCTAGGTAATGTAATCCAGTGCCAGATGCTGTGATGTTAGAATAATATTTTGTAGACATTAAAAAAAGAACTTTATTGTTTGATTCAATTTAGGCTTACAACGGGATTCATTATGGTCTTACGTCCAAAGCACATTAAGAGCCGGTTTTCTTTTCCCTCTCAAGTATTTAATTAAAGGATTAGGGTGTCCTGTGAGCTCCAGGCACGTTGAAATGTCCGGAGAGAGAGAGAGAGAGAGAGAGAGAGAGAGAGAGAGAGAGAGAGAGAGAGAGAGAAAGCTTTATTAATGAAACAAAGTTAGCACGGGGTGATGGTTCTCTTTTACTTAACCTCTAAAAACACATGCTTTACTCATTTTTTTGTAAACGATTCTTATGCAGGATTAAATCCTTCCCTCCTCAAAAATATTTATTTTTATTTTCCCCTTTAGTTTTCGGTATATGTATGGCTAATATAAATATTCTCCAAACTTTTTAAAAGGTTAATGTTTTAAAAGTGATCAATTTGAAATTTATATACTGTACATTTACTGTTTAACATTTTTAAGAAATTGAAATAAATATATTTCTTCTTTTTCTTAACTTCTGTGCCAATTAAGTAATGAGCACGAGGCACTACTAACTGCAGTCTCACGAACCTGCGACCGTGTGTTAAGCGGTACATACAGAAAAGCGAAAGACTGAACCATGACTTAACCACGTCTACCACCGAGCTACAACACACACACACACACACACACACACACACACACACACACACACACGCACACGCACGCACTACAGTATATATAGTCACTATAGCCTATACACACGCGTTCTTTGAAATCTGATTACACCATTGTAATTAGCGTTAAATACTGCATAAATTAGCATTTTCGATTTTTAAATTCAGTTAAAATTACGAAATTGAACCCGACAAGATCAGCGTTCGGTTTCGTATTACCAATATAATTTCAAATTTCTCATTGCTTCTAATTTATGCAGATTTTCACGCAGTTCGTGGTGGTGAAATCAAATTTTCAAAAAAAAAGTTTACCGCAACAAAAATTAATGTTGGAAATTAAATTTCATCATGTTAACGAAACAGTAAAATGCCGCGTTTGTTTCGCGTATTTTTTTGGACAAAATCGAAACAGGAAGTGATAAGCTAGAAATTGAAAGTTTCTAAATACTTTCGTAAACTGATAACAGTTTTGTAAATGGAACCAGGTTAACAACGATAAGCCATTGTAGCCGTTGCTCAACTGGGTGCTAACACATAAAAGCGGAGTGGTTAGCATGTGCGTTTTAATTGCCGATGCCTTGCTGATTTTGTTCCACAGTCTTTTAGTTGCGAATTTCCACTCATGCGAGCCTGCCGTCGCGTCCTACGTATGGGGCTCCACCAAGCACTTTCAAGACGACAGTGGAAACACCAGCTGGTCAATGTTCTTAGAAAAACTACGTTTGTTAGGTCTGATAAAGCAATTTACAGTAGAACAATGAGCCAATGGAATGGCCGTCATGCTCAAACCCAGACTCGGGACATTCAAATGAGCACCTTTCCTTACTTACAGGTCAATTTTTGAGAGGACGTTAAGTGTGTGTGTGTGTGTGTGTGTGTGTGTGTGTGTGTGTGTGTGTGTGTGTGTGTGTGTGTGTGTGTGTGTTGTGTTGTGTGTGTGTGTGTGTGTGTGTGTGTGTGTGTGTGTGTGTGTGTGTGTGTGTGTGTGTGTGTGTGTGTGTGTGTGTGTGTGTGTGTGTGTGTGTGTGTGTGTGTGTGTGTGTGTGTGTGTGTGTGTGTGTGTGTGTGTGTGTGTGTGTGTGTGTGTGTGTGTGTGTGTGTGTGTGTGTGTGTGTGTGTGTGTGTGTGTGTGTGTGTGTGTGTGTGTGTGTGTGTGTGTGTGTGTATAAAGTGTGCGCGTGCGTGGGCACGTGTGTATAAAGCGTGCGTGCGTGCTTACACGCTTACGTTCGCCATTTTAGTCCGATTTCATTCAAACTTGGGACAAAAATCAGTTTCTGCAATAGCCCAGCAGGATCCGTACAGCAGTTTAAAAAACGACGGCAATTTCATATCGTATAAAAATTCGTAACTGTTTTGCCTTAAATATTTTTGAAAATTTTATTCCACCATCATAATCAGCGTTAAAAACTGCATACCTTAGCAGTTTGAATTATCAAGATCAAAAGATTGAAAAATCTTTTGACTGCTGTCGAGTTCATTTTCGTATTCCCAATGTAATTAGATACAATAAGTTTAAAATGCTAATATAATTCTGATTATCAGAATTTAAAAAATGATGAGATAAAGAAAAATACTTTTGGAAATTTGTTTCTATCACGTCAGCGTTACGCATGCTGCGATTATTAGATTTATCCGTCAGCCTAGTCATCTTTTAACGCGTTAACTGTGATGGTTTATTTTGGCTTTGACTGTACATAAATTCAATTTGGAAGAGGATTATTTTATTGCGTAAGTTGAGCGACTTTTATGATTTAACTTCGACAATTTCAGCTGAAAATTTATGATGGCGTCCGTAAAACCGAGTTTCTGTTGACAAAAATAAAATTTTGTTAAAACAAGTGTAATCGTTAATACTGGAAAGTAACGAGATAAATTAATGTTACAGTCGGAAAGTCATCATTTGGAGTTGAGCCTGATGTATTTATTTTGTTCGTTATACAGTGTTCTGAAACTCCTTCAATAACTGTAACAAATGCTTACAACGTCCAAGGTAAGTTACGGGTTACGTAATGTATTGTTTGACGAAAAAACACCTTTAACCTGTTTTGGACAGTTGTTTAAGGGTTGATCTCAAATACACTTAAACGTTTCAGCGATGAATGGATTTCTAATGTGACTACTGCACTACGACTATAATAGAGAAAAACCAATATCAGATCTTGAGTGCAACATCCCGAAAAGAAGCTCTTGAAGAAAGAGATAAGAGAAAACAGAAAAGGCTTAGGTCTAAACTAGAGAAGAAGGGGAAAAGCTCTGAATGAAAAAAATAGATAGCACTCATAGGAAGAAAAAGGTTGCTAGAAAAAGTCTGTTTTTCAATGAAACAAGCAGTGAATCAGGCGATAAATTTATGGAAACATGTGAAACCGATGACGAACTAACCACAGTGGATGATTTAGCTAAAATGTTACCGGTAAAAAATAAATCGGACAATGCATGCATCTTGTGCCAAGAATTTGGAAAAAAATGAACTGTGGTTCAGATGTGTTTTAGTGGTGTAGACTGTGCAGTAGATTATAAGTGTGACATTGCATTAATGATAATGATAAAAAAACTGTAAAGAATAACTAAAAATGTAATTTGTTTAAAAATAGGTATACTTAAAACCAATTCATACATCACTGGTGTCGTTGTTTCATTACGGCATGTTCATGCGTGCCATTACCCGAAACCTAAGGGTAATGACACGCAGCGCAATTTTTTTTTAATTGAATAATTTGGTGAAAATGAATACTGGATAAAGTAATTTTCCAGTTCCAATGTAAAGAAAAATGCATGTTTTATACGTTAAAATGTAAATAAATCCCAAAATTGAATTTTAGAACGATTACTAAACGAAAATGTTAAAGTGCGTGTCATTACCCCTCTTTCCCCTATATTTTGCCCCTTTTTATGTTTCTAATATGCCCTTTTCCAATCCTAGTCTCATCATAACGTCTAGGATTCGCAGAGAATTCAAGTTGGATAACTCCGTCACTTCTAATAGGTAACTTCCTAGTTCATTATTGACGTGCTTGCAGATGCTTGCTCTGCTGATTCCCTTTCAACTTTCCTTTCTCTTGACCCTTGTTACGGAGGTTTCGTTCCCTTGGCCAGCTTTTTGTTATGCGGTCAGACCCCGCTCATTCTTTTTTACATTTATGTGGGATCACTCACAAGAAGCTTGGAAAATGAGAGTAGTCCGTATAGAGTCGGAAGCTGAAGTGGTTTGTCACTGATCACTACTTGACGCAGATGGTTACAGGACATGGAGACTTTAATGCGTACTTGCATAAGTTCGGAAAGAGAAGTTCACCTCACTGTGATTGCGGACATCAGTATGAAGATTCCTGGCACACACTTTTAGACTGTGAAAGATTCACGCTGGCTCGGGAACAACTAGAAAAGAACCTTGAAGACCTGGATCTGTCCCTCCGTGGTGACGTCTCTGTGTTGTTGTCGAGTGTCGAGGCGGCGAATTTTCTTCGAGAGTTTGTGGCTGAAATTTTAAAAGTAAAGAGGGTGAATGATAGTGTGACTGGCACCATGTAAATAGTGTAAATAGTGTACCTGAGGCATAGCTGTCACTATGCCTCAGGTAAATAAATTCCGCAAGAGTTAATTAAAAATGTTAAAATGGACTTGCTATATTTTGGTTTTGTTTGCAGTTTTTCATATTATTATTTGTTTGTTTGTTAGTAGTAAGATATTATAAGTAAAATGGTAAAAGGCACAATGGCACATTTGGTTTTGGCACATAAGATTTATTACAATGGCAGTTGCATTAGAGAGCATAAGTTAATTTTGAGTTTGTTTTATAGGGATAGTTGATAGATATAAGATAGGATTAAGATGTAATAGTTTAGTATATATATGTAAATGCGAAGCGCAGCATTAAAGGGGGTATAATGGGCACAGCCCGGGGATACCCCTAGCATGTTACGAAGTTAAAAAAAAAAAAAAAAAACGTATAGAGTCCGATGAGGTGAGATCGTAGGTCTCCCAAAGCTCCGTTTGTTATACTGCGATGAAGGTGTCATTCGCTGCATCAGATTTAATGGTTAGCCATTTTAGAGTTAGCCAGACTATATTAGAATAGTGAATGTATGTAAGTATTATGAGTAGAGGTATGGTATTATGGTAGAGTCATTCTTTTTTACAATCAACTCTATTACTGTATTACATATTACAAGCGAAATTGGAGGCCTTAATTCTGTTTATTTACGACGTGTATTCATAGGAAAGCATTTTCTACAGCGCGTACAACGCAAAATGTGCACTGCTCAGACATGAGAGAAGCCATTATCGGCGCTTTTCTAAATGCGTACGTGATACGGCCTGGTTTACGTTGTGGGTTGTTAAAAAAACACATACCACGATGAGCGATACAAAAACACTTTGTATAGCTGGTTTACGTTGTAGGTTAAAAAAAAACACATCACAATGAGCGATAAAAAAAACGCGTTGTATACCTGGTTTACGTTGTGGATTAAAAAAACACATCACGTTGCGCGTTACAAAAACACGTTGTGCGTCTAATTTACGTTGTGGGTTAAAAAAACATCACGCTGCTCGATGAAAAACACTTTGTGCGTCTGGTTTACGTTGAGAGTTGTTAAAAAAAAACACACCACGATGAGCGATACAAAAACACGTTGTATTGCTGGTTTACGTTGTGGGTTAAAAAAAACACATCACGCTGCGCGTTACAAAAACACGTTGTGCGTCTGGTTTACGTTGTGGGTTGCTAAGAAAGTACATCAAGTTACGTGACACAAAAACATGTTTTACGCCTTGTTTATGTTGTGGGTTGCTAAAAACACACATCACGCTACGCGATAAAAAAAACACGTTGTGCGTCTAGTTTACGTTGTGGGTTGTTAAAAAAACACATCACGCTGCGCGATACAAGAACACGTACGTCTGCTTTACGTTTTGGGTTGCTAAGAAAGTACATCAAGTTACACAAAAACATGTTTTACGCCTTGTTTATGTTGTGGGTTGCTAAAAACACACATTACGCTGGGCGATAAAAAAACACGTTGTGCGTGTGGTCTACGTTGTGGGTTGCTAAAAAAATACATCACGCTGCGCGATAAAAAACACGTTGTGCGTCTGGTTTACATTGTGGGTTGCTACAAAAACACATCACGCGTTGTGCTGGCATTGTGGGTTGTACAAAAAACATCACGTTACAAAACACGTTGTGCGTCTGGTTTACATTGTGGGTTGCTACAAAAACACATCACGCTGCGCGGTACAAAAACACGTTGTGCGTCTGGTTTACATTGTGGGTTGCTACAAAAACACATCACGCTGCGCGGTACAAAAACACGTTGTGCGTCTGGTTTACATTGTGGGTTGCTACAAAAACACATCACGCTGCGCGGTACAAAAACACGTTGTGCGTCTGGTTTACGTTGTGGGTTGCTAAAAAAACACATCACGCTGCGCGGTACAAAACACGTTGTGCGTCTGGTTTACAGTTGCTACAAAAATACATCACGCTGCGCGGTACAAAACACGTTGTGCGTCTGGTTTACATTGTGGGTTGCTACAAAAACACATCACGCTGCGCGGTACAAAAACACGTTGTGCGTCTGGTTTACATTGTGGGTTGCTAAAAAAACACATCACGCTGCGCGGTACAAAAACACGTTGTGCGTCTGGTTTACATTGTGGGTTGCTACAAAAACACATCACGCTGCGCGGTACAAAAACACGTTGTGCGTCTGGTTTTACACGCTGCGCGGCCTAAAACACGTTGTGGTTGTTTACATTGTGGGTTGCTAAAAACACATCACGCTTGCGCGGTACAAAAACACGTTGTGCGTCTGGTTTACATTGTGGGTTGCTAAAAAAACACATCATGCTTGCGCGGTACAAAAACACGTTGTGCGTCTGGTTTACGTTGTGGGTTGCTAAAAAAACACATCACGCTGCGCGGTACAAAAACACGTTGTGCGTCTGGTTTACATTGTGGGTTGCTACAAAAACACATCACGCTGCGCGGAAAAAACACGTTGTGCGTCTGGTTTACATTGTGGGTTGCTAAAAAAACACATCACGCTGCGCGGTACAAAAACACGTTGTGCGTCTGGTTTACATTGTGGGTTGCTAAAAAAACACATCACGCTGCGCGGTACAAAAACACGTTGTGCGTCTGGTTTACATTGTGGGTTGCTACAAAATACATCACGCTGCGCGGTACAAAACACGTTGTGCGTCTGGTTTACATTGTGGGTTGCTAAAAAAACACATCACGCTGCGCGGTACAAAAACACGTTGTGCGTCTGGTTTACGTTGTGGGTTGCTAAAAAAACACATCACGCTGCGCGATAAAAAAAACACGTTGTGAGTCTGGTTTACGTTGTGGGTTGTTAAAAAACGTATCACGCTGCGCGGTACAAAAACACGTACGTCTGCTTTACGTTTTGGGTTGCTAAGAAAGTACATGAAGTTACGTGACACAAAAACATGTTTTACGCCTTGTTTATGTTGTGGGTTGCTAAAAACACACATCACGCTGCGCGGTACAAAAACACGTTGTGCGTCTGGTTTACGTTGTCGGTTGCTAAAAAACGCATCACGCTGCGCGGTACAAAAACACGTACGTCTGCTTTACGTTTTGGGTTGCTAATCAAGTTACGTGACACAAAAACACGTTGTGCGTCTGGTTTACGTTGTGGGCTGCTAGAACAACACACTTATCGGACTTATTTTGCCGAGCGGATCACCAGTCTCGGGCAGCAAGCTACAGTGCAGCTTATTGAGTTCGTTGTAGTGCGTACTATTAACAATAAAGAGTCTGATGTTGATTTTTTCTACAACTCATGCACAATATTCACAAACAACGTATTTGTTCCAACGGGCATGAAATAGTGTTATTTAACCCAGATAATGTGAGAAAGACTGATAGCGAAGTAACAAAACGCAGAGTCGCATAAACATTGGTGTTTGCAGCGGCTTTCTAGTGAAAGGGTGGCAATTTTTCATTTGTTTTAGGCTATGTGGTATTTTTTCTCATCTAATCTAACTTTAATTTTCTGTTTTCTCACCTTTCATTTTGCGGTACTACAGTAGGAAATACCCTAAGATATTTTGTGATTTTACAAAGTTATGAATGACTTCGTGTCGCACTGCTTATATGATATTCCATGTATAAACCAAATTACAGACGTTGTCATGTCAAAATATGTAGTATACTGTAACGGCAGATAAAAATACTGTGTTTATTATTTATGGTTATTAACAAATAAATTTTGTCGAAGAATTATTAATAAAAGATATTTTCTTTTCTGCGAACATGTCATCTATAGACCACACTAATTTGGATTGTTTGACTACTCTCCCCACCCACCCTCCCTCACCGTCGATGTTAAACCATAATTTGTTATTATTTTACCAATCTGTATTTGAATATTTTTTTATGACATCCCCGATAATTCGGATACTGATTTTCAAATAAACTTATACAATTTCAGGTGGATCACCAGTTAGTGTAGTGGCAAATAATTCGTAGCGCGCTTTCCAAAAAAAGGTTGATATTTAATTACTCGTCAAGGTTATAGTAGTTGACCGATAATTTATCTTGAGAGAATTTTTCCGTTTTTAACAATTTTAAAATTATTTTTAGAGTTACAGTTTGCATACACGTACAACAATTTTAAAAACTACTTTTCCTAGCGATTTTCGTTTGAAAAATGAGCTATGTTAAAATGTTAAAATGGTCATTATGTTAAAGTCCAGCTGGAAATGTACGCCTGTCCTGACCGATCTCGTTTTGAGGGGATCGTTATTGTTTGTGTGTGTGTGTGTGTGTGTGTGTGTGTGTGTGTGTGTGTGTGTGTGTGTGTGTGTGTGTGTGTGTGTGTTTGTGTGCGCGCGCGTGTGTGCGTGTGTAGCCTAAGTTTCACACCTAATTCGCGTTCAATGTTTCGAACCTATTTGATTCAAACGCGGTACAAAAAGATTGATTTTCGATAATAACTAAGACAAGTTCGTTACCCACCAACGTCTATTCAAAAGTTTCGAAATTGCGGACTTCAAATATTTGAAAATTCTTAACTTTTTTGAAGCAAACATAATGTTAACCTTGGCGAGAGGAGTGAATAGAAAAAAAAATCTGCCAAACAAAAGAGTTTAGCGGAAATGTGGAACGAACGAGCAAACGAATTTCGTCTCTCTATTTCTGTCCTTTTTCTTCCTCTTTTACGGTAACAGTACACGTGTTGTATTGCTTTGGTTTCCTTTTTCCTTAGTTGAAGAACACGTGCACGTAGTAACCAAATTAAATATAAGCATTTATAATAATTGTTATTAATATTGCTAGTTTTTATCAATATAACCTGAAACCTATTCTAGCCTATCAGCTGATCTTTACGAATGAAAACAATTGATCTTTTATTATAACTGCAGTAAATAATATTTAAGCTAGTTTCACGTATGTATTTATTAAAAAAAAAGATATTTGTAATAATGTCAAAACTAATTATATATTGAGCAAAGCTGTCGGTAACTCCTGGTTCCACACGTGTACTTTTTTTTTTGTCTTAAAACATCTTTGTAAATGTGATTTCACCACCGTAATCAGCGCCAAAATGGTATACATTATAATTTTGAATATTACGAATCCATTGAATTTGACGGCGGTAAAGGTTCATTTTCTTATTTTCAGTCTATAATTTGTTAGTTTAAAATGCGAAAAAGGGCCCTATATGAAGATTTTAGTGCTGACTAAAGTATTTAAGAAAAATAATGTAAAAAAAAAATATTTTTGGACATTTGCTTCCATCACGTCATCGAGATAGTTGCATGCCGCGGTTATTAAACAGTTTTAAAATGGCGCAACATAATATTATACCGTGGTGGAACTCAATTTACTTTGTAGTGATAAACCTGCAATAACATCCTTCATAACTTTAATGCATACAAAATTCTTCGCCGCTGAATAATAGCCGTCTTACAAAAAGGGATGCAATATAGTTTGATAAAGCCCAATTGACAGGCACGTTATTAAGTTGGCCTATTCAGTGACACGATCTGACTGTCGCCTGTTTTGTATAAATGTGCGTAGAGTTAGAGTAAAAATATACGTTATACGACAGAAACTGTTCAAATAGCGGCGGATGCATTCTAAAAAGTGGCTTAATTGTTGAGATGAACAGGTAAGGAAATACGAATAGACTATATATTTATTTATCCAAGTAATCTAATGACTTTCGGCATTGAATAAATGTACTAGAATGGTAACCATTATGAGAGCTTTGTGAGCGCCCGCGGCTGGCGGTAGTGTTCAACTACAGTTAAATAGATAATAGTACTGTATATTTTCTTAAACGTCTCCAAACCCCCTGCCCTTACTGTTTGCAGCGTTCGTAGCGACAGATAGTCAAATTACTTGGATTTTTTTGTAAAACTTTTTAACTGAACAGGATTTAAAATTGCAATTACTTCAATTTGAAAGATTATCTGTGTGAAGATGGGTGTGGTATGTCTGTGTTTATTCCTCAATGGATTAAAAGATTCTATTATGTGGTCACCGGGGCTTAGAAGTCAGCTGGTAGATCTCATCGGTATTAGTTTGTTATTTCGTATAATATTTATCTATTCATGGTTATAAAATTAATAGAGATAGTAAATTCTTATTAATTACGTGGATATCTCATCGTGGAGGTCGCTCTGGGGAGGCACTGGCGTTATCTCACTTGATTTTATTTGATCACAGCTCAGTATTCTGAAATTTATGTTTTCAACTCACATTTGATTATGTATCATGCTGGCTAGGCTGTGTCAAACAGAACGCGATATGATAGCGCTACCAGGTCACGCAACTGCTCGCCGTAGTCTCTGTAATGAAACAGATTGCTATATGGACTTCTCGTCGCAGTCTCTGTAATTAATTGTTAATCCTTCTTGATTAAGTTGATATATTCTAATAATGTTACCTAGTTATAGTGTTTAGATTTAGTATATTGTTAACAATATTTAGATTTATTTTCCCCTCCCTGTGTGATATTTTGCTTGAGGACGATGATAGCCTTATGTGTTTTTTGCAAAAGCCTTATTAAAAAAAAACACAAACAACGCGATATGTTTGCACGATCAGGTCACCCAACTTCTCTCCGCGGTCTCTGTAATCAAATAGAACTCGATATCATCACGCAACTTCTTGCCGCAGTCTCTATAATCAAACAGAATGCGATATGATCGCACGATCAGAACACGCAACTGCTTACCGCGGTCTCTGTAATGAAGCAGTACGCGATATGGTCGTACGGTCAGATCAAGCGACTGCTCGCCTCGGTCTCTGTAATCAAACAGAACGCGATATGATCGCGCGATCAGATCAAGCGACTGCTCGCCTCGGTGTCTGTAATCAAATAGAACTCGATATCATCACGCAACTTCTTGCCGCAGTCTCTATAATCAAACAGAACGCGATATGATCGCACGATCAGAACACGCAACTGCTTACCGCGGTCTCTGCAATGAAGTAATACGCGATATGGTCGTACGATCAGATCAAGCGACTGCTCGCCTCGGTCTCTGTAATCAAACAGAACGCGATATGATCGCACGATCAGATCAAGCGACTGCTCGCCTCGGTCTCTGTAATCAAATAGAACTCGATATCATCACGCAACTTCTTGCCGCAGTCTCTATAATCAAACAGAACGCGATATGATCGCACGATCAGAACACGCAACTGTTTACCGCGGTCTCTGTAATGAAGCAGTATGCGATATGGTCGTACGATCAGATCAAGCGACTGTTCGCCTCGGTCTCTGTAATCAAACAGAACTCGATATCATCACGCAACTTCTTGCCGCAGTCTCTATAATCAAACAGAACGCGATATGATCGCACGATCAGAACACGCAACTGCTTACCGCGGTCTCTGTAATGAAGCAGTACGCGATATGGTCGTACGATCAGATCAAGCGACTGCTCGCCTCGGTCTCTGTAATCAAACAGAACGCGATATGGTCGCACGATCAGATCAAGCGACTGTTCGTCTCGGTCTCTGTCATCAAACAGAACGCGATATGATCGCGCGATCTCGGATCAAGCGACTGCTCGCCTTGGTCTCTGTAATCAAACAGAACGCGATATGTTTGCACGATCAGATCAAGCGACTGCTCGCCTCGGTCTCTGTAATCGAAACAGAACGCGATATGTTTGCACGATCAGATCAAGCGACTGCTCGCCTCGGTCTCTGTAATCAAACAGAACTCGATATCATCACGCAACTTCTTGCCGCAGTCTCTGTAATCAAACAGAACGCGATATGATCGCACGATCAGAACACGCAACTGCTTACCGCGGTCTCTGTAATGAAGCAGTAAGCGATATGGTCGTACGATCAGATCAAGCGACTGCTTGCCGCGGTCTTTGTAATCAACCAGAAAGCGATGTGATAGCGCGATGATCTTTGTAATCAAACTAGTTGGATTATTTGTGTGCTGTGTTCATCTAAGATTAAGTGTGTTAGCAATTGATAAAATATTTTGTCCTGATGAAGAAGAGCTTTGTATTCTTCACTCTAGTAGCCCGACCCGTCGCCATCAGCCAGCACTAATTACGTGCAGCTAAACCAAACATACGTGTAACGTACGCTGGATTTAATTACATTGTAACACAGACAAAGAATACCAACAGCGACGGCCGACTGGTGGCGTGGTTTTCGATCAATATTGACATCAAATAAAGAGAAGCATGCATATTGTCAGTGCCGTCAAAACAGTCGACAAAAAATAAATAGCATCATCAGACTAGTCTATTATTACTGTGCGTTCCAAACACATGTCCAGTTCAGTTATATCTGTATCTTAAAAAAAATGTATGAAACGTAATACAGATCAGTCCTGCAGTTCCGGCCGATTTGTTTATTTTGTATTAATAGCTATTTATTTCCATATGTGTACGTCATTAAGCATTTAGACTGTTTTGATCCTAATCAGATGATCAACTTAAACATATGTTCATTAAACGAGATAGTTTATTAGATTCACCATAGAATGCAGCACATACAACTGTTTTATTCCCGCCTGTTTTCATTTATGTTTAAGCAGATTTTCTGCGGACTAGATTCTTGTATGTTTTAAAGTGCCCCGGGTCTGGGTATTTGATTATGGCCGAATAAATAGCTCATTTACCATTGTTGAATTTGCTAATAAACCTTAAATTAACCCTGACCGCTGTCGAGTTTGTTTTTCAATTTACTCATTTGGTACACACAGCTTCTTAATTGGAGTTTTGGACAAATTTAAGTACTGCCTCGCACTCATTAATCACATTTCTCAAAATTCTTGTGGCCTCATATATTTAACAAAACGAGCCAAAACTTAAACTTTAAAAAACTACATATTTTGAAAAACACGATATCTAACACAGAGAGAAAATAGTCAATGGGAATTGCTTCATACGGGTTAATGAAATAGACATTGCATAAGCATAGTCTACAGTAAATTTCTCCACGGTCAATTGTTTTCCGTGTTTGGATAAAAAAGTGAAATTGTAAACCCGTGTAAATTAGACTCATGGGTTTGATGCTGTCTGAAACTGTCTTAAGTATTTACAATTCCTCCCCCGTACACCCGGTATGTGGGTCTATACTTTGTAAAAGGCGGAAGATCTGCATTGTATTTGTTATGGCTGGTGAATTATGTGGCACTTAAATAAAGACCAGGTGTTAAATGAACTTTGCATTTATTTCAGCGTTACCAACGTCGTGGCAAGATCATGCGCTTTCTAGCGGCGAAGTCATGAAGCTTGGTTAGTGGTTTTTTTACAGTTTTAAATTCAATAAAAATATATCTGCCGCAAAGAAAAACGAAGAACGAATAAAAAAATGTTTTCACGTACCGAAATGCGACAGTTATAAAAATTTAAACACGTTAATGTAACGTGAACTCGAGTGAAGTGATTTTCCTTTTAATATATAACATTATAAATATTAAATTAAGTTTTTCATGTTTTGGTTTAATTAAAACGCCTTAGCGTGTTACACGGGTTCAGCTAGTTGTAAATAATTTTATATGACCGACGTTTTTAAATTCCATACAGAAAGAAAAATTACGTTATATAATAAAGAACAGGGACGCCACTTGGAAACTAGCGCAAACTACAAACATTTTCGCGATAAAAAATTGTAAATTTTATTACGTTTTTGTAAGCAGATGTTTTCATTTAACTATGTTTTACATTTCAGTGGTGAAAAAAATTTTTAATCTATTACATTTCAAGGCATCATTAGATCTAAATATGTTAGGAAGTCGTTTTGGGGGGAATCTTTTCATGCATAAAATATATTTGATTTTCTAAATGTGAACGAAATCGGTTGAACCGTTTTTTTTGTTTAGAATCAAAACCGATTGTTTTGAAATTGGTACGGGGGTACTTTGTATAATGCCCGAACAACGTATGTGTAAGATTTTTTTCTATTCTCTTCAGTTTCAAGATGACGGCCTATGTTTTACAATAATGAGTGCACGCAGTTTTAGCCAAACGCTTTGACCGATTGTCTTGAAATTTGATACGAATGTACCTTTTATAAAGCCCAAATGACGTACGTGTAAGATTTTTCCCTATTGACTTCTGTTTCGGAATTGCGGCCTCTGATGTGATGATGACGAGTGTGTGCAATTCTAATAAAACACATTGGCCGATTGTTTTGAAATTTGGTGCAGAAGTACCTTGTACGAAGCGCGAAAGACACGTGTAAGATTTTTTCCCATTCACTTCCGTTTCAAGTAACGGGCTCTGATACAAAGTTGAGAGTATAGTTGCTGGTTATTTCCATTAATACTGGATGTACTGTTTTGACTGCTCCGGAAAGAGCATAAAATATCCAATAAAGTTGGTCCAATAACATTTTTCAATTATTTTACGGTTACCGGTTAAATTGGCGAGAAAACACGAGTGTTGCCGTCGAGCACTCTGTAATTAAGCATACACTACGAAGTCTACTGTTCCTTGAACTGCTAGTTTTAAAACTCAGAGAGGCTTCATAGTTTTCCTCATAAGTCTAAATGTTTCAATTATTTTGTCAATTTTAAGACGAAATTTATAATGTTTTCCTTTTCAATAGCGTAAATGTAGGGAAATTTTCAACTATTAGTCACAGCCTGAAAGTGTCGATGAGAATTCTACGATAAAGCATTGAGGATAATATGGTTTTAGATTTAACATTAGTCTAATGGGACACCAGTCCAACTGAAACTTAAGTAGGCTCTATGTATGTGCGTGCAGCTCAGTACTGACTATAAGGAATTAGTGGAGCTAATGAGTAAACAGTCATTTCGAAACTCGCTTAAAGTTACGCAACTATTTAAAAGTTACCGCACGGCCGGTACAAGGTGGAATTTTATGAGCAAACTTTGTACAATCTTTGCGTCTGTTGTTTTATAACGCGTGTAAAATGTAGGTGTGAATCAGCCTATAGCGTGCTGAAATCCGTTTATTGGTGGAATATTAGCAGAGACTATACAGTGTACGTCGTCGCCAATCTAAGTTATATTCGTATTCGTATTATTGAACGAGCGAAGTGAGATCTGTTTTAACTCAGCCGTTCGGCACCTGTGTTTGTTTTGTATGCAGTTTTGGCCAAACGCATTGACCGATTATTTTGAAATTTTGTACGCAGATACCTGGTATAAAGCTCGAAATACGTAAAATATTTTTCCCATTCACTTTCGTTTCAAGATGGCGGCCTCGTACAATAACAAATGTACGCTGTTTTAGCATTGACCGATTGTTTTGAAACTTGTTAGAAAGATACGTTGCATGAAGCCCAAATGCTGTATGTATAAGAATTTTGCTCGTTTAGTTCTGTTTGACGATGGCGGCTTCTGATTAACGACGACGATCGTACGTAGTTTTAACCAAACACTTAGGGGTGATTATTTTGAATTTCGGTACGAATTCGGGAAATTCGCATAAAATGTTTCCCATTCACGTTTCATGATGGCGGCTTCAATAACGACGACGATCGTACGTAATTTTAACCAAACACTTAGGGGTGATTATTTTGAATTTCGGTACGAATTCGGTTCGAAATACGTATGCATAAAAATGTTTCCCATTCACTTCCGTTTCATGATGGCGGCTTCTGAATAACGACGACGATCGTACGTAGTTTTAACCAAACACTTAGGGGTGATTATTTTGAATTTCGGTACGAATTCGGTTCGAAATACGTATGCATAAAAATGTTTCCCATTCACTTCCGTTTCATGATGGCGGCTTCTGATTAACGACGACGATCGTACGTAATTTTAACCAAACACTTAGGGGTGATTATTTTGAATTTCGGTACGAATTCGGTTCGAAATACATATGCATAAAAATGTTTCCCATTCACTTCCGTTTCATGATGGCGGCTTCTGATTAACGACGACGATCGTACGTAATTTTAACCAAACACTTAGGGGTGATTATTTTGAATTTCGGTACGAATTCGGTTCGAAATACGTATGCACGTATGCATAAAAATGTTTCCCATTCACTTCCGTTTCATGATGGCGGCTTCTGATTCAGCGTAGAGATTGTACTTGCTGGTTATTTTCTGTAGTATTGTCAAACGGCAAAACCTATCATAATTCTAACCGGTTCATAATGGTTAAAATTTCGGGTAAAGTTGGTCCTGTAACATTTTTCGTAAATATAACCGGTTAAATTAGCGGAAAAGGTTACGAGCGCTCTCGTGATATATTAATTAAGAATATGCTGTGAGGTTACTGTTCTTTGAACTGCTAGACTGTATATTAGTTATGCCGTTTATTATTATTCTGCAAATTATTTATGCCGTCTGTGTCTCATTCTTTGTACCTTACAAAATGTCGGCCTTATTGAATCTGTTCCCAGTAAGATGTTAACGTTACAGATTACGCCGCTAATTTTTAAGATAAAATTAAATTTGAAATTTCATTTTAAAGGTATTTTATGTGGGAATGTGGCCAGTTTGTTACATTTAAGATATTTTTTGTAAGGTATAAAATATATACAAAATGTGAAAAGTTGTTCATCCCACTTTAAAAAAAAGACGTTTAAAATGAGATATCAAACATAATGTTATCTTAACGAATAGCGGAGTAATCTGTAATGTTAATTAGCATTAGTACTGTAGGGAGTAGATTAAATAGAGTCCACAGACTAACAGCTATGCCATATTTCTAGTTCTGAATATTTGAATTAAGCCGTTTTATTCCACCATTTTGTGACTTATACTTTTTTGGATTAGGTATTAATTGTTTTTTTTTATTTGTATTTACATTTTTTAGGCGCTGAGGATTCAAGGACGGATTAAAAGGGGGGCGAATCCCTCCCGAGACAAAAGAAATAAAATAAAAAACGTAAAAGATCTAATTTGACTTCCTTAAAGTGGAAGTATCGCAGCTTCGAGGAAAAGAATCAAAGAGACACTGAGGGTTCCGGAACCCGTCACATTATCCCGATCTCAACTTGTCCGTATGTACATAAGTAAGTTGGTGCACTTTGAAATGTTCGTACTGAGAGTGAGAAAGGGGTTAATCAAATATTTTATTTTTGTTCTCTCTTCTCTTCTTGCGTTAACTGCAACAGCTGCAAGATCTTTCTGGACTCTAAAATTGATCAAAATTTGGTTGAGAAACTGTTGTGCCGCTTAACTGGATTTGCTTAAGCTAATGAGGACGAGGGATCAGATTTAACGGTAAGGGTAAAGTAACTGGAGTACCTGCAGCTACATATAAAAAAATTATAGATTAGTAGGCTATATTGAGAAGAGGGGAAGTTAAGTAAATTGGGCCAGTTTTGCAAAAGTTTTAAAAATTAGTAATAAAAAAAATTAGGTTTTTTGTCTAAAGTGGAATAAATTTGTACACTTATTTTATGTGCGTTTTAAGTCTCGAAACAGCTTGATAGTGCTAGTTTTTAAGGTATTATTTCAAACATTTCCATCCTTCCTTTAAATTGAATCATCCATCCAACCTTACTCACTCACAAAATTGCATTAATCCACCAGTGTGAGCATTCTATGAAGTAGAAAACACGAGGCCCGTGAGTGCATATGGACCGGAAATACAACTTATAAAAGTAATTCTGCTGTATCACGTTTCGTATAAACAAAAATAAACGTGTATAACAGTAACGCAACGCCTTAGTGTACGAAACACCTGTTCTAGCCGAGCGGGATACGTGGGCAGAGTGAGGTTAGGTTAGGTTGGCAACAACGCGATGAAGCAATAGCCACTGTACTGTGTTCAGCTGAGCTCAGTCTTGTCTTGTGCGTCGAACGCGCGGTGTCACATCTATGTTTTAGTACAGTGGGTTAGTGTGAGCCAGTGCTGTGACTGTTTAGTTGATTTTTGGATATATTTACACTTATTGGTTTAAGTCACGTTTACAAAGTGAGTATTCGTTTCTATTTATACAATTCCAACGGCATATTTGTAAACGATTTCATGTTAATATTTTTGTTTATAGTTTTATTTCCAATATTTCTTTTTCCTTCGAATTTGTGTAATATTATTGTGTAAAAAATTTTTAAATATCCTTGTAAAGAACTCGTGAATGTTTATTATATCTGGTAACTTTTTATAGTTTTTTTTAAATTAAAAGTACGGGCTTCACGAATATAATATTTTACTGACAAGTATTAATAAATTTACTGTATTTTGTATACAACTCTAAAGAACACGTAGAAAAAAATATAGTTGCAATATTTGTACATGAAACAATATTTTTTCCACTGTAATGATATTTTTTTCGGTCACCAATATGTAAAAAAACGCGAACAGCTGATTCATGTTATCATTTGAAGTAAACAACTTATTTGTTATATTTCATTGAATTTGTACAGAGTATACCTTACGTTTGTTAAAAAAAAACTTAGTACTATTTCAAGTTGTAAAATTTTACAAGGACATATTATAAACGTCCTTTCAGTATTTTTGTTTATAGTTTTATTTCCAACATTTTTTTCTTCGGATTTGTGTAATATGTGTAATTCTGTAAAAAATCCTTAATTATGTTTGTAATCTTTAAACAAATCTTTAACAACTCGTGAATAACTATTTATACCTGGTAACTTTTTATAGTTTTTTTTTAAAAATTAAAAGTACGGTCTTTACGAATATAATACAATAATAGTAATATATCAAAGAAGTAAAATTTTACATAGGATGACTAAACGATTTTAAAAGAATTAAAGATTAAAAGAAATTTTAATTATATTTATTTATTTTTGCGAGGAATATTAAATTTTTGAGTACACTCATTTGTCTTTCATAAATGTCAATTTTTTTTATTTATTGACACGTTTCGGATTACATCCATTATCAAAATATATTGCTGTACCGTATTTATTACTGTAATATTTTACGTACAGACGGCGATAAGGTTTGATAATGGAGGTGTTTTGAAACTAATTATATAATGTTTTTATGTTACTTACGTTGCTATATTGATTTTTTTTATAACCTGCTTTTATTTTTTTTAACACAAATGTATGCTTTACATATTTTTAAAATTAAATTTTACAGCATTCAGTGTAATTTGCTAATTAATATTTTTTATATGTTAGTGAAAAGATAGATATTGGGGTGTTTGAAGAGACAGTGGTACGTAAAATAGGTTCTCGAGGATATAAAATTGTAATAAATCGATGTTAGAGTAGTTGCCCTTGAAAGTTATCGGAGTGGCTGCATTAATATTTAGGTTAGTTACCAGACGGGGCCTTATACTGTACTATGAAAGTTATCTGTCGCGAAACGCTGACTCACTAGCAAATAATATTTCCTATTTTCTTACAAACGCCAGTTTTAACTGATGTTTTATTACGTCCTTAAGAAATCAAAACTGCAACAGTTTTCGTTCTCCGTAACTAAAGTGTCAGTACGAAAGATTTTTCGTGTCGATTATATTATTCCCCAAAAAATACACGTGTGGAACTCGGGGAGTTACCAACAAAAGCGAAGATTTTGTTAATGATATCTTTGTTCAATATATAATTAGTTTTGAGATATGTTTAGAAATATCCTGTTTTGTTTAAATAAATAAATACGTAAATCTAGCTCAGATATTATCGTATCTTAATCATTTAGGCTATTTCTGAAAGTTTGTGTGTTTGTTTATTTGTTTGTTTTGTTATTGAATCACGCTTTAACTTCTGCACCAATTGAGATGAAATTTTGTATGAACATGGTTTAGGTACCTGCAATAAATATATGCCTATTCCCGTTTTGAAAAACGCCATTATACTACTTACCCAGCCCAACATAATTATTTAGTATTTAGTTTTGTGACAAGTGTTAAGTGTACAACAGTTACGTTTTATACGTTTAATTATATACCTATATTGGTAAATTTGAATAATAAATATTTTTAAATTATTTTAAACGCCATTATACTATTTACCCAGTCCAAGGTAATTATTTATTATTTAGTTTTGTGACGTGTTAACAACAGTGACATTTTATATGTTTATTATAGGCGTATATTGGTAGGTGTGAATAATAAATATTCAAATTATTTTAAACGCCATTATACTACTTACCCAGTTCAACTTAATTATTTAGTATTTATTTTTGTGACATATGTTAACTGTACAACAGTGACATTTCATACGTTCATTATAGGTCTATAATGGTAGGTGTGAATAATAAGTATTTAAATTATTTTAAACGCCATCATACTACTTACCTAATACAACTTAATTATGTAGTATTTAGTTTTGTGACAAGATTTAATTGTATAACAGTAAAGTTTTATACGTTTATTATATATTGGTAGGTGTAATTAAAATATGTTTAAATTATATTAAACCTTATCATACTACTTACCCAATCAAGTTTAATTATTTAGTATTCAAGGGTTAATTGTATAACAGGGACGTTTTATACGTTTATTGTATACTGGTAGGTGTTAATAATATATAGCCTATTTAAATTATTTTAAACGCCATCTTACTACTTACCTAGTCCAACTTAATTATTTAGTATTCAAGTGTTAATTGTAGATGTTTTATACGTTTATTATGTAGGCCTATGGGTAGGTGTGATTAATAAATGTTTAAATTATTTTAAACGCTATCATACTACTTACCCAATCCAACTTACTTATTTAGTATTTAGTTTTGTGACAAGTGTTAATTGTATAATAGTTTTTTAATAATTGTTTTAATAATAATTGTTTTATTAAAGTTTAACAGAACCCTGTTCTAGAGTATCGAGTAGCAAAAATCTATATGTCTTGACCGAAAACCATAAATCGCATAATATTTTATATAGAAATAACCTATACGTATTTATTATCTGGTATATATAATTTATAATTATATTTTGAAGTGAAGCTTTTAATGTTAGCTTTGGCGAGATGAGCGAATAGAAAAAAAAGTCTGGCGAACAGGAAAATGTAACGGAAATATGGAACGAACGAGCACACGAATTTGGTCTTTCTGACTTTTTTCTCCCTCCTTTTCGGTAACAGTACAAACGTAGTAAATGAAAACGTTGTTGCTTTGGTTTCGGTATTTTTCCTTAGTTGAAGAACACGTGCACGTTGTAACCATTTATAATACATTCGAAATTAATATAAACGTTTATAATAATTGTTGTAATATTGCTAGTTTTTAACATAACCTGAACCTTATTATAGCCTATCAGCTTTGCAATGAAATCAGCTATAACTATAGTAAACTAGCTGTTACCCGTTGCGGCTTAGCCTGCAATTTATTAATGTAGTTAATAAAATTTATAGTCGAATTTCAAAATCAGAATAACTTAATTTTAATTTAATATAGCCTATTATGTATTTTACAAACACAGATAATTATGTTTTTTATTATTATTGATAAATATTCAGAAAATGTTTTCATACTGATAGATTTATCTGAAATAATTTCTAATAACGGTTTTTTAAAGAATTATTACGAAAAGTAATTTAATTAAACGTTTACGAAACAAAGATTATATTTATTTATAAACATTTACAGAGTTTGAAGAGTTAATGTTTACAGTTATAAAATTGTTACGTTGAAACTTATCGGACATTCTGTAGCTTGTATTTATGTCAAATGAGAATCACTTCAGAAAATCTGCGAAAACTTAACCATAAAAATGTTTTATGTGCTGCATTGTGAAATGAAAATAATGAACTACTGCGAATAATGAATTAATGTAATCAACAGATCAAATAAAATCTTAGCCATTAGTTTAACAAGGGAACTTTGAAAACCAATGGAGTGAATAAATAAAATAGTTTAAATCTAAAATACCTAGACTCTATCATTTAAAAATGACCAAGCAAATTGGTAGGATAGAACAGCCGTCCTGAATTGTATTAGATTTCATTATTTTACTTTTTTAATGTAGCCTATATGGTACTGCGTTATTGCTTTAATAAACTAGTTTCTGGAAATAAGTTAATCCAATGAATTATTTGATTGATGAACCTAGATGAAATTAGATACTGTAGTTATAGTAAAAGTTTTGAATTAATTCGTAACGATCAGCTGATTTCATTGAACAGCTGATAGGCTATAATCAGTTTCAGGTTATGTTGTTAAAAACTAGCAATATTAACAACAATTATTATAAACGTTTATGTTAATTTCGAATGTATTATAAACGGTTACAACGTGCGCGTGTTCTTCAACTAAGGAAACAAACCGAAACCAAAGTAACACAACGTTTTCATATAATACCCGTGTACTGTTATCGAAAAATGGAAAGAAAAAGAAAGAGACAGAAATAGAGAGACGAAATTTGTTTGCTCGTTCGTTCTATACTTCCGTTACATTCATCTGTTTAGCAGACTTTTTGTATTTACTCCTATCGCCAAAGCTAACATTAAAAGCTTCGCTTCAAAATAATTAATGAAAAAATGATTTACTCTGTACCACTTATATTAATGAACTAGTAGATCGACTTAACGCACGATAATAACTTGATCAAACCTGCGTGCAGGTCCGAAATACGAGAGCTTTTCTCTTTTTTTATTGGGGCCCCTTGTCATCGAAACCGATCGTATTGTTTGTAAACTCCTTTTTTATTTTGTGTTTTTTTTTAAGATTCAGTTCCAAAACATTTATTTTTTCAAATTTAATGCACTGACTTTATTCTTTTTGTAACCTGGTTTATGAGATTGAATAAATAAAACGAATAAAATATGAATCTGTTTTTTTAATTCTTATTCGAAAGCTGCCCTACTGGGAATTTTGGCTGCGATGGTGAACCTTCATATGTTTTGTTAGGGTGGATCATACATAAATGCTCAAATGTAACACTGTTTTGAAAACAATTTAAAAAAACTAAAAACTAGTTTTGCAATGTGGGTAAACCCTGCAACAGTCAAATTTTATCGAAATCGTACTATTAGTTTCGTTCTCAATAATTTGCTGTTGTATTCGTAGGTCTACACTTGGACAAACTATATAGTAGCGGATATTTACTGCTAACAATTTTATATAATATAGTTTGTAGCTCA
Source organism: Callitettix versicolor (assembly GCA_022606455.1). Taxonomy (NCBI): domain Eukaryota; kingdom Metazoa; phylum Arthropoda; class Insecta; order Hemiptera; family Cercopidae; genus Callitettix; species Callitettix versicolor. The sequence continues at coordinate 32,227,152 of CM040184.1, forward strand.
TTTCTGTTGGGAAAATGAGGAAATGTAGCAGCCATTTATGGTAAGACCCAGACTGGGGATTTTGAAATGAGCACTGATCTTGACCTCTAGATCACTTTTGAGGGGGTTTAAAATATGTGTGTATGTGTGTGTGTGCGCGCGCGCGTGTGTGTGCGTGCGTTCGCGCTTGCTTGCTTCTGTGTATATTTTGGTAATAGCTTGGACACGTTCGTTAACAGGCAAAATTCGTTCTACAGTTTCAAAATTACGGTCATTTCAAATCTTTAAAAATTCATAACGTTTTGTTTTAATTTTTTTAAAATTTGATTCCATTAATGTTAACAATTGCATAAAGTATCATTTTGAATTTTAATAATCCTTTGAAATTAGTACTGTAAGTGTAATTTGGCGGCGGTTCATTTTTGTACTTTTCAGTGCAATTTAAATATTGAAAAGTTAGTATGTATAGATTTTAATCCTGAGTGTAACAGTGAAATCAGAATTTTTTAAAATGTTAAAGTAAAATAGTTTTGGAAATTCGCTTCTATCGTGACAGCGAGACAGCTATGTGATGAGATAATTGAATACTTTTTCCATGACCATATAGATACAGGCGGCGCGTGTGTGGGTAACAGTGCCTTCCAGATTTTTACTTAATTTTTTCTTTATTTTTGTCGTCGTGAGAAACAATCTTCTTTCGTCAATTAAACGAAATTTTTGCACAGAAATAACCATTAAAATCAAAACTAAAGAAACAGAAAGAAAGTTACGTAAAATAATACTAAACTAAATAAAATAGAACACTGTTATACAATTTAAAACGAATCGATACCTTCAAAATAGCAAAGTCCTTGAGCGGATATATTCTGTTTTTCTATTTAGGTTAAATTGTCCGGCTAGGCGAGTTCTCTTTCAAGGCCATTTAATTTTATTCATTTGAATTAAACTTAATTGTAGTTCAGAAACACGACGCTGTAAGACAACAGTGATTTAATGAGGCAGTTAACTGTCTGTAATTGTTGTACTGTTTGTACGCTATTGTTTGCAAGTAAATAGATTAGCAACGGCTGATACACTGAGTGCAGCACATTGTGATAATGTATTGTTATCAGTGCAGTTACATAAGAGTTCTTAATGTACTTTGAAAACACAAAACTTGGAAACGTCTGTGATTTAGTTAGGCAGTTAATTGGCTGGAATTGTTGTACTGTGTTGGTGCGTGGATTGTTTGCAAGTAAATAAGTTACTAAGGGTAACACATTGTGATAATATGTTATTATCAGTGCAGTTACATAAAGCTTCTTAATCTACTTTGAAACACAAAATTTGGAGACGTCTGTGATTTAGTGAGGCAGTTAATTGGCTGCAATTGTTGTACTGTGTTGGTGCGTGGATTGTTTGCAAGTAAATAAGTTACTAAGGGTAACACATTGTGATAATATGTTATTATCAGTGCAGTTACATAAAGCTTCTTAATCTACTTTGAAACACAAAATTTGGAGACGTCTGTGATTTAGTGAGGCAGTTAATTGGCTGGATTTGTTGTACTGCAGGCTATGTGTGCTTGGTAGAGTACCAATAGATTACTTAACAATTGCAGCCAATTAATTGCCTCACTAAATAACAGATGTCTCCAAGTTTACAGTTTCCAAAGTAATTTAAGAATTCTTATGTAACTGCTATGTTATTAATTTATTTCTGCTAAATTATAACATTATTTTTTGTCTGAAAGTAAACAAATTTATCTCCAAGTGATACACTTAGGGGTAATACATTGTGATAATATATTGTTATCAGTAGTGCAGTTACATAAAGGTTCTTAATCTACTATGAAAACACAAAACTTGAAGACGTCTGTGATTTAGTTTGATAGTTAATTGGCGGGAGTTGTACTATATGTGTGATTTGATTGTTTGTAAGTAAATAAATTAGCAACAGTTGATACGCTAAGGGTAATATATTGTTATCAGTAGTGTAGTTGCATAAAGGTTCTTAATCTTTTTTTAAAACAGGAAAACTATTTGATATTATAGTGAAGTCGAGATTATATTATATTTGCAACAGAATTACTTCTGAGTTCGCATAAAAATGTGAAATAACCTTTTTTTGAAAGTGTGAGTGCTTTATCAACAGGGTTTTTCTTTATCAGATTCGTAAGCTTATCTATCCATTTCAATAAATTGATTCAATTAAAATTTATGCTGTAACTCTACATAAATAAATAAGAATACATTTATTTCTCATGAAATGTAATGTACATACAAATTTTACATGAATGCAATTAGTACATTAATAGTACTGGACAACTAATAAAAATAATAAATGCACAGGCTTGACCGTGTAAACTAGCGAGCGCACCTAGACTCTGTTTTACAAAACATAGGCCTAAATATTAGATTCACATAGAGTAACTCCTAGTGTGTACTATCAAAACTAAACAGATCAAAAGAATACAGTATAAACCAACATTTTAAGAAATACAGATTAGGTTCTCAAGGCAAAGCCAGTTTGAAGGCATAAATTGTACAAATGTGAATAAATATTTCAGCTTCATACAGAATGCACATCTTACATACGTGTAAAAAAAACATTGATCCCAAATGGATTGCTACTTACCATATATATAATTCTCAATGCAATGTATACATCTATACACACACGTACACACATATGTACATATACGTACGAACGCTCGCGCGCGCGCACACACACACACACAAACATGCACCTCGGTGGCCTAGTTGATAGCGTACTGGGCTTTCACCCCGAGGACCCGGGTTCGATTCCCGGCCAGGGCTTGGCATTTTCATACGCTATAAATCATCCCATCGTCTGCATTAGCCCAAGTGTGCACAATAATCGGATGTTAAACACAAAAAAAACAAAAACAAAAAAACATGCATGCACACGCACACACTATCTCTCTCTCTCTCTCTCTCTCTCTCTCTCTCTCTCTCTCTCTCTCTCTCTCTCTCTCTCTCTCTCTCTCTCTCTCTCTCTCTCAAGCCTATATCTGAGGAGAACAACTCTTACGTTGTCGAGTTCCAGACATTTGCCACTTACATAAGTCATATTACAGTATGGCAACATAACACAATATCGCCTAGGGCATAATTTTAAATATTAAATTGAATACGTACCGTCATTTGAACATTTTATACGTTAACATAAAAGAGAATATTTTTCAATCTTATCAGTCGTAAATAAACCATTTTTAAGACATTGCAAAAAAATATTTAATTGACGTTTGATTTTTTTATATCTGGTTCTAATAAATCAAGTTTTAGTAAAAAATAAATTGGCTTGTTTTGGTGCAATTAAATGGCGCGTTTCTTAATTGAAACTTATATTAATATATGCATACTTTGCTATTATGTAATATGGGTGGGCTTTAAAAACTAACAAGTTTAGGTAAAATAATGTTAAAAGTGTTTTGTTTCAATTTTTCCTTTGGAATACGGAAGAAGAAAAAATTGTGCTTTTAAATTTTTTCTTAATGTTTTTGTTGTGTGTTTGTGTTATTTTTTCGTTGAACTGTACTCGTATACTATAAAATATGGAACGAATCAATAACTTCATTCTAAAAAGCTGCTGCGTTTGAATAAAGTCCATTCGTATACATTGTATTTAGGTTAAATGTTTTCCAGCTGCTAAAAGTGGAATACAATACTGTATTTGTATTTCTTCTGATATTTTGCAATGTGATGTTTTAATTAATAGTCGCAATTGTACCATATAAAGCCCAGTATGTTTTGTTATTGTTTTTGTTTACTAGTTACGGCTTGTTTTGTTATTGTTACTATGTTATTGTTAATATGTTTTGTAACAATAGAATTTATTAAATAATAGCAACACACAAGTTGCCTGGCTCACGCGATGGAAACATCATGATTACATTGATTTTAAAATGTCACAAACGGCATTTTAAACATTCAAATTGCATCAAAAAGTAAACCCTTATCGCCGTCAAATTCAATTTCATACCACGAATTTTGAAAATCCATAACACTTACGCAGTTTTTTAACGCTGATTACCATGGTGATATTCGATTTTAAACAAAATTTGAAATGGAAAAAGTTACGAATTTTTAAAGATTTCAAATCCGCGCTATTTTGAAATTTTTTTAACAGATTTTGATAGTAACGAAATTGTCTAAGCTATTAAGTTACTACAATCGATTTTTATGTCAAATTTGAATTTAAGTCATACAAAAAAATGCAAATTTGGGAATACTAAAACGCGCGCGCCCACACACACACACACACACACACACACACACACACACACACACACACACACACACACACACACACACACACACACACACACACACACAACACGTTCTTTCTCTGTAACGGTATCTTTCTTTCCCCTTCCTCGTCTTTCCTCTGCCTTCTCTCCAGCTGCTCTTCTGTTCTGTTGGGCTTCTTTTTTCTGCCGTTCCTCATCCTTAGCGATTAGCATTGCTAACATGTCGTTTCCCACCTTAGATGAGGCGGCTTTGTTTGGTAAAGCCTTTTTTTAATCTATACTTATTTTTATTTTAAATCATAGGGTTTATATATTATTTCTCGAGTCAACATTCCGTTTTCTCAGCACATACTATTCGTACAGGCTTAAATGAGGTATCTTTAAAAAGATTTTTTTAACCGGCTTCTGACATTGTAAGAAACGATTTACCGCTAAAACGTATTGTTTATGGAAAATTTTAAGCTAAAAGACCCTTTTAACTGCCACAGGCAAAACGGCATGGATGCGCAGCTCGAATGCGCATGCGCGGCATCACAAATCAGATAATATTTTGTTTAATTTACGATGCTAACTTATTAATCACGCAAAGACAATCCCATTACAAATGCCACTTTTTTACATAACGTGCGTAGTGCAATTTCAATATGTACTTAAAAGTCATTAAACTTATAGGTTATGTGGCCCTACTGACAGTCTCCTATCCCTGCCCGTCGTACAAGCCGGACAACCATTTTGAATACCAAACACATGTTTTGTACATTGTTTTTACACAAATATATTTGTGATTTCTCCTTTCATTGCATTTATCTAATACTAATCGAACGCTTTTACATTTATTTTTTAAACAGGTTTTATTTTATAATGCATGTTTTCCCTTCCTTCCAACACATTATATATAGTCCTCACTCCAACGACTATTCTTATTCAAAAGGCTGTATTTACTTAAAACTTTCATAGTGCGAAATTTCGCACGGACCCCCGGTTGACTATATTTTAATTTAATTAGTTAATGTTTTATTTTCCCTAAATGCTTTTCTTTGTTTCACTATATTTGGTGTTCCGCGACAACCCCTACCTGTAGGAACGCTTATATATATATATATATATATATATATATATATATATATATATATATATATGTATATGTATATTGTATGTACACTTTTTTAACAACGGAAAGCGATCTAGTGGTGTTCATTTCTAAGGTACAGGTCTGGGTCTTACCATGATGGACGCTCCAATAGATTTTTTCTCATGGAAATTTTGCGTATAATAAACAGCTAACATTTATCGCGATGATTAGTTTTTGTCACTCAGGTTGAATTAGAATTTATTGTTATCTTATTATCTGAATTATTATTATTATCTGAATTAGAATCGTTTGGTTTCCCAGGGACTCCTAGTGGAATCGGTCCTCCACTATTATTAGACTGCCTCGGTGGCCTAGTTGATAGCGTACTAGGCTATCACCCCGGGGCTCGGGTTCGATTCCCGGTCACGGCTTGGCATTTTCATACGCTATAAATCATCCCATCGTTTGCATTAGCCCTAGTGTGCACAATAGACTGACGTTAAAAAAAAAATAGAATCTATTAATTATTTATATTTACGCAATTCAGGAAATTACATTTCGATGCGATTGTTTAATTTGGTTTTGCAATACTATATTTGCCATGTAATTAAATCAGAAACAGCTGATGTAACAATGAGAGTTGCGCATTGTTATGATATGTTGTTGTTAGTCCGTTTAGATAACACAATTTCCGTTTAAATGTAAGTGCAATTACTAATTCATTTAAGTTATTACGAGTAACGTTTTCATTGCTTTTACACTGTTCTTCGTAAAGTGAATAATTGATGAAGTAATAAGGTTTCTTTGTTGACACATTGTTTGTTCTTTTGGTTATCTGTAGTTCACGTGTATTTATTCTCTTAGGACGTGATATTATGCTAGTAGAGAATTACAGTTATTTAACTAACAGATTTAATCTGTCATTTCATATCTTTCATTTCACATTTAGTATTATATTTATTGATCTTTAACTACTAGTTTACATAAGAATATCTGTAGTAACGTTTTATTGTTTTAAGTGTGCTAATCACACTTTGCAATTATTCTATGCGTGTGGTTTAGTGATATTTTTTTGTTCTTTCTTCATTATCAAAATACTGATAATATTAATTGATATTCAAAAAATATATACCGTATGTGGTGTGTGTGTGTGTGTGTGTGTGTTTTGCAAATATTATTTAATGCTGTAAACTACTGCATTTGTTTTTATTTGTTGTTTTCATTATATTACTAGTAGTTAAAAAAACAGTAGATCTCGTAGTATATTCTTAATTAATATACAGAGCGCTCCAGGACAGCGCTCGTAAGATATCTCGCCAATTTAACCGGTAACCGTAATATTTACGAAAAATATTACTGGACCAACTTTATTGGAAATTTTATGCTCTTTCTCCACGAAGCGGTCAAAATAGCGATAGGTACTGCCTTTCAGCTAATATTACAGGCAATAACCAGCAACTACACTCCCCACGTTGAACCATAACCCGCCATCTTGAAACGGAAGTGAAGGGGAAAATCTTACACATACGTCTTTCGAGCTTTGTTAGAAGGTACGTTCGTACCAAATTTCAAAGCAATCGGCCGTCCGTTTTATTAAAATTGCGTACGCTAGTCGGTAAATAAGAGGCAGCCATCCTGAAACGGAAGTAAATAGCAAAATGTTAAATTTACGTCATTTGTGCTTAATATAAGATATCGTACCAAATTTCAAAATAATCATTTATTGTGTTACTTTAAGGCGAAAAGCATAGAGGCTATTATCGCCTCCCAAAATGTAAGTGTGAGTGTAAAGTGTAAAAGTCGTAAGTTTAGTGTGTGTGTGTGTGTTAAGACTCGGGTACCGCGAGGGACGTCTAAATCCTCTCAATAGGTGCAGCTAGTCTGCACCCCTCTTCGGGGAAAAAATCGTTTAATGCATTCGATTAAAACGGCGTACACGCGTCATTGTGAAATAAGAGGCCGCCATCTATGAACGGAAATAAATAATAAAAAATGTTACGTATTCTTCTTTTGGGCTTTATACAAGGTGTATTCCTACCAAATTTGAAAACAGTCGGTTAGTGCTGATGAGTAATACTGCGGAACGACAGAAAAATGGAAGCTAGGAAACGGAAGACGTCGGAGAACGTTTTAAGCAGGGTGTGCAGACTAGCTGCACCTATTGAGAGGATTTAGACGTCCCTCGCGGTACCAGAGTCTAACACACACTTACACTTACAACACTACACTTACGACTTTAACACTTTATACTCATAAGGTGTTACTCATTGAGGGGGCGATAATAGCCTCAATGTGCTTTTCACCTTAAAATAACAAAAAACAAAAACAAAACAAATTTCAAAACGATCGGTCAATGCGTTTGGCTAAAACTGCGTAACAAACACAAACGAAATGCCGAACGGTCGAGCTGAGACAGAGCTCGCTTCACTCGGTTAGTAATGGTCGTTGATGTTCACTTGTAAAATGTGACGGTGTGCACACATGTACCTAAGTGTATTCAGGGTCTAATGTTGAGTAATGTGTAAATTAAATTTATTCACACTTAAAGGTTTTTAAGATGTCACATAAAGTAGCTATTAAAGTAAGTACCTGCAGCCATTCCAACTACCCTATCTGCGGCAGGGTCGGCCCTCACTCGCGGTAAGTTGTAATATAAAGTAGCTTTCTCGTCGCCCCGGTAAAATACACTGCAGGCCAAAAGTTTAAGACCAGTAAGATATTTAAAATAGACGTTTACAAAAAAATAGGCGATTTTGATATAGATTTGAAATATAGACGAATGTTTTTGCTACTAGGGCGTCAGTCTAAACTATATTTGTCAAACAAACTGCTCTTATACAAGGAGGTTTTGTGTCCAGTCTGGATGTAGGGGTTGCAACTTTGGGGTTGCATCAAGAAAACTAGCCTTAATATAATGCAATCTTTTCAAAATAAGGTACTGCGCGGGATTGTTGGTGCACCATGGTGTGTTAAGAATGATAATGTCTATAAAGACCTTAAGATGGACACGGTAAGGGAAGTGCTAAGATCCATAGTGAAGCATGAACGCAGGCTTCACAATCATGTTAACATTGTAGTGCGGGAGACGATTGCGGGCAGGAATGTGGAGCGGAGACTAAAAGAGGACAAGACCAGAAGACCTGGTGCAGTGATTATATGTTACCATATGAGAGAGTGTTCGCAGCCATTCATAGGAATGATGTCTAATACTGTGACAGTGGCATATTTGCAATTGTAACTACTGGATAAATTGTACATAGTTGTATTGAATATTAAAAAAAATGTTTTTAACGCTGTTTACGATGGTGAAATCATATTTTCAAAAATACTTCTTACATAAAAGTACGAACTTTGAAAGATTTGAAATGAACCTCATTTTGAAACTGCATGATGGATTTTGTTGGGCAACGAATATGTCCAAGGTATTATCTATATATTTTCTGTTAATGAATGTAAAGAAGTTCTTAAAAATGGATGTTGCTACACGTTAAGTGGCAAGGCGGTTAAAATGTTGTCATTTACGTAATTTTATTCCTTTTTAGAATTCATCTCCGTTGCTATTCACTGTACAAAAATAAATAAATATTAACATTTTAAAAAAATTCGTCTTCTACGAGTCGGTAAATACATGTTTTTGCGATATAATGAATCCAAAAAAAGTTATAAGCGGAAAACTAAAAACGTACCGATTTTTGACAGTTTTTCCAAGTGACAGTGAAAGGGGAGTAAGGAAAATTTAGAATTCAGGTACAAATTTGCATAAATTAGCATTAAAATATTAAAATATTGAAAATTATAATTTTAACGCTGAATACAACAGTGAAATTGGATTTTCTGTTAAGTATGGCCCCAAAATAAAATTAAAGGTTATGTATTTTCGTTTTTTATCGGAAAATACAAAATCGTCCGTTTATATAATGTTATTCAATGTTTTCGATATTGACTTCCATCATGTTATCGAGACTGCTTGTGTTGCCACTAATAGTGTGTATAAATTGCGTTTATTCCAATTCCAATAATATCGTTACACAAAAAACAAATGTCAAATTGATAAAATATTTACGTAACCGGGAATTCCCCCGTTAAGTTCTGAGATACAGACTATAGATTCAATAGTAAATGCTGATTACGTGGTAGGAATTCTAGAATTACGGTGTTGTATTATGTAACATTAAGCCATAGCTTTTTTTAAACATAACATTTATGACAGAAATTTATTTGACTGAGCGAAACGAAGTCTGTTTCTACTTGATTGTGTGTGTGTGTGTGTGTGTGTGTGTGTGTGTGTGTGTGTGTGTGTGTGTGTGTGTGTGTGTGTGTGTGTGTGTGTGTGTGTGTGTGTGTGTGTGTGTGTGTGTGTGTGTGTGTGTGTGTGTGTGTGTGTGTGTGTGTGTGTGTGTGTGTGTGTGTGTGTGTGTGTGTGTGTGTGTGTGTGTGTGTGTGTGTGTGTGTGTGTGTGTGTGTGTGTGTGTGTGTGTGTGTGTGTGTGTGTGTGTGTGTGTGTGTGTGTGTGTGTGTGTGTGTGTGTGTGTGTGTGTGTGTGTGTGTGTGTGTGTGTGTGTGTGTGTGTGTGTGTGTGTGTGTGTGTGTGTGTGTGTGTGTGTGTGTGTGTGTGTGTGTGTGTGTGTGTGTGTGTTTTGAACAAACGCATTGACCGATTGTTTTGAAATTTGGTACGAAGATATCTCGTATAACGCCCAAATGACGTATGTGGAAAGATTTCCCCCATTTACTTCTGTTTTAAGATGACGGCCTCTGATTTAATTATGACAAGTATACGCATAATTTTATACGCAGTTTTGAACAAATGCATTGACCGATTGTTTTGAAATTTGGTACGAAGATATCTCGTACGAGTATAAAGCCCAAATGACGTACGTGAACATTTGTTTCCATTCACTTCCGTTGGCGGGCTCTGATTCAACATTGAATGTAGTTACTGGTTACTTCCTCTAATTCTGGCTGAACGGCAAAACCTGTTATAATTTTGACCGCTTCATATAGAAAGAACATGAAATTTCCAATATAAAGTTGCTCCGGTAACATTTTTTGCAAATATTACGGTTATCGTTTAAATTGGTGGAAAAAGTTACGAGCGCTGTCGTGGAGCGTTCTGTAAGAATATACTGCGAGGTCTGCTGTTCTTTGACTACTAGTTAAATTAGTTTACAATAAAATCCCATTAGCGTTACAGCTTTCTTAGAAAGAGGAAAAAGCACGAGAAATCTACTTCCTGGAGTCTCGGCCAGTTTTGACAAGCAAGTTATAATTAATTTGTTCTTCCCTCATTAAGGAATAACGTACCCTAGAGATTTATATATTGTGAATAGCTATTATTAGTCTGTTTAGTAATTGTTTTTTTTTTTTAATTTAGAACTTTGTATTTTTGGAGCACTTGTTTTCCATACGTAAACGATATAATAAGAAATTGTAAAGTTAGCCGTTTTGTTCAAATCTTTGATAAAATCAGGTTTTCCATGATTATTTGTACACAAGGATGAGCCTACTTCGAGCAAAATGTCTTAGGGAGAGGGGTAAAAGATGGCGTTGAGCTTTGCTCGTGCATAAGGCACTTTTTGGTTGTTCCGAACGTCTTGTGAATGCGAATCTTCAATGCCTTAATGACGAAGTTTAGCGTGGTTTATGGAGAATGTGAGACGGTTTGGTAGATAGGTGAAAGGATTGATTAGGTAACGTTATGGATGGCATGACTGGGGGGACGTGGACGGGAAGGTTCAGAATGGGGGAGACGAGTGATTCCCAGTAATTTAAAATTCGGGGAAAATTTCTTGGGAACACTGCCGAGCATATTCCTAAAATCCATAAAATTAATTTTAGGTTGACAAAACGTGTCTCAAAAATTACTTTTAAAAAATCAGAAAAAATGTACTGTTCTGTTAATTCTTAGTGATTTAATTACATAAACATAGCCTACATATTTATAAGTGTGTGCATAAAGACGTAACTGCTGTTACCATAGCATCTTATCTTATTACAGGATGTTTGATTTGAGGCTGTCTAAAATGTTAAGTAAACAAAGTAAAACAGAATCAAGCAAAACAAATCTTATTGTTTAAAGTTTTATTACGGTAGTGGATCATGAAAATACAAGAAACGTTTTTGTAATTTCACTTCTTGTATTGAATTTAACAATTTACTTTTAAATCTAAACAATATGGATTTTCTTAATGCTAAAACAGTTTATGAAATGGCTCATATTAGGTTTATATAATCATATGGCAATCGAATTTCATTTCCTTACCATCACAATTCCCTCTCACAATCTCCCTTTATCCCTGCGGACGACCAGTTTTTATAAATTCTTCAGCATTCGGTTTTGTGGGATTACGTGTAACGGGCCAATTGTCAACAGCCAAGAGGAAGTAGTAATTGCTCGGCCAGCGTCAGACATTCCTCGGTGACGTAATCCAGGGAACCTCCGCTCTGTCCCATCACTTGTCACGCGAGCTGCCAACATTCATTCTCGACCTTTGGCCATCTCGAATTATTTTTTAAAAAATAATTCATTCTCGTTATCTCTCAAGGCTTTTTGTTTTGTTTCGATTTGAAGTGTAGGCGAAAAATGTGAAAGAAATTTGCTCCCTTACGTGATAGAGGGATAAACGAATTCCCAAAACATTCGTTTATCTTTCTTTTTTTTGAAACATTAACACCGTTAAAATATGTATATTTTTGCATTTTAAACACTCACATTACATTGAAAAAGTGCACATGTGCTCGGGGAGTTACCTTGAAACGAAGCTTTTATTAATGGTATAATTGCTGAATATATAATTAGTTTGAGGCGATATCTATACATATCTTGTTTTGTTTAAATAAATAAATGCGTGAACCTACCGTAGTTATTATTTACTGTAGTTATAGTAAAAAATCAGTTGTTTTATATTAATTCGTAGCGATCAGCTGATTTTATTAAACAGCCGATAGTCTGTACGTTTCAGATTATGTCGTTAAAAACTAGCAATATGAACAACAGTTATTATAAAAGTTTATATTACTTTCGAATGTATTATAAACGGTTACAACGTACACGTGGAAAAATACCTAAACTGAAGTAACGCAACATTTTCATATAATACGCGTGTACTGTTATCGAAAGGAGGAACAAAAAAAGAGAGAGAAGTAGAGAAACGACATTAGTTTACTCGTTCGTTTCATTGTTCCATTACATTCTTCCGTTCGGCAGATTTTTTTTCTATTCACTCCTCTCTTCAAAGCTAACATTAAAAGCTTCGCTTCAACAAGTACGGAAGTGAACCCTGACCATGAAATTCATTATCTTAATGTCAGCGTGTTTTGAATATTCAAAATGTTAATCTATTCAGTTATTAACAAGTATGTTATTTTATAAAGTAAATTTAAACTCATCAGTTTTTTGTAGATTTATATTTTTCCATGTATTGTGTTTATAATGAGGTTTATACAATAAACACATAGATTCAGTCTACAGTAGATGTTTTTAATTTTATTTTTTTTTTTTTTTTTAATCTGTAGGCCTACCTTTTGAATCTGTACAAATGATTTATTCTTGTGAAAATAATTGAAGAAGGTAGTGTAGTGATAGATAACATAGATAGTTATTAATGAAATATATTTTATTTGTTTAGAAATACCAATTAAAACAGTGCTTCATCAATGGCTTCCGGGGATAAAACAGTTGTATGTACTGCATTCTGGAGTGAACCCAATGAACTCTCTGTTAACGAATGTACGTTACACTGTTGTAAACCGTACGTTAATTATCGTTTTGTACGATAATTTAGCCTTTATTAAGAAAGTGCGATATGGCAGCTTGTACGACAATTTTTTGTTCAAGCCGGCCTAACAATTTTAGTGTTATAAAAATCAAATTTTTTTAGGTCATAATAAAATGTTGACTTTGTATTTCAACTAAGGCTAGATTTAAACCCACCAAATTAAAAAGAGATCTTTGTTGGGGTTTAAATTTTAATATGTAAAGTGTAAAATTAAGTAAACTAAAATATTTAGCATATTAATGTGGCGTCAAACCAATACAAAACTAGATAGTGTTCACCATTTTTTATATGATTCTTAGAAAACAATTTCACTATATGATACACTGTGTCCATTCTACTTCAGATTCCTGATCTTTCGTGTTCGTTGTTTTTGTAAACATTAGCCTTTGTCGTAAGCGATAACGTATTTGAAGTTACTTCGAACTTGCTGGAGTTTGCTGTACCCGCCTTCTGATACATCTTGTGCTGTGAGAGTAAGTCCATTAATGATTTAACCTGAAGTTTATTTGACATTTTTGTTTTTATCAAATTTATCGTTGGAAAATATATAGGCCCTACTATATATTTAAGAAGAGAAGAACTAAAACATCAGAGCAAAGTTAGGAAGTTACCTGAACTCGTCATGTCATCTCTCCAAAATTGTGCCCAAATTGTGTTCATCTGATCTCATTCATTGTGCCCCAAAATTCATCATTATTCATGTTTTTTTAATGCGAAAATCACATTAAGGCCAATATCGCCTAACACAACTACTAGAGAAACGCATTGATCGAATGAGAGCTCAGTCAATGTGGAGAGATGTAAGCAGTGTTTGAAGCCATTATATATATGATATGTTTATTAGTTAGCGAGATGTGTAAAACATATAATAATGTCAACTTTTAGACATGTATATTTGTTTTCTCCGCAACTCATTGCAGTTTTCATTGAATTGTATGATTGCAATCTCATTCGATGTGGCGTGTTGTAAGCTATGTTTTAAGCGCTCATAAATAATTCTATTAGTTGTCGAGATGTATAGAAATATTTAAACGGTAATTTTCATTTTATAATATAGTCAAGATAATATGTATCATACTTTGTTTTACTCTTCCGTGCTTAGACTTTGCTTAAGGAACTATTGTGCCTTGTAACCAATAATATACAGATACAAATCCACAACTATAGCATATACTTACCTGTGTAGGCTCTGTCATTTTCCGGCAACAATTTCGAAGGGGAACTGGAGATGGGTGATCATTTAGGCCTAAATGGGACGTACCACCCTCGAGTCGTTTCTATTTATAGCTGTCCATCCTCAGTTTTATGCGTTTGTGATCGACTCTCAGCTACATAAATATTTATAGCAGGTGTGGTCGAGCTAAACACGTGGTTAGACTGTTTCAGATACTAATACGTAAATAGTACGTAATATACAGAGTGTTTGAAAAAGAACTCTCTAGTTTTATACGTGTAAATTTAATAGTGAAGTTAATGAAAAACTATATCAACGTGTACATAAAATGAAAGCGAATACTTCAAAAAATTTTTTAATGTCAGTAAACTTCAACATGGGATCCATTTGTTGCCCTACACACGTCGAGACGGTATTCCACTTCTCGCCAGGTATTCACCAACATAGCAGGTGTAACTATCTCAACCGCTGTGATGATTGTTTCCCGTAAATGGTTGATGCCACGGATCTTTTCAGCGTACACAGTATAATGTACTCCCAAAAGAAAGTCAAGTAAAGTTATGTCCGGTCTTCGTCGTGGCGAAGAGACTGGGCCAGCCCTGCCTATCCACCTTTCCGGAAAGCGAGTGTCAAGAGCCGCAAGCACAAGGTTACTGTAATGAGGTAAAGGGCCATCTTGTTGGAAAACACAACCTTCCTTTTTTTCCACCTCAAAGGCATTTTTCCACCTCAATATCTTCCATTTTGGGAGAGACATATTCTGCCAACATGTCACAGTATACGCCCCGTTTATTGTTCTTTCTACAAAAATGATAGAACCAATCACTCGATCTTCCATCAAACCGTACCAAACATTAAGTTTTGGTAGTCACGTCGATGCTGAATAATGATGATGTATGGTGACTCAACCCCCGACATTCTGCAGTTGTGACAATTAACTGTTCCACTCACATTAAATGTTGACTATAAAAAAATTATTATTTTCATAAATTCTATGTATAAAATTAACATCAAAGTACAACATTTTGTGTTTATCAGCAGGTTTAATTTCAGGTAACTTGTTATTTGTAGGCGCGCAAATGAAGTCTTTTACGTACCATATCGTACAACGTACCTTCAGGCACTCCTAATTGTAGACAAGGTGTGAGCAATAACGTCTTTGGGTTCCGAACACACGAAACGTGGATCTCTTCAACAGTAACTTCAGAAGTTCTCGGTCTACTTGGTGATTTCGCTTTTAAAACACTGCCGGTTTCCTTCAGATGCTTCAATAACTGATAGTTTTTGCTGTAGGTGGTTTGCAGACTCAGTTTGCACAAGCCAAATAACACAGTTCGCTTTTTATGTTGCGGAGTAACCATTGCACTGAACGCCTGAACTGAGCGCTGTCGCCGTTATTATCAAGGTCACGCAGACCTGCCGGCTGCTGGAATTGAATTCACACATTTACGTGAGCAAAACTTGGACATTTGATGAATTAAATACCTCAAACTAGAATAGTGAATGTCACTTTGTACAGATTCTAGGGTACATTAAAACTAGGGAGTTCTTTTTGAAACACCCTGTATTATAGGCTACTTTACTTAATGTAATGAGATTACTGTTATTTACTTACTGCGCGCCTGTTGACACGACTGAGTCAAATATTTGTTGTTGATTTCAAACTGGTGCGAATTATCGCGTTCATTCTTACTGCGTTGCGGCAGTGTTTAAAACAAAACCTGTTCAAAATTGTACAGATTGTACTCAGGTGTAAAGAAAGTATTGCGAGCGTGATAGAAGTCGCGAGATTTTGATGGACCTTCACGTTTTCGTCTGCTATTGTTCAGACATGTGTCGTAGCGAGGAACCAACATTTTAATATCCTCTTCCTAGAAAGATGCCGCCACTGAAGACAGCGATTTTTCATCGTCACCGCTGTTAAGGCGTTGTCCGAATTTTTCTGGTGGGGACACCGTCCCGATTCTGTTGGTGTCACTTAAAACCTTATTCAAGTATTCGGTTGGGAGCAGTTCGATTATCCGCCGATCTCGCTTCTTCTGATTTTCACTTGTTTCTGAACTTGAAGCGTGATTTTGGAGGTCGACGCTTTGACAGCGATGACGACGCAAATAAAACTGTGTTCGGCAGTGAGTGTCTTCAGTGGCAACATCTTTCTATGAAGAGGGTATTGCAAAGTTGGTTCCTCGTTACGACACATGTCTGAACAGTGTTGGCAGCTATGTAGAAAAATAGTTTAAGAAATGCTCTTTCATGTAAAAATAATTTTTTTTTTTTAAAAGTTGTGTTTTTCCAAAAACTACTTTGTTTTAAATGCCTCGTAGAAACGTGTTCATTTTGCAATTGTTCCTTGATGTTACTGTTTTAAATAAGTAAATTGCATGATGTTTGCTCAGTGAATGAATTATGTTGAAACCCGTATTTTAAAAAACAGTAATTTTATTTTAATAAAAAAAATATTGATTTATCCAAATTCTCCATTGATAGAAGTTCACTGTTTGAAAAACCGAAAAAAACATTATCTTACTGTAAAAAATCATCACGCAATCGGTTTTTTCAGTTTTTAAAAATATACCCAGCCATTTTTAAGCGGATTTTTATGTAACACACCACATCGTCCTTCGTGTACTAAACTGTGCTTTTTCCCTGAAGGCAAGTAACTAAAGTAATAACCGTGCTTTGAAGCGAAGCGCGTAACACGAACTATTAATGCAACATTGTTGTAACATGTAGGCGCACTATGTGGCAACGCTGCAATTTCGGGCAGCCGCCTGATTTGTTGCTCACAACTATAGAACACTCCGGCCTGCAGCGATGTGTTCACCTGAATACACTGCAACATGTTTTTAATTAAACGCTATCCATTGTACATACATATGGCTTGAACTCACAGTTTAATTACTGTACCGGATCCCCCATACGGCTCCGAGGGAATTCATAAAACGTGTTTCTCGGAAACTTGAGTTATTTACCTAAGAGCTAATTTATACGTGCGTGCTATGATAATTTATCAAAATCTGTACGTATGATTTGAATAAAACATTTGGTCATAAGAAGAATTGTTACTGGAGAAGAATTTAAAAAAAAACAAATTTAAGATTTTTGAGATAATCGAAACGGATTCTTGAGGGTATATTGAGCATATGTTTCGATCGGAGAGTGAAAACGGTAAGGACTTTTTGAGGTTTTTAAAATGTTTTTAAAAGTAATTTTTAATCGAAATATTGGAAACAAGACTTTTATACCTTCCTTTAACCTTTAAATAGGTTTAACCTTTTAAAAAACAGCTTCGTCGCATGTTCCATCACATTTTGCGAATTACCAAAATTATGACCCTTCAACGTCATTTTACGTCGTGGAAACAAGTAAAAATCCGGTGGAAAAAAATATTATTCTTCCTTTACGACCATCAGACGAAACGTCAGTCTGCTGAATGGAAATCAAAAACATTACCAAGAAAGGAAAAATTTCTCTTGGACAGAAGCCTGGGTAGCTTTTTGAGGAGGTTTTTTTTATTAATACCTGGGTTTGATTTACTACGAATTTATTCCTACTAGATGCAGTTAAACGAACTAAAAAATGGGCAGGAAAAGATTGGTTTTTGTTGCATGACAATTCCTCGAGACATCGATCGCTGATGGTGAAACAATACCTTGCCAAACACAATGTTACCACTCAAGAACACCCTCCATATTCTCCTGACCTTACACCACCGGATATTTACCTGTTTTCGCATCTGAAATCCGGTGATGAATAGAGCTGATGAAAATCATAAACGAAATTTCAAAAAATGTCTTTCAGGAGTGTTTCCAACAATTGTATGAACGGTGGAAGAAGTGCATACATGCAGAGGAGAGTATTTTGAAGGAAAATAAGGTTAAAATATTATACATACTTTCAATAAATGTTCACTGACCAGTTCCCGGAAGTTTTTTAGACGCTGCTTCCTGTATTCTAATGAAAGAACACATTTTGTGCGGTGTTAGATTAAACATTCAGTTGTAGAGGAAGGTTAAAACAGTTGCTATAAAATTTCAATTTATATAAATAAATGCAGCACGAATATTAATAATAAAGGCTACGCTACATAACAACATTAAGTAATCCAAGAAAGTCGGTATTGTGTGTAAATGGGAGTGAGCGAGAGGGAAACAGTACTGTACTAGTAATGAGAAAAGCATTGTTATTTCTGGACAAAAGCTTTGCGTACAGAGGTTAGGACTTGCCTGGAGTTGTTTTACGCTTGTATTGTACAAGTGTCCAGTGCCCTCTGCATTCACAGAGTTAAACATTTTGTAAAAGCTTTATTTACATTTCTACATCTGAATTCATATTCACATACTTTATAAAATTAGTTTATCTGATTAAAAGAGGTTTATTATACTATATTTCAATTACGGTATTAGCGAACGTCCATTGGAAAAAAACCAGGGACCTTGAAATGAGCAACGATCCTTTCAATTTTGCAGAACAGTGTTAATTTGTACGTAACAATTACAATGACTAATTATGCCCCGCAAAGTATACACTATGTGATTCCAGTAACATAAAACCTGCCAAGAACACCAGTGTAACAGTGACAGAGAGAAATAATGTGCGAGTGAGAGGTCGAGTCCCCCATCTAACAACATAGCGCTTTCCTCTTCACTCTATATCGCTGAGTAGTAACAGTTTGTAAACTCAGATTGGCAAACTCTGTGACACTGGACTGCTGGAAGAGAATTCCTTTACATGCGCGAGAATAATTCTCGCGCAGTCCGTTTACTAAGTGGCTGGATTATAGTAAGGTTTTATGAGGAAGATATTTTAGTGTTTTCTTGGATACTTACTTTTAAATAATATTTTTAAATATATAAAAAAATAATTAACTAGTGAGGCGCGCGCGCACACACACACACACACACACACACACACACACACACACACACACACACACACACACACACACACCCACTTCGCGGAGCAACTCTGCTCACTGCACTAACTGTGATTTTTCCGTTTCCATAACTGGAAATGACACTGAAGCACAAGATTCACAAGAGATAATGGAAATGCGAAAAGCGGCTGAACGAAATTTCTATAAGTGGTTTTCAGCATTGTTTCCAACAATTGTATGAACGGTGGAAAAGTGTGTATATGATGCAGGAAGATAGTGTTTTGAAGGAAGAAAATAAGGTTAAATATTAACGTACTTCCAATAAATATCCACCAATTCCGGGGACTTTTTGAACCTAACTCGTATAAGTTGCACTATACTTTTATTTTGGTTAAAAACAATAGCACTGGCAGAACGCTCTAATACAATAATATATATAATATATATATATATATATATATATATATATATATATATATATATATATATATATAAGCTTTTCATCTGTTTAATTAAAAGAAGGAAAACATACAGGCTTTAATTATTAGTTATAGTAAAATAAAAACAATTCAGTCATTGGCAAACTTCTTTCTTATAAAACAGAGCATACAACACTGAACAAGCAGAGTAGAGAGCAAGGTACTTAAAGAGCCCATAACAGATTAGTTCATAATCGACTTGTAACTACTAATTAGTAATCACTAATCCTAGAATTGAATAAATTGCTCTTATATTAAGAAATAGCGTGTTAAAATAAAGTTGAGGTATATAATCTATTATTGCTGTATTTATTTACGACTGTATAACTTCTGAAAATGATAAAATGTATTGTGAAAGTTATTACAATATAAAATATTAGTCAAGCAGATAAATATTCTATCAACCAGGAAAACGTTGTGTTAAAATAACCACTCAGACTAAAACGAATAATGCCAATTCAGGTAAGATCAATTGCAGTCTGTAATTGTAAACAAACGTAACTTTTACATTTTACCCGAGTATAATTAAACTGTAATTATAAACCTATGTAATTAAAATTTACAAAGGGTGCAACATTAAATTTTAAGTTAGCGTCTCGTTGTTTTTATTTAATAAAATTGACATTTCATTAAATTTGTTCATCTGTATCTTTTGAAGAAATAATTAAATTTTAAAGAAATGTTAAATCATAACTTACATGTTCACAATTTATTTGGGGTATTTCCTATTGATATATTTTTCTTTTCATTAGTTTATTAAGGAAGTAACAATATACTACAACTAGCGAGTTATCACTTCGACTTGCTTTTAACAATTCATACTCAAAAACATACTAACATAATAACCAACTAATGTCGACTGCTAATTTACATTACTAAAATACAAACGTAGATTCGAATGATTAGTTGTTGACGTCGACTAGTAATGTAGAACAGTACAACTCCAATTTGTTTTGTTACTAATTAGTAGTATATACCGACATAGGAATCCTGCTGAATAGAGAGCGTTTTAACAACATTCGAATTCATGGTAATTAGTAAAGAGGCAGTTGGAAAGTACTATTTACCATTGTCAAGAACACACCAATAGAAAGGGTATCACAGTTGACCTACCTGGTAACCATGATCAATGAGGATTGGGACCATTCACATTGCAAAATAGAGATAAGGTGCAAAATAGAGAAGCAAGGGCCGCCTTTAATCAAATGGCTAAACTGTTCAAAAGTCAACCTCAACATCGATATCAAAGTCAGACTCCATTGGAGTACAGTGCTATATTTTCTCGATACTTTTCTATGGAATGGAATCATGGACACTGACCGAGGCAACACAGAAAGACTCGAAGCCTTCGAAATGTGGCTCTAAAGGTGAGTGTTGAGGATGTCATGGGTAGACAGAGGGACCAACAGAGCAGTGATGGAACGACTGAAGGAAGACCTAGAAGTGATGAACACAATCGAGAGAAGAAAACGTGAATATCTTGGGCATGTTATGAGAAACTAAAGTAAATACTGCCTTTTGATATCCGTTCTCCAAGGGAAAGTCTATGGTAAAAAAGAAAGCCAGGAATACGAAGGATATAATGGCTTAAAAACTTAAAGATATGATTCTCAATAAAATATCATCAAACTATTCAAAGCAGCCGAGACAAAGTTGATCCAGGATGATCGCCAATATTCGGAACGAAAATATCCATCCGAAGAAGAAGAAGAAAGAGAAGTAGAAGAAGGAGAAAAAGAAGAAGAAGGAGGAGGAGGAGAATTAGTAGTGTTATAGATTATTAGTAGTCGACTTATTCGAGTGATTTTTATAATCGAATGATTTCGCTAATATTGTTCCAAGTAGCAGATATAGCATTCCTAGCATTCACAGTCTCGTCTCTATTCCCGACCGGCGAACAGTCCGTCTATTCATCCAAAGCAATGCTATTGTGGCATAGACGTTCATTTCCGTGTGCTTTATAAGCGACGAAGTTGTTGACAATAACAATGCTTCTAACAAATTAGTTCCTGTACACATCTCTGCAACCACGGCCTATTGGGCCGCAAAGATAAATTATACGTTGAAACGGCCTCGCATTCAATTATTTCCCATAAAAATCCAGTACGGAAGCTTTACTAGTACGAGAACTGCCCAATTTTCAAAACTGTTTATCATATGTAAGCCACATAACGCAAGTCAATGTAACAGACTTAATATTTAAAAAAAAATATGCTTTAAGAGTAATTGAAAATAATCACAGAACGCAGGTGACGTGATAGAAGCGAACTTTCAAAACTATTTTCTTTGTCTTACCCTTTTTAAAATTCTGATTTCAGCATTAAAATCTACATTTGTCAGTGCTTAAATTTTCAAGTTACATTGTAAATACGAAATGAACCTTGACCACGGTCAACAAATTTCTGAATTTAAGCGAATTTTGAAAAATCCAAATCCAAATTAATATGACGTTGATTACAATGGTAATATCAGATATTCAAAAAATAACTGTCGCCATTTTGAAACTGTTGAACGAATTTTGCTGGCTAACGAACTTGCACAAGCTACTATCGTAATCGATTTTTGCGCCAAGTCTGAACCAAATCTGGCTAAAATTGCGAACGTGAACGCGCTAAAACACACAACAATTTGTCTTGAACACTTTTTAGTTTAACTAAAAGTTTTAGTTTTCAAGCCAATAAACAGGATAACAAAAATTCGATTTTCTAAGGGCTAAATAAAAAACAATCATGCCTTCAATCAGTGTACCAAATTTAAACTGATATTATTAGCGAATTTTCATTAGAAAATGAGTTACTGGAGCAGCAGTTATGGTAAGACCCAAATCCTAACCTTAAAATGAGCGCTCGCGCCAATCTGATTCAGACGACACAAAAATCAATTTTAATTTTGGTAATAGTTTGGACAAGTTCGTTAACCAGCAAAATTCGTTTAACAGTTTTTTAAAATTGCGGTGGTTTCAAATTTTTAAAAATTCATAACTTCTTTATCTTAATTATTTTTTAAAAACCTTTTAATTTCATCAGCGTAATAAGCGTTAAGAACTGCATAAATTCGAATTTTGAATTTTCAAAATCCGTTGATATTCAAAAATGTTTTGACGGCGGTAAGGTTTATTTTCGTATTTCAATAAAAATTGAAAGTTTAAAATGCAAATATATGTACTGTAAAATCAGAATTTCAAAAAGGGTAAGACTTTTTGAAATTCACTTCTATTACGACAGCGAGAGAACCGCGAACCGCGATTTTTTTTAAATTCTTGTTAATACAACGTTTTGTTTGGGCGCTTAAGAAATTAAAAGTTTCCCCAACATTTTAATCAATTTTACGTTAACATTAAATATCAAACTTTACAACATAAGTAGTGTATTTCAATTGCAAAAAAAAAACATCTGTCGTTACTAAAATACTAGTTATGTTCACTTTATTATAGAGATGTGCAGCTGTAAGAGTAGCAAGCGGACTTTGGAGCAGTTGAACGTTTGGTTATACCACTGGATATAAACGTACTAGAATGATAAACCCTTATAAGAGTGTGAGCACTCGCTGCTGGCGGCATTTTGCGGCAAAGTTTAATTCACCTACAATTAAACAAACAATAATACTATTTTCTCAAACGCCCTTGTCCTTGCAACTTGCAGTGTTCGGAGCGGCAAATATTCTAATTACTTGGACGTTAGCCGATAATATAAATCACAGTTTTTATAATGACAGCTCTACTTCTAGTCAGTTTATGGTCATACATAAAAAACAACACAATATTGCATTTTAAACAGTGGAATAACGCTGGGTGCACAATATAACCTTTAATATTCTACGTTTAAATAACCATACTATATAAACAGAAACGATATAAAATCGAGAGTGAATTAAAACTACAATTTAAATAAATAAATTGCTCACATGCTGTATTCCGTTGCATAAATAACACAATCGATTTGT
This sequence comes from Callitettix versicolor, assembly GCA_022606455.1. Taxonomy (NCBI): domain Eukaryota; kingdom Metazoa; phylum Arthropoda; class Insecta; order Hemiptera; family Cercopidae; genus Callitettix; species Callitettix versicolor. The sequence goes on from CM040184.1 coordinate 32,250,704, forward strand.
TTGAACAATTCGTTGAATTGTAAAACCAGCGCAGTTAATCGATGTGATCGAGTGAAACGGGCTTGGCAGTGCAAGTTGGCACATTTCTCGGCGGAGTGCTTTCGCGTGTTTCCCGAGGTTTGCAGCAATTTTATTCAAGGTCCTCCTTCAACACAACAGTTCTTACTTGGCAACGCTTCACTTAGGTACTGCAATATTTCAAGGATTTTTAAGGGTTGTATATTTGGGGGTTGTAGCTTAGGCCTATACACAGAGCACGCATAATGCAGCAAAGTATTCACCGAACTTTTGAGCGGCCACATGATAAGACCCATATTGACATAAGTGCCGATTATGAAAACTTTTTGGCGTTAGCAATTTTGGTCCCAACAGATTCAAACTAAACACAAAAATTGACTTTTGTAATATATCAATGATGTACTTGTACTAGTTTGTTAAAATGCTTCAGAATGGCAGTCTTTTCAAATACCGCATTAAATATAAAAATGCTGAGCGACCATCATGGTAAAACCTAAACCCGACATATTGAAATTAGTGTCGATCCTGAAAATATTCTTTTTTGCGTTCGCAATTTTAGTTCCAAAATTTCCCAGACCCAATATTATTGGTAAAACTCAGAAACAAAATCTTCAAATAAGTGTCGATCCTGAACACTGTTTTTATCGTTCGAAATTTTTGCAAATTATGGGTTTTACTTTGAATGGGTTCGGGCACCATTATAAAAAACGTGCTCGATAACAGAGACTGAAGTCCAAGTAATTGGAATATTTGCCGCTACGAACGTTGCAAGCTGCAAGTACAAGGAGGAAAGACGTTTGAGAAAATAGACAGTATTATTATCCATTTAAATGTAGTTGAATACTCTGTAGCAAGAAGTCAGCAGCAGCGAGCGCTCACATATCCCTCGTAAGGGTTACTACTCTAGTAAGTTTATAGTCAATGGTTTTACTTTGATCGTCTGTTCGTTTGTGTGTGAGACCAATTTAAAGGAAACCTATAAAAGGTTAAACCTTTATAAAAGGAAACCTGTAAACCTGTACCTCGGAAGTAATATTAAAGTTGATGGTAAAGAGGCTTCTTGTGTAAACCTTTACTGCATGCCTTTTTTTAGCTACCGAAAAAAATTGGTACAGAAATGATAGACATTTTGTGAATCGCTCAGGGATTTTATAAGTTAAATAAATTTCTATGACTCGTGCAAATAAATTTCTATGACTCGTGCAAGTCGAGCAGAATAGCCTAGAAGCTAATCTCCTCTAATCTGCAGGATTCAGGGAAGTGTAGCTAACTACTGGACTGAACGATTCGGATCTGAATGAGTGCCTTACTGAAAACATTGGGTGGGTTGTGTAAAAGTTGGAGTTTATACGGCTATACGCCTTACACTGGTTTTTTTAAGAAAATACCTTTCAGTTTTCAGTTGAATAACACACATAGAATTCGCTTCAACCTTCAAAGGTAGTTTGTGTCTACGTAATGTTTCACTTTGGGTAACATCGTGACTCAGTCGGTAAGGCAGCGCACATTTGGATATAGTTACTTCCGGTGGCTTTTTCCGTGTTACGTTGGTCCCTGGCTTCATTAGTCATACTATCGTAAAGACGCTGACTAATATTTAATGGTAAGATTTGAATCAGTAAGTGAAAAATTATCAGGAAAAAATAACTTATTAAGTACTCTACATGCACTGTAAATTATTGATAACAGTATACGCGTGGGTTAACTAACGCAGAACAAGTGATTTAACATTAAGTTTAGCGTGATATCCCCCAAAAGGTAGTATATTTAATCAGCCACCTAACCATAAAGTTACTATTCGAGGAATATTATCTAGAACAGTTTTAAAGTTGATAAGAGGTTTGCATACTTTTAATTAATTGGAATTTTAAAAGTTTTAATGAAAACAAATTAAAAATTCTTGTATTACAGTATAGCAAGTCTAAAGGAGCGTGCATGCATTCGAAATGTTTTTGGATTAAGTAATAGTTCTGTGATGAGGCAAGAGATATCATATCGCTGTCACAACGCATCTGTCATCAACTTTCTAGTGCAGTAAATGCAAGATCAGCTTTGGACTACACAAGACTAATGATTGCGCATCTCTCAAAGGTTTCGTTCCACTTCCACTGTACTCCGATTATCCCTAGAATTACTTTGTTCAATTCGTTATAGACAAAATCATGCATGAGAATAGGGACAGCGAGGTCCTGGCGTATTTTGGAGTTTAGGTCCGAATAAAATGTCCACGCCCGTGTTGGAGTGATTCGACGATTCGAAAATCCTTCTATTACCAGATAGACTTCTCCGATTAGCATACGAAAAGGTCAGTTTCGTTAATCAGCGACGAGTCATGGAAACTTTTTCTCGACTCCGAAATGAGAAGTTCTTAAACCGTTCCCAGTTTTCGTTTTAGAACATTCAGCTTCTTGATTCTTTCTGGAATGCATTCTACACCCTAATCCTTGCTGGAGAATATTCAGTACCCTAATCCTCGCTGGAGAATATTCAGTACCCTAATCCTCGCTGGAGAATATTCAGTACCTTAATCCTCTATGGAGAATATTCAGTACCCTAATCCTGTGAAGAATATTAAACTTTACAATCCTCACTCAAGAATAATTTACACCGTAATCCTTACTGGAGAATATTCAGTACCCTAATCTTCTCTGGAGAATATTCAACTCCATTATCCTCGTTCAAGAATAATCTACACTCTAATCCTCACTGGAGAATATTCATCACTCTAATCCTCGCTGGAGAATATTTAGTACCATAATCTTCGCTTGAGAATATTTAATACCCTAATCCTCACTGGAGAATATTCAATATTCTAATTCTTGTTAGATAATATTCAATACCCCAATTCTCACTAGAGAATATTCTTATCCATAATCCTCACTGGAGAATATTCAGAATGCTAATTCTCGTTGGAGAATATTCGGCATCGAAATCTTTGAGAAAGATAAATTACTTTAGATATTGAATTGAATTTAATTTGTTATACTTAGGTAGGCTTGTGTTCCACTTAGTTTTATTAGGCATTCATTCTTTTTTATAAAAGGGTAAAAGTAATTTTATTATTTTATTTAATAGTATGTAATTTCATTTCATACACAAAATTAACGAGTTCTAATTTTCCTTCCTTTTCGCAGTTTTCTTGCAATGATTTGCTCCTACAGCCCAATTATACGAGTAACTGAACCAAAATCTATCCAGCAACATTAACCCTTGGAGCGTATCACGTAACTTGGTTCAAATGAACCCTGGCAAAAACTGTAAATGCATTTCGAAGTTAATGATAAGTAACACTACGTTTCTAAATTCTTGTGAATTAAATGACTTTTATCCAATATTTTCTTGAAAATGTTTCGTAGTTTAAGTGAAATTTTCAAAAAAATGTTATAAATCTGGCATACATTATAGTATCTGTTTTACTTGATGCGACACTCGTTATGGTTTACTAATTCTACCATTATTTACGACTAAAAAAGTTACTGAAATTAATATTTTTGCCATAGAACCTCCAACTTCTGATCTGCTCTAGGTACCGGGGAAATAGAGTAAATTACTTTTTCATTTTGTGGAAGCTGAATATTTTGAGACGGCCAATGGGGTAACGGCTAGCCTACAACGTTGTGACCACTGTTTCTGGCTAAACACAAGTGGCTACTGGCTACTGGCTACTGGCTAGCTTCCTATGCTAATGAGGCAGGTCACTGAACTTTGGCCAGGCGAGTTATTGCACTCGTTATGGCTGATAACAGTTTATCGGCTTCTAATATTGCACTAACTTTCTCACTAAAACGTCGTTATCTAACCTAAACTGATAGTTTCTGCTTGAAAGCCAACAGCTTGAGGCAGTATAAAAACTATTTTCGTAAACTATTTGGTCATTTTAACAATTTTTTAAAATGTAAATGTATTATTTGAACGAAAGAACATATCTTTTCATTATACTATGTACTTAAGTGAGTATGTCTTCGTTGTTAATGGTGATGTGGTCCAATATACGTGTTCGTAAACTCTTAAGTACAAGAAGTAAATGAAAAAAACGCCATCCATTAATTAACAGTGTTTTTCTTATGGCTGATATTAACAAAGTTTGAATTTATTTATTTATTATTAACCAAGAATAATACATGAAAATTGAAAGTAATTAATTACAAGCAATCTCATGCATCCACAGAGGTATTCAAGTTACCTGTTCGCGGCTTAGTACAACACTTAAAACTAAACTAAATAATGTATAAGTACATCAATATAAATTAATAATACAAAAGAAATAATAAAGTAAATTCTGACACACACACACACACACACACACACACACACACACACACACACACACACACACACACACACACACACACACACACACACACACACACACACACACACACACACACACACACACACACACACACACACACACACACACACACACACACACATCTTAGTTATACTCTAGTAATATATAATCTTGAAAGTTGCTATGAATTTGATGCAACCCATTTTTTTAACTTTGTTTTTCTTCCAAACTCATTGTTTATAGTGTTCCAAAGTTAGAGGATTGTTACGTACATAAAATTTATTTTTCTTGACTATTTAAAAAATTTTTTTGATCCCTGAAAAAATTTAGACAGAATACGTTCCTCCCCATGCAATAATTCCGTAATTTTTAACACTATGAAAAAAAAATGAATAATAAAAGCATCCTAAGAATTTCAGTGTCCATTATCTTTGAAAGTTTATGAAAGATAATGAAATAAGTTATCATTTAAAAAATGAATTAAGCTAAATTTAGTTTAGGAAGCTTGATTTTAGAAAATTTTGCGTTTAAAGCAAACATTTTAATAAAGCTTAAACGTTAGCCTTTATTAAAAACTTTGGTTTTTTAAACTAACAATATGTTATAACAAATGAGTAAATGCTATTTTGAGTCAGTAGTTTTGTCGAAAAGAGCCTTTAAAAGTATATGGGAAACCGCTTGACATCCAAACATATTACCTTCATAAAACAATTTTTTACAAAGTCTTCTGTACGTTAACTTTAGTTATTTTACTTCTGAGTGTTCAGAAAGTGGCGCACTCTTACGGAGAAATAAGGAAGCTACTTTATTTTATGAGTTAGTTACAAAAAAGCTGTTGAGAGTGGTTTCCATTATGCGATTTACAAAAGTGAATACGACGGAAAAGAACTCAGTGATTGGTTTTGGTCTAATAAAGCATGGTTTAGTCTTGATGGATGCATTAATTCACAGAATTATCGCGTTTGGGTTACGAACAATTCACTCCAATTATAAAATCGAACCTTATAATATTTCATGACACAATAAAGAGTGAACGCTACATTCAGATTCGTGCTCCAGTTCGTGAATACTATCGCTTCAAATTAGTTGCAGTACACGTGGTTTCAGCAGGACAAGACCGTGACTCTTGGAACAATGTTTTTATTGACAAATGATTTCAAAGGGGTTTTGGCTCCTCGGTCGCCTGATTTATCGTCACCTGACTTTTTCTTGCTCGGACACTTTAAGCTGCCTACAAAAATCATTCTCACCCCATTCCCGAATTGTAAGGAGATATCGTTGTGTTACTGCAATTTCTCAATAATCATTACAGTAGACTATGTGTTTAAGGAGTTTCTTGTTTTCATAAAAGATCGCCTAACTTTTGTAACACTGTGTTGCTATACTACATAAATATCGACGCAAATATAAAGCTACAAGCGAAGTGGGAATTCAGAATTAATCCAAATAAAAAGTCTAGTGTGCGTTAAAAGAGGGCTCGCAAAGATGGCCTGGTTGCCTTTTTAATATCGACGCAAATATAAAGCTATAAACGAAGCAGGAAATCAGGATTAATCCAAAGAAAAAGTGTAGTGTGCGTTAAAAGAGGGCTCGCAAAGATGGCCTGGTTGCCTTTTTAATATCGACGCAAATATAAAGCTATAAACGAAGCAGGAAATCAGGATTAATCCAAAGAAAAAGTGTAGTGTGCGTTAAAAGAGGGCTCGCAAAGATGGCCTGGTTGCCTTTTTAATATCGACGCAAATATAAAGCTATAAACGAAGCAGGAAATCAGGATTAATCCAAAGAAAAAGTGTAGTGTGCGTTAAAAGAGGGCTCGCAAAGATGGCCTGGTTGCCTTTTTAATATCGACGCAAATATAAAGCTATAAACGAAGCAGGAAATCAGGATTAATCCAAATAAAAAGTGTAGTGTGCGTTAAAAGAGGGCTCGCAAAGATGGCCTGGTTGCCTTTTAATATCGACGCAAATATAAAGCTATAAACGAAGCAGGAAATCAGGATTAATCCAAAGAAAAAGTGTAGTGTGCGTTAAAAGAGGGCTCGCAAAGATGGCCTGGTTGCCTTTTAATATCGACGCAAATATAAAGCTATAAACGAAGCAGGAAATCAGGATTAATCCAAATAAAAAGTCTAGTGTGCGTTAAAAGAGGGCTCCCAAAGTTGGCCTAGTTGCTTTTTTAATATCGACGCAAATATAAAGCTATAAACGAAGCAGGAAATCAGGATTAATCCAAAGAAAAAGTGTAGTGTGCGTTAAAAGAGGGCTCGCAAAGATGGCCTGGGTTGCCTTTTTAATATCGACGCAAATATAAAGCTATAAACGAAGCAGGAAATCAGGATTAATCCAAAGAAAAAGTGTAGTGTGCGTTAAAAGAGGGCTCGCAAAGATGGCCTGGTTGCCTTTTTAATATCGACGCAAATATAAAGCTATAAACGAAGCAGGAAATCAGGATTAATCCAAATAAAAAGTGTAGTGTGCGTTAAAAGAGGGCTCGCAAAGATGGCCTGGTTGCCTTTTTAATATCGACGCAAATATAAAGCTATAAACGAAGCAGGAAATCAGGATTAATCCAAATAAAAAGTCTAGTGTGCGTTAAAAGAGGGCTCGCAAAGATGGCCTGGTTGCCTTTTTAATATCGACGCAAATATAAAGCTATAAACGAAGCAGGAAATCAGGATTAATCCAAATAAAAAGTCTAGTGTGCGTTAAAAGAGGGCTCGCAAAGATGGCCTGGTTGCCTTTTTAATATCGACGCAAATATAAAGCTATAAACGAAGCAGGAAATCAGGATTAATCCAAATAAAAAGTCTAGTGTGCGTTAAAAGAGGGCTCGCAAAGATGGCCTGGTTGCCTTTTTAATATCGACGCAAATATAAAGCTATAAACGAAGCAGGAAATCAGGATTAATCCAAAGAAAAAGTGTAGTGTGCGTTAAAAGAGGGCTCCCAAAGTTGGCCTAGTTGACTTTTTTAGTCAATTATTTTAAAGTTTTATTCGCACCAAACCATTATACGTACCTTCAGCAGTCGATTTTCGTATTGTTTAGTTTTAAGTAGAACCTCGTGTGTACAGAACAACTCAGAAGGACCATGACACTCATTGAAGGTGTACTTGAACAAGGTAGGAATTTATACCAAGGAGAAGCCTTGCGGTACGGTCAAGGAACCTCATGTTATATAATGTATGATTTGCTAGCAGAAGGCGAAGGTGTTTTTAAAGACACGGAAGACCTCCAACTGAATGAGCTACAGCGATGAATGATAACCTTTATGAAAGATGTGAGCGCTCGCTACTGGTGGCATCTTGCGGGAGAGCGTTCAACTTAGATAATAGTACTGTCTGTTTTCTCAAATGTATCCACCCTCTATCCTTGCAGCTTGCAGCGTTCGTAGCGGCAGACAGTCTATTTACTTGGACTGTAGCCGCTGATATCGAGTACGTTTTTATAATGGTGGTGTACTAGTCAGTTTATATTCAGTGGGTGGAGAAGCTATTACATTTTTAGGCCACCAGCCTCCCAGAGGCTCATTTAGAAATTTTATCTAAAGGAAATTGTTACCAATATAAGTACAGATGACTAGACTTTAAAAGTTATATATGTTGTGTGTGTGTGTGTGTGTGTGTGTGTGTGTGTCTGAGCGAGAGAGAGAGAGAGAGAGTGAGTAAATGAAAAAAATTAAGGAACCGCATGTACCTACATGTTTAACTAAGTACTCTTAGTGTGTTATAGTTAAGTAAAATTGTAAAAAAATAATATTACCTAAAATTAGAACATCATTTTTCCATGTAGCCTTCAGTATTAGGTCTACTGTAGAAGTTTGGTACAAAATTATAAGAAGTTTTCTTACTCGAGTCTGTAGTAAAAAGTTATGTAAAACCATTTGACCTTGTAGTTATTTTTGTTTGTTTGTTTAAAAATTGTTAATTAAATTTTCAATAAATTGGAAATTGTTAATTTAGAACGACCACGTGGTGGTTGGGATATCCCCACGGTAGGTTCTATGTTACTGGGTACCTTTAACTAGAATAAATAAATCAAAATTAAATTAATAAAGTGACCTATTCTGCTGTCACTGCATGCGTGACAGGCTGATTGAGGGAATGAGTCTACTGAACTGTAACTTAAGACGCTTACTTGCAGTTTAGGGCCTACTCTTTAGCTAGCAGCAGTGGCCAGGGCCATCTAATACAATAAAGTCTTTTATCTATCTATTAAAAAAAACATTCGTAATTGTTATTCGTACATGCATTATTAAAAAAACACCCTGAAAAATTCCTTTTTAAACATTGTTGACTTCAAGATTTCGTTAGTTTTTTGAACAAAAACAGTATTTTGACTAGAATTAAAAATGACAGACATTAAAAAATCTGTTTGCGTTGATTGTTTTACCTTGTCGCTTTAAAATGTTTGTTTTATTCAACGGCATTATTACTCCAATGAGTTTAAAAATAAAAACAATTTAAAGTTAAAACAAGTTGGCCGGAAGTAATATTGTAAATCCTAGTGAATAGTATTATATTGCTTAGCTCAGGGGCTTGAACAAGCTCAACGGATTTACCCATGATTCTGTTAGCAACTCTTTTCTTATTTTATTTTCTCCTTTGCCCTCACGACCGCATTAAATAAAGCTCCGGGAATTGTACGGTACACATTTCATCCAATTATAATGAGTTTGATGTTGTCGCTTTTATTTGAAAATACGGAGCCAGTTGCGGTTGGCCCACAACGGAGACCTGCGGTGCACGTTTTTATCATTTGCTTGTTTTTTCCCCGAACAACGTTATTTATGTACTGAAGGTTTTTTGTATAGCGCTGATTGGCTGGCGCTTGGAATTGATTTCCTAATAATGTTGTATAGTTGTTTTTGAAAATTAATTTCACAATCACATTCAGCATTAAAAACTGCATATATTAGCATTTTAAATGATCAAATTACTCGAAACTTACAAATTGAACCCTGAAAATCATTATATTCTTAATTTATATTCTAATTTATGTAGATTTTTTTATTTTATTTTGTTTTTTTTAATTTTATGCAGAAGACTGTTTTATAGGAGTGAAAAAAAATGTGAGGCCTACTGTAATTTGGTCAAATACAACCCAAGTGGCCATACTAAATTTGAAGTAATCACTCCAAGCGGCTGTCTCGTTGATATGATTGAATCGAATTTTAACTTACCCTTTTTTGAAATTCTGACTTTACGATCAGCATTAAAATATGCATATATTAGCATTTGAAACTTATAAATTACATTGAAATTACGAAAATGAACCCTGGCCGCCGTCAAATTAAATTTCCTATTTTTTTGGTTTTTGTAAATTCAAAACACTAATTTATACAGTTTTCAACGCTGATTACGATTTTCAGATTTTAAAACAACTAAAACATAAAATTATGAGTTTTACATACTTGAAATGACCGCGCATTCTGGAAATGTTTAACGAATTTTGCTGGTTAACGAACTTGACCTATTACCAAAATCGATTTTTATGACAAGTTTGAATCGAATCGGATCAAAATTGCAAACGTGAACGTGTTAACACGCGTACCCCCCCCATACAAACACACAAACGACCACTCAAAAAGTGATAAAAAGGTTCAGAATCGGCACGCATAACAAGATCCCGGGAGGGGGTCTTACTATGATGACTGCTTCAGTAGGTGAATTTTCCAGTAGAAATTCGCTAATAATTGCGGTTCGGCGGTCTATAAAAGGAAATATAATATTAATACTAATCTATTAATACTAACTATTAATACTATTAATACTAACCTATATTTTAACAGTTTTTTGTGCAGTACGTTTTAATTTGTAATGCTCACTTCATTTTTCTTTCATTTGTTGAATTCAATTCAGCGACATCTCTTATAAGCTGTGCCTGTTTTTGTAATGTCTACTTCCTCGAATGATAAAATAACAAATCTAAAATCTTACGTGTCACGACCTTCATTTCGTAATGTGTGATTAGATAACAGATCGTTTTTTAATTAATCTTCTAAATCTGTTTTTTATTAATATTCACAATATCAACTTGAAACTTGACTATGACGGAATTAATTACGTGACAAAAGGTCTTGATTTCGTATATACTGGATTCTTCAACGTATTTAGGTTTAAAAGTAATCACGAATGCATGTTTTTTTAAAAACAAAAACTCGTGGTCTCGTTTGTCATTAACAATTTCGTTATCACAATTTTTTTTATTTAACGTCCATAGTTTGTTCAGTTAAACCAATGAGGACGAGGGATCAGCGTTAACGGTAAAGGTAACGGCAGTAACTGCGTATAGAACTAAAACACTTGAGGTGTGCAGTCCAGATACGCAGCAACTGATCGGTCTGCCACATGACCGATGAAGCCACATCAAGGGAGCTGTTCATTATACAAAAATATATTAACAGTAAATATTTTAAGGGTATAGAAAATTAGACTAACTGTACAATTAAAAAAATATCAAGTTTTGACCTTACAGTTTAAACCACTGCTCGATTTCTGGAGGTGCGGGAGTGGGAGTGGGACGGGTTGTATTCCAAATTATTGAAAAAAAAGATAATCTTTAATTATACAAAAACTTGAACATTTTATTTAATTCCAAATTTTATTTTGCAAAAGAAGTTAAAAAAATAAAAGAGAGTAGTTTCATGATTGTTTAAGTTGTCTGGCCATTCTAAAAGATTGTCCAAAATGTCAACATATTTTCATCATACTTCTTATCACTTGACTGTTGATGCTGAATGCTGTCCAGACACAAGCCAAGATTCAACATACTCAGCTGGGTTGGAGAGCCGAACAGATCCATTGATCTTTATAAACGACAGGGCAGAAATAGTTGCAATATTCAGTGATGATCTCATTTGTGTGATAATGAGGTTCTTCTGTGAGAAACCTCTTTCATATTCGTTGCACGATATTGCTATCGAATTGACTGTTTGAACGGGGCAACTGTAATTAGTTGCCTTTCATTGAGTTAACTTAAAGGCTAGTTTCTAATTTTATTTTCCCAAACGGTATTGAGAAATTCTGTGGCCAGGTTTTTCACCTATTACTTGGTGATGGTGCCTGCAAGCTCAAAGTCATTTTCACTGAACAGTATTGTTTCGTAGACTTTCTAAGTCATGGGAAGGGGAGGTACCGGTAGTAGGAGAATTAAGGATGTCAGCCGGTGAAGATTAAGCCACACCACTAACCGCTGCAGTAAAATGGTCGCAGTTCGCAGTACTCAATAGTGACGCACAACAAACTATCCTGGACTCACATCGTGATCGATCGTTACGACCTGCGAATGGTTCTTTTACGTGAAGTATAACAAGCAGCAGGCCAAGGCCATTCACTAACAACAGAGCAATAAGTGATTAAATAGATGTTTTTAACTATCGTAATTTTTTCCCTAAAGAGAGGTATTGGAAGCCGTTACGGCGCGTTCCGTCTCAAATCGAGGCGTGGTTTAAACTACAGCCTACCTGTGACAATCGATTAAAATGAAATTAACGGCTGTAAATCACTCCAGTGCCAGTGTATTTTATACTCTTCGTGAATATGCTTGCTATGTTGGCTTGAGCAGCAAATTCCTCACGGATTTCATTGTGTTCGTTCATTTAACCGGTACGTACTTGTTTACAACAAAAGCAACTCGTTAACGTTGAAATAAATTGTTCGGTAATAAAACCAGTTTTCATGGCCTGGAATTAACGAAAACTTGAACTGGAAACACCCTAGCTTCGGATAAAATTAATAATCCACTAAATCAATGGGCGTGCAATAAATCATAGTTGAAATAGGTACTAAATCATTGTTGCTAACGTGCAGCAGTCAACTAGTGTTTTATTCGTCAATAAAAATTCAACGATATTTTATGCTATTTTGCTGATTACCATAGCGGATACATTGCCATGAAGTGTGCTGCGGGGCACGATTTGATTGCTTTGAAATTATGTAATGTTTTTTATGTACAATAAAATTACAAAAATGTACAAAATTCCTGTCATGTTTACCTTTTCAACGGTGCACACAAAACGTTCAGCTTTATAGTAATATATTTGTTTAAATTATGGTCAGGTGTTGTGTCATTATTTGGTTTACGGTACAGTAATAACATTGCAGTGACTAAATATTTAGACAAGCAAGCGATTGAAGTAGATCGATACCCTCTCCTCGATTAGTGCAATGTGGTTTGTGTTGGTGTAGTGCCAAGGTTGGTACAGGTAGTAACTTGACTTGTTGATGACGTCATTGGTGCAAGTAGGCTTGTGAATGAATTGATTTTATTAATTGTAAATACAGTAAGACTCGCCATTATCCGAGTTCCGGTCAACCGAGGCTCCGAATAACCGAGACACTATCATTAAGAAAAACTACAGTACATTTATTTATTTTATTTTATTTTAAGGCGAAAAGCACATTGAGGCTATTATCGCCTCCCTATAAAGTGTTAAAGTCGTAAGTGTAGTGTTGTAAGTGTGTGTGTTAAGACTCGGGTACCGCGAGGGACGTCTAAATCCTCTCAATAGGTGCAGCTAGTCTGGGGGGAGGACCGAAGCTACTAGGTATCACATGGGGCAACCCAAGTCAAACTATTAAACCTAATCCATGAAACTGCAGTACATTGGACCTGTACCAGAATTAGGAACGGATATAAAAACTTTTGTTGTTTTTAGAATGTGTGATTCTATTTGGTTGGTTGAAATGCGATTAGAGATGGAGAATGGGTGGTAATTTTCCACCAACCATAATGTAACAATTTGATGTGAAATGTTGTTCTGACACTCCCACGCCTCGGCCATTACAGATTGTAGGAATATAACAGAGGTTTCTTTTCCTTGTTTGGCACATTTGGCAATTTAGGTTAAAATGTTCGACCATGCAGAATTTGTGGAGGAAACTGTGGCTTCGATAAAACTAAATGTGCTAGAACAGTACAATGAAAACTCCATCAGTGAACTAGTAGAACTAGCTAATGCACTACCTGTTGAGCTTTCAATTAACAGTGCGGACATTCATGATTGGTGTAATCAAGTTGTGCAAATGGAGCTTACTGAAGACGCAATTGCCGATATGGCGTAGAAGACGATGCTGACCAGATAATTCAGGAAGTATCTCACTCTGGTTGTTTAAAAGCAACTGAATCAGCTCTTGCCTATATTGAACACCAAGAGGAATCCTCGCCGCACGATCTTCTGTTTCTGCAGCTTTGTCGCAATATCTTCCGCGTCCAAGAGAGAAAAGGAAACGGTTACAGACTTTTTCAGATAATAATTTTGTTTCGTGGTAAAATACTGTACAGATTTTAATTTTTGATTCAAGTTTCTTGCTATATTATGTTTAGTTGTCTAACCTGTTTTTTAACATTAACTTACTTTTCTCGTTCTATCGTCATTTACAAACAAACTGTGAATTATCCGAGTTTTCCTTATCAGTAGGCAGTCTCGGTCCCAATTACCTCGGATAATTGTGAGTCTATCCGCTGGTTTGCGGTTGTAATCTGTAACAGTTACAAAGTGTTTTATTATTTTTTATTTTGACATTTACCATCATTTGCTTATACAAAAGAATACAGGAGAATGTAAATAAACTCTACTTCTTAAATGCCAAATTTAAAACATAAAACAGAAAGAGAAATATGCTTAGTTAGAAAACTGAAAAAGGAACAAACGATCAAGAGTATCCTGACCGTTAAAACTTATCTCAAAGTTACACGTGATCAGCAAAACCGTAAGATGAAAAAGGATACATAGCAGATGGCAAGTACCCAATCAAACGGGATATGTTGGTAAGAAAGAAGCATCTCAGTTAACTGCGTGGCCACAGCTACTAGCCGAAGGAGTCGTAACTGGTTACGTCAAACAGCTAAAAAAACTGAACACATTATAACATGGAGACGATATTTTAAATTTAATTTAATCATATTTATCAATAAGAGAGTAAAATATTTCCATAAGAACCAATTTTACATAAATGTTTCCGATATTGGTGTACGCTATTTCATTATTTAATATAATAGTTCTTCTTCTTCTTAGTTTATGTGAGTTCTTCTACCCAAAAGTGCCGATCTGTGGGTGTCGCTTATAAACTCTGTGCACCAGATGTCAAAAAAGTGGATTGTTGGATATTATTTCTAGTGCTAACTGTCCTTTTCCATGTTCCTTTACACCAATTTGTTCAATCATTCCCTCAACACTGTCCAGTACAATTCAAAAAAGTGTTCTCCCTTTGTTGCATACCTTATATTGGTGAATTGTCCTTTTCCATCTTCCTTTACACCAATTTATGGAGTCGTTCCCTTTACACTGTCCAGTACAATTCAAAAAAGTGTTCTCCCTTTGTTGCACACCTTACATATTGGTGAATTGCCATGTGAAATCTATTCAGATTGGCTCAGTTTCCAAATGCCCAATTGTAATTCTAGTTCCAAAAGCCTGACACGATCAGGCTTTTTTTTGGTGGACTACAACTACAGTACTAATTTATTTTGTAGGTATTACTTAAAATAAATCAGCTACAATCTCTTAGCTTGATATGCTATCACTGCACCAAGTCCTATGTGCTAGTATCTGCTGAACACTAACATTAGTATGGGTTTGGAGTCCTTTTTCATTCTTCGTTGCTACTGTCTTGATTTCCCCAACAATCGCGTTCACTTTAAGGTCTCTGTGAATATTTTCCTTGCGTACTACCACGCATTTACTATTATCCAAAGTATTTTGTTTTGAATAATCTGAATTTTCTTTATATTACTTCTCTTGGCACATGGTACATCCCCAAATTTGCAGTACCATAGCTCCACACCAGTTAAGAACTTGATTGTATAAAGGAATTTATTACTTATACTTAATCCCGCATTATATCTAAGAATGTATTGACATATTCTTGAACTTATGCACAACCTGCTTTCTTTTCTTTGTAATGTGTGACTTACAGTTCAGTTTTTGTATCCAAATTCATTCCCAAATATTTAACTTTATTTTTGTATGGAATAATTTTACTGTTTATTAGTATTGGCATTTCTTCTTCTTAAAAAAAAGTTAATAACTGTACCATTGTACGAAATTTTAAGTAAAAAAGCGCTTGTGTAAGTTTTTATAAAACTAAAAACGTTTTGTATTAAAAAAATACATTAATTTTTGTGTAAAACGTTTTCTTCACTCTAAGAAATATAGTAATTTACTTCATCGATACTGGGATGAACAGCAGTATCCTGTTTATAATGTAATTACGTTTAAACAGAAGCTAATTTAACCAGTTATAAATTAGCCCAAGACAGCGGTCAATAGAACAAGCGTAAATAAAGATTTATCGTCAATATTAGTTTTGCAATAAAAAAGTCAAGTTGTACAGTAGGAATCAAGTAATTGTTTTATTGTTACTTAGTAGCTTACATTGAGCTGTACAATTAATCGTTACTTCTCTCTTCTCATCAGTCTCCCTTTGTACGCTGAGATATATTGTATATTCAATTAAATTCTATTTCTATTTCGTTATAATTCTTCAAGTCGTTTTACTGTGCTTTGACGTTAAACTTTACACGATTCTTTCTTAACTTATATACGTATAATATACACTTCCGTCAAACTTTACACGATGCTTTCTTAACTTATATACGTATAATATACACTTCCGTCAAACTTTACACGATGCTTTCTTAACTTATATACGTATAATATACACTTCCGTCAAACTTTACACGATTCTTTCTTAACTTATATACGTATAATATACACTTCCGTCAGTTTAAAACATCTCTACGTATATTTCTAAAGTGACACCTCCTTCAGTTGTACAGTACGTACTTACTCTGTTCTGGAAGCCGAATGAAGTTAATCCATTACTGTCGAAGGTGTTTTTCGGGCATTTTTGGTAGGATCAAGAAGTTCCCGAAATTGGTCAATGAAAATTCATTTAAAGTACGTATAATATTTAACCTTTTTTACTCTCAAAATACTGTCCTCCTGCATGTACACACTTCTTCCACCGTTCATACAGTTGTTGAAAACACTCTTGATATTGGTAAGGTATTTATTGTTTCACCATCAGCGATCGATGTGACGGAGCATTATCATACAACAAATACCAATCGTTCCCTGCCAGTTTTTTAGGTCATTTTCATCTAATTGCATCTCGTAGCCGTTTCACGATCTCTTTGTAACAGTTAGTGAATCAAACCCTGGTAATAAAAAAACCTCCAACTTCACTCTATCCCGGCTTCTGACCAAGCGAAATTTTTCTTTCTTGGTGATGTTTTTGAATTCTTTTCAGCAGGCTGACGTTTCGTCTGAGGGTCGTAAAGGAGGTACCATGTTTTTTACCACCATGTTTACCATTATGTTTCCAAAAGTGAAAATGATATTAAAGGGACATCGTTTTGTTGATTCGCAAGAGGTGACGGAAAAGGCGACGAAGGCTAAACGAAATTTCCAAAAATGGATTTCCGGAGTGTTTCCAACAATTGTATGAACGGTAGAAGTGTGTACATGCAGGTGGAGAGTATTTTGAAGCAAAATTAGGTTAAAACATTAACTTACTTTCAATAAATTTTCATTGACCAAAAATCGTCATCTAAATTGTAATACGTGATATGAACAACAGTTTGAACTGGCCTTTGCAACACTTGACTATCTGGAGATCAACTTTAATTAATGAATAGTTATGTTCGATTAGTGTACACGGTTGTCCAGGTACCTCTAGAACCACTCCAATGATTATTGTGTGTAAGTACTTATCACACTTTACAAAAGTCTAAACAAGTGCATTGCTAGCAGTTCAATTGAATACACAAATTAAACCGTTTTGTCCTCTTTCATGCATATATCTGCCAGGTAAATGGTAACTGTGCTGAAAAGATTTACACCCGATCAAAGGACTAAAGAAATAACAATCACGGTTTTTCACACGCTGTGATTTAGTTTGATATGTTTTGTGCCTTTGTACTTTTTTAATAGATTTTAAACGTAGTCTGCTTCGTAATTAAATAATCTTGACAATTCAATTACTTGTGAAATAAAAGTTCTATCGAATGTATTGTTGCGTTAATTGATTTTTATACTTAATTAATAACGCTTTGGTAAATAGCTTGGTATTACGATAATAATACGTCAGCTAAAAGTATTTTCATTCGAAATAATCGCGGCAAGCGGCTTTCTCGTTGACGTGATGGAAGCGAATTTCCAAAAGTTATATTTCATCTTACCCTGAGTTTGATACTGATTTAACTATTACAAAAAGTGATGAAACTGATTTCACTGTTATAAACAGCATTAAAATCGGCATGTATTAGCATTTTAAACTTCCAAATTGCTTGAAAAAATACGAAAATTATCTTTAACCGAACTCAAATTACACTTGTTAATTTCAACGGATTTTGAAAATTTATAGTGTTAAATTATGCAGTTTTTAAACGCAAATTAGGATGGGGAAATTAGATTTTCACACACACACACACACACACACACACACACACACACACACACACACACACACACACACACACACACACACACACACACACACACACACACACACACACACACACACACACACACACACACACACACACACACACACAGTGACAAGCTCGTTAAACAGCAAATTTCATTTCTTAGTTTTAAAATGGCGGCATCTGTAAAAATTCGTAACTTTTTTTTGTCAACAAAAATATGCCAGGTGTTATGGACTCTTGTGCCATGATTTTAAATTCTATAAACTTTGATAGAACCATTATGTTGAATATACCGTACTTTATTTTATACGTTTTTCGAGACCTTGTATTGAGCTGTGTTCCTGACCTCTAGATCAGTCTTTGAGGGGTTTTTAATAAAGGGTGATTTAGATATCAAGAACAGCGCTCAATTCAAGGCCCTAATCGTCGTTAATAAAAAGTGACCTAGAAGCTAAGAACAGCGCTGAAATCAAGGTCTTGGTCATCGTTAATAAAGAATGATCTAGAGGTCAAGAACAGCGCTCAATTCAAGGTTCCGGGCGTCGTTAATAAAGAGTTATGTAGAGGTCAATAGTAGCGCTCAATTCAATGTCTCGAGCAAAGTTAATAAAGAGTGATGTAGAGGTCAAGAACAGCGCTCAATTCAAGATCAAGGGCGTCGTTAATAAAGAGTTATGTAGAGGTCAATAGCAGCGCTCAATTCAAGGCCCTAATCGTCGTTAATAAAAAGTGATCTAGAAGCTAAGAACAGCGCTCAAATCATGGTTCCGGGCGTCGTTAATAAAGAATGATCTAGAGGTAAAGAACAGCGCTCAATTCAAGATCTAGGGCGTCGTTAATAAAGAGATATGTAGAGGTCAATAGCAGCGCTCAATTCAATGTCTCGAGCAAAGTTAATAAAGAGTAATGGGGAGGTCAAGAACAGCGCTCAATACAAGATCCAGGGCGTCGTTAATAGAGTGATCTAGAGGTCAGTAGCAGCGATCAGTTCAAGGTTCCTGCCATCGTTAAAAAAGAGTTATCTTGAGGTCAGAAACAGCTCAATTCAAGTCCCAGGCAAAGTTAATAAAGAGTGATCTAGAGGTCAGGAATAGAGCTCAGTTCAAAGTCACGGGCGTCGTTAATAAAGAGTTATGTAGAGGTAAGTAGCAGCGCTCAATTCAAGTCCCGGGCAAAGTTAATAAAGAGTGATGTAGAAGTCACGAACATCGCTTAATTCAAGGTCCCGGAAAATGTAGGACATACAGTATATTCAACACAAAGGCCATAACACAAGAGTGTACAGAGGTCCACAACACCTGCCATACTCTTGTTGCATATGTGTGGTGTAGTTAGCTTCACAATTCTTACCGCCGTGCATGTAGTAATTGCAGTTGGAGATTGTCCATCACAGCTTCCAAATTTGCCTCGTGATGCTGGGTCAACGCTCTTCGGAACTGAACCCGGATCCCCTCAGTTGTGAAGGACGTAGGCGCTTGACTTTAAGAGCACAGTCACTGTAAATATTTAAATATATTTTTTATACTTACAAGATGTTTGGTATTATAATTACTGTATGTGTTTACTTAACTATTAGCTGTACACGCTGAGTGTGAATACAAGTTCTGTATATAGCTTTAACTGTAGTTTCTGAAACAGGTTGGTAATTTTAAATATATGTTATTTTGTTATAGGTGAGTTTACTGCTAACACTTTGGAATGTTACTACACTACGCAGTTTGGTAATGTTTTACTTGATCATATTGTCTGCCTTTAAAGTAATAATTTTACTCTAAGTTAGCGATCGATGTGGTTTGTTTACGTATCGTAACTTACATAATTTTACACTTAACTTTTGTTGGTTTCTTGAAGAACCATCATACATTGAAACAGCTGTTCTTTAACAATGTTGAGCAAAATCTGGCAAAACTGTAATTTTCGGACTTGATATTTTAAGAATTAACTACCTACTTTTAGTCCGTGGCTGATTTATCCAAATCATCGGAGCCGATTTTGCAAAAATGTTTTCATTTTTTTTTATGGCGAAAAGCACATTAAGGCTATTATCGCCTCCCTAAATGTAAGTGTGAGTGTAAAGTGTTAAAGTCGTAAGTGTAGTGTTGTAAGTGTAAGTGTTTGTTAGACTCGGGTACCGCGCGGGACGTCTAAATCCTCTCAATAGGTGCAGCTAGTCTGCACCCCCTGCGGAGAATATTGTTTTCAATGATTTTGGATTAAACTAGTATGTGAAATGGAACTTAGGACTTCTCCACGAAAAAGGAAACAACACAGAAAAGTATTTTTATATAGTAAAGTAACCGCTGATCTATATTAGTGTTATTAATTAGTTGGGGAATGTTGACAGTAATTTAATTTTTTTTATCATATCCTACTTAAAGTACATCTTTAAAGTACAAACATTTAAAACTAGTAAAAACAGACTTCAAGGAAACTTTATTCGATTTTTAAAGGTGAATCTCGACTTTTTTTATACATGTGAGAAAAAATTGGGTCTTGAACTTAACTGATTTCAAGTTGATGTTATGTAGATCCATAATGTGACGTTAGTTACCGACCTGGAAGCAAAAAATACTTTTTCTTTAAATTTCAAAATTATAATTATTTTGGCAAGATTATGTAATGTTATATTAATCTGTTATACAATGTTATATTAATCTTGCCAAATGTTATATTAATCTGTTATACAAAAATATATTGTCTTTGTATCTTTAACTACAAACAGAAATTCAATGATAAATTACTGCTAATCTTTGCAGTGTTACTTTCCGTAACTGAATTATTAAATTAAAAAAAAAATGGGTCACTAAGTTTTTAATGCCTTTCTAAATTCAACAGCTCATTGCAGTTAGTTTGGGATACTGGAAAAAATTATTATGGGCTTTTGTACATTTTCTATAAAGTTATAATAAAGTAACGAAAATTAATTAGAGTCAAAATGTAACGTAAGTTATCATGAGCACGTCCGTTAAATGTTCAGTCTATTAATAAGTCTGTGTATATATTAGTAAGATATCTGCGCATAACCTCTAATTATTAATATAATTTATTTTTAACGTATTTCACACCTGTATTACTTCCTTGCAAAGTCAATTTATAGCTTTATAAATTATATATTGAAGATACTTTGACAGTAAACTATTACTTGTTCTGTGGCGACCACAGTGTACTTTACTTAGGACCCGACTATAAAAAAATCGATTTTTGGAAAGCATCTTTCTTCATTCTCCTCTTCCGGGCAGTGTTTTCGGTCTCGTGTTTAAAAAAACAGTATCGGCCTGTACGTCCAACAAACTGTTTAAAAATGATATTGCCGCCTCGGTGGCCTAGTTGATAGCGTACTGGGCTTTCACCCCGAGGACCCGGGTTCGATTCCCGGCCAGGGATTGGCATTTTCATACGCTATAAATCATCCCATCGTCTGCATTAGCCCAAGTGTGCACAATAGTCGGACGTTAAACACAAAAATAAATAAATAAATAAAAATGATATTCTCATTGGACGCAAGGTAATTGTAACTTGAGTAAAATTGTCCTCAATAAAACGCTTAATAATATTGAACCTATATTTTTCCAAATTAAAATCTTCGAAAACAGTTATTTGATGATAATCAAATGAACGGACACATTTCTAAAGTTACACTGCTTCTTTTTGTATTCGTAAAATGTTCACTTGTAGCGCCTTGTACAGTCTTAGTCTCTTCATAAAGCCTAGTGATTTTTAGAGGATTTAAAATTTCCTAATTTCTAATAGTTGACTTTCCAGTTTGTTAGTGAGGCACTTGCAGTGCTTGCTCTGCTAATTCCCTTTTTTTTTCTTTCTCATTATCACGGCTGTTGCGCTTATTCCGTTTTACATTGTCAAACATTTTGTTCCCAAGAGAAGCTAAGCAAAAGGCTAAAATACTCTGCGAGGTCATCACGTATCCCAGGGCTCCCTTTGATACAACATTAGACCGGTGTCTTTCACTCCATCAGCACGGGGCGCTTTACACTTAAGAGTTAGCCATGCTATGTAGAGTAGTGAATGTGTCTTCAGTAGATGAGTGAGACCAGTATAAGCTAGTAAGGTGGGATCGCTAAAGCCCATCAGCTGCCACCGCCGGATTGATGATATTCAAACTTAAACCATTAAAAAGAAACCGCCAGTAGAAGGATAAAAAAACCAACGACATATTCTGGTTTTAAAACTAACCTGTCTTACCCGTATTAGTCAAGTATGATGTAAACGTACTCTGATAAACAGTTACTATATTTGTTCCGCCAATTAACGACAGACAAGGTCCAATAACTATAAAACATTTTATTAACATTAAATCTAACGCAAAACCTTACTGTTAACGTTTTGTAAAAAGTAGGATTACAAAGTGCCACTCATAGAAATAAACTTATAATTATCTCTTACGTGTACGCGTCAGAATGCCTCATTGTCCATGTAACTATTCGTCTCCTTTCCGCTACGTGGTTTCAGATACTTTGTCTTACATCTCTGAACATACCTGTAACCTTGCCGGCCAACAGGCAGCATTTTAAATAAGATTACAATCAAACTGACGAGACGAGGCGGTAAAGTCCGTCTGGTGTCGAGCTCGCCAAGTGACCTTCTGAACCCACATCGCACCTGTCCGCTGCAACGAACCCACTTGGCACGAGCGTCTTCAAATTCTTGTACACTGAGTTGCAGTCTTACTCGCTTCCTTGCTAATCTCTCTTACAAGTCGTCTCAAAGATCCATTTAACTTATATAAATGGATAGCGTATCACTTCCTGCATAAATGGATGATTAACTGTCACCCGTCGCGGCTTCGCCCGGAATTATAATATGTAGGTAATAAAATTTATAGTCGATTTTCAAAATCAGAATAGGTTTATTTTAATTTAATATATTTCAATATTGTACGATTTAATTAATTTATATACAATATTGTACGATTTATGGTTTTCGGTCGACATATATGAGTGTTTGCTACCCGACAGTCTATAACAGGCGACATAACTGACCGTGGAAGAAGCACGGGGTTCCCAAACGTATTTTTACTACTTTTAACGTCTGACTTAGTAATTGTCATTGTAAATGACAACTTTAATGGAACTGTAATCATTGAAATTGGGAAGGCAAGTTGTTTGGAATTATAGGAATTTTTGAAATTTTTTAAACTAAAATTATTGCAAATGTAAGCTTATAAACAATAATTTTGTAATAAGTAATAACAGGGATTAAGATTTTTAAAATGGTAATAGGTCTATGTCCATCTCCGGTACCTAAACCATGTTCATTCCAAATTTCATCTTAATCGGTCCAGTAGTTAATTAATGCGTAATTGAATAACAAAGATACACATGCGCGCGCGCACGCACGCACAAACTTTCAGAATTATATTATATTAAAAAGTATAAAATATTATTGAAACGTCACTGTTGTATGGTTAACACATCACAAAACTAAATACTAAGTAATTAAGTTGGACTGGATAAATAGTGTAATGGAGTTTTTTAAAGAGGACTAGGTTTATGTTCATTTCAGGTACTTAAACCATGTTCATGTCAACCGGTCGAGTAGTTAACGCGTGATTGAATGGACAAACACACAAACTTTCAGAATTATAATATGATTAAGATTAAGATGGTAGCATATAGGTATCACTTTCTATTATTAAATAAATAACAGTTTTAACAGATTTTCACGTTTAGTGATCTGAGGCCAAAAAATGATGTTTTTCTTCCATGTCCGTTACTCGCTCTGTAGTGTAACAACTGCAGGCTTACTTGGCATATTTTTAAAATTGTTTACCTACCTATCACCGAAGAATATTTTTGGTATTAGAGAAACAAAAATGTTTAACGACGCAATGAGAAAAAACAGCCTAATACAGGATGATTCAAAACTATACTGTAATATTTCGGGAACTGATTCAATACTTAAAAATACGAAAAAAGTTCTTTTAAAATGCTACATTTTCCCATTAGCAGCCATTTTGTTTTTGTAGCATCTCTAGATTGGTTCGGCCAGTAAAATTCAAAATTAGCATGCTTCTTTTCCTGATAGACTTAATCGGGAAAAAAATAACCAACTTCATTGATCTGTTTTAAAATGGCGGATAACTATTCTAAAGTTCGAGTTTTCATCCACCCCCCTCTAATTTCGATATGTTCGGGCAGAAAGATCTCGGAATATTTATAAACTTATTTTGGATCAGAACAAATATATTCTTTTCTGATATATTTGATCGTTAAACATTGAGTTCATGTATTTATGAATTTTAACAAAATAGGAAGTAACAACAACCACTAGAAGGTTTTTTCGCTGTTCGACTTTTCGCAGTTTCGATAAAAGTAAGTAGAATACGACTCAAAAGTCATTAAATACTTCGGCAATTAATACCTTCGGGCATCAAATACGTTTTTAAAGAGGTCCTTAATCACACGTTACAGCTGTGTAGTCAGCTGATACATTATTGTTTATATTTGAAGCAAGTTGCCTATTATTTTTGAAAGCAGTTGCTTGACCATTGTATTTGTGAGTCTCACGTAATTTCGCTCCGCGGATAAGTGGTTTCAGTGGACTAAACGTTTTATTTATGAGGAAATAAGAAGTAGTTACAGGAGAGAATACAATACGTCCTCCAAACGAAACAAAAACGATGAAACGACATTTCCTTGATTACTTTAGCGAAGCGATCAAGGTTGTTTCTGCTATCTACTCTATAATCTGGCCAACTGCACGTGCGTTAATTGTTTGTTTGTTAACTACTACACAATGTTGTAATAAGTGATAATCGAAACACTGCGCATAATGTACACATTCAACACATTCAATATTGTTAGTAGTCAAGAAAAAAGTGTATATTTTTTACTAGCCAAAATTTTAAAATCGTTAAAAATGCTTCAAAATGATTTTTTAACATGTGAGACGCTCAGAATCGATTTCCAAACAACTTTCAAAATTTCGTCTTGCGAGCGCGCACCACAAAATTTGTAAGTACGATAACGAAAGAAAAGATTAATCGATTGATTTAAAATTTATAAAAAAAAACTGCTTGGAAATCAGTATTGTTTCCCCTCTTTTGTTTTTCAATATTGTTCGTCAAAAATTGCGTGGTTTAGTAACACCGGTTACTTTGAGTGGTTGGTGTTTCAAATTTAAACGAAATTTGCACTGAATCCGTATGCGCCGTTTGAATTGTAGAAATTGTGGTTTTTGAGTCCTTAAAGGGCAACAGAAAGCTAGTCTCAAGAGATAGGAAAAGTAACAGCTAGTATCTGAAAGCACATCATTAGTGAACTGGGAAGTCACCAGTTAGAAGTGGTGAATTTATGCGCATTGAATCTTATCCAAATTAAAGACTTTATGAAAAGAGTGTAGTGGGAGGATGGGACGTAATGTGGGCATCTCAAGAATATAGAAAGTTGGCACAATATGTCTACGAAGGTCGCGGTGCGATAGTAGTGATCATATAAATTTATTCATTCGTGTAGGCTTACTAGCACGAGGATAGGCCTACTTGTATTGCGAGAATTTAAGTGTTTGTTGACTACCCGTATAAAGTACTTGCGTTAGTTAAAGAGTTCGTTTTCCATCCATTGTAAAATACGAATTATTCGTACAAATATGTCAGTCAGTATGATAAGTTTCTGATGTCTGGGTCATGTTTCACGAAAATTACACGTTATAAATTCACAATTTCACAGTTACAAGTAGGCCTACCTGTAATAACAATTTCATAAGTACAGGTGTTTCACAAAGGTTTTATTACTTGTGGAAAAAGTTCCATGCATATCTAAATAAAGTTACAAGTACACAGTAACATTTTTTTTTTTTTTTGTTGTACTTTTGAGGTTATGGTACTGTGTAATAATTATTGTAAGTTTAATTTAAACGTGTCACTTAATGAAGGAAAGTTAGGCCTAATGTTTTTGATTGATGTTTTTGAAGTGAACTGCATAATGTGAACTGTAGGGTGTTTATAGGTGACAAAATTGAATTAGCAGCTTCAAAAATGCAGCAGCTTTAAATCTTAAAACATACGTAACTTGTTTTCTTTACACTTTTTTGAAAATCTGGTTTCAGTACCGTCGTAATCAGCATTCAATTCTACATAAATTAACATTTTTTATTTTTAAAATCGATTGAATAAAAAAAATATTTGACAATTGTCGGGGTTTGTTTTTGTATTTTCAATGTATAAGTTGATTGTTTAAAATTCTAAGATATGAAAATATGAATGCTGATTATGGTTGGGAAATCAGCACACCATAAAAAGTTTTTTTTTTAAATCGGCATTTAAAATAAATATTTTTGGAAATTTTCTTCCGTCGCTTCCGTTATGTTAGTGAGACAGCTGCGTGCCGTAATTATATTATAGTAATAGATTGAATTCTGTACAAATAGTCAGATCGGACCAAAACACGAAACCTAAAGTGTATTCTTGAAATAAAAGTCTTCTTTGTGAAAAGTAATGTTTAAGTTTTTCGCCCTTCTGCTTATTGGCTTACATTAGCGCGTGGTTCAGTATTCATTCAGTATTCAGGATACACGAAGTATTGGGGGGTAAATACGTGCTGAAAACTGTCCGAACTGTTACGAAAGTTGTAAAAAAACTTTTCCGAAATAAATCCGCTGCCCAACACCGACGTAGTAGGCCTATGATCCACGCTGAAAGAGAAATACAGAAGCCTCTCACCTCGTATTTCTCAGAGAGTAAACTTTTTTTACAAACTTTTTTTACTATGGCTGAGTAATCTCCGTTAACTTTCTGAAAAATAATTCACTTCATCATGAGAGCTATTGTGTTTGGCAATTCTGTGAAAGTTTTTTTTCCAGCTAGTTTGAAATGTTCTTTATTACCTTTCTTTGCGTTGTATCGGGGGATTTATTATGAAAATAAACCGTGATATATTTCCCAATTTCAACAGATTCAATCATATTGTAGGCTCGTTTATAAAGTGATATTCGTATAAAATGGATATCCACAGGCCTACCGAATTTGATTGTTTTATAACAGTCAGTTATAAATTACCGTGAATTATAAATATCGTGTGTCTTTTTGAAGTAGCAAGAAATCTGAAAACCATAAATTCTACAGTTCTTTAACCAAACTAAAGGATTGAAAATACAACTGGAATTAGAAATCCCCCGCGGGGAATAGATTAATTAGAAATTATTGAAGAAGATCCTTGTGAGTATTGATGGGCACCCACGCTTTATTCTCCGACTGATGAAAATTTTATTTTTTTACTTTTTAGTGCATTTTATAGGCCTACTTATTGAAAAAGCGTGTTTTTAAAAAATCTTTTTTTAATTTTATTTTATTTTCTAATTGTCGAAAAATTGTAGAACTCGCTTCTTCCGACAACTTTCGATGTGAAAAGTGTTAGAAGAAACTAACGCATCTATTGAGCCACGCTAAAACTGTTTTTCCGTACGCAATTTTAGTTAATTAATTAGAATACAATGAAGCAAAATTTGATGAGTCTAATTATTGAATATTGCGTTGTCATCGGAAGCAAGCAAGTGTAAAATTTCAAGTCGATTGGATGACGGAAACTGGTTTAAAAATCGATTATAAGATTTGAACCATGAAACATACAGACAGAGGAAGCAAGTTAAGAAAAATAGTGTAATAAAATATTAATTGCTTTGGTTTTGAATTGTTGTTTAAAAAGCCTATTAGGAGGCAATTTCATAATTGTACAGTACACCCAATTCTGAGGTGGTTAACCCAATACGTGGATTGCACGTTAATTTTAATTGTTCAAAATTTAACAAAACTGGATACTAGAGATTCTTATACATGACCTATGTGGTAATATATGCTTGACCTACCAAATAGATTTTAACTTTCAAATTATTCTTATAAATTATTTTTGAAGAAGCAAGAAATCAGAAAACTAGACAATTCTACGGTTTCCTTAACCAAACAAGATTGAAATTACAGTTGGCATTAGAATCCCCGCTGTGTATTCGGCCTCAAATATGATCTACACGTTTTGTTCTTACTTCCTTGGTAAAGTAATAAAATGTTACGTACTTTTGGATTAAGTTGATGTTTAAAAGCCTATTCGAGGGCAAATTTTAGATTCATATTGTACGCACAATTCTGTGATGCTTAATCTAATACATGAAACAACTGAATGCTATACACACACGTTCTTATACATGGCCTGTTTATACGAGGCATTACGCTGGTATATTTAGCTTTCAAGTTATTCTTGTAAATTATTTTGAGATTGAGTGAAAAAGAGGACCTTGAATTTCTAACTTAGCCTCTGTAAATAAGGTAAATAAATAAAATACTGCTATGTTTTACGTAATTGCTTCCATCCCGGCAGTACTTAAGCTATATGTCATAATAATTGTTATTATCTGTTTAAAGCTTTTCCCACCAAAATACCACTGTGGGTTTGGAAGCAGTTTGCCTTGAGGCATGATAGGAACCTTCACATGATCACCTCAAAATTTTGTTTACACATATCAGACAACCTTGAACACATTTTTATGACGATGAACAAATTCACTTCCTACTAAAATGAATTGCTAATCGACTGTTTTACGTGTGTTCAAATTGTCGAAATTTATTGTGGTGAAATCCTGTATTCAAATTTAACGTTGTGGATATTTCCTAGTTTTTTATGGGTGAAAGATGTAGGCCTAACGTTTTAATAGTTGTGTGACCTTCCTCTAATTTTAATAACATGATAAAAATTCAGAAAGATATAAGGATCTTCACGTATAGCGTCAATGCACGACCTTGTATGTATATATAAAGCAGAAAGTGTATGTTCCGAATAGAGATAACTGCACCACATTTCAGACGAAGGTTGATTATAGGGTCCAAGGAAACAAAACTGAGGGATGATGAACCCAAAAAGCTGTCAATCATATTATAATTCTGAAAGTGTGTGCGTTTCTTTTGTAGTGTTTGTTGTTGTGTCAATCACGCTTTAACTACTGGACCAATTGAGATGAAAATAGACTTATTCCCTTTTAAAAACTCCATTATACTACTTACCCAGTATAATTTATTTATACCATCCAAATTATTTATTTAGTATTTAGTTTTGTTGCATGTGTTAACTACACAACAGTGACGTTTTATACGTTTATTATACATTGGTATATTGCCGTACGTATTGGTATACGTTTATTAAGGTATATGGCCCAAATATCGTCCATT
Source organism: Callitettix versicolor (assembly GCA_022606455.1). Lineage (NCBI taxonomy): Eukaryota > Metazoa > Arthropoda > Insecta > Hemiptera > Cercopidae > Callitettix > Callitettix versicolor. Next base: position 32,279,617 of record CM040184.1, read on the forward strand.
TAAGAAACACTTAACATAATATTACTTTCTCATCATCTCAGAACGTTCAAACAATCACAATCTACACTATCAACTTTCATCTACAAGTTTCTAAACTAATTTCAGACATATCTACTATTTTTTTTTTAATTAATGAAGTGTAAGATGTCATTTATTTAATTTTGAAAAAGTGGCCCAAATATCGCCCACCACATAAAAGAATGTTCCAAATATCGCCTAATTGGAAAAAGGTTCCATTTATTGACAAAATAAGGTCAAACGTCTTTTATTTTATACATTAAAGTAATTATAATTATAAATTAATAACAAGTAAGTCAGTAAATAAGTAAAAAGTAATAATTAACATAATAATATCTGAAAAAAATACTTCTGAATTGAAAAATACGAACTTCTTTTCACTATAGCCGACAAAATTAAAACATAACTTTAAATATCTTTTATGGTAATAATAAAGTAATAATAGTTAAGTCAGTAATAGAAAATAATTAAGTTATTTAAGTAATATTTAATGTTCTAATAAATGAAAATAAAAATTGCTGGGGGAGTGCCATCCAAAAGCTCCTGTTTCATCCTCTTACGAGGAAATATGAGCAAAGGAGGAACGAAGATGCCTGAAGCAGACAGGTCACCACTGTCACGAACCGCCCTCTCTCGGCCAAGGAAAGTTTGTATATTTCTCTTTTACCTTTTAGAGCTATAACTTTGAGGCTCTTATGTTGAACGGTTGTTACACCGGTCTCATCAACATTGAAAACTCTTGCTGCTGAGGATTTTACCTTTTCGAGTTCAGGTCTTAGTATGGTAAAGAAGTGGTTAACATTTTCCTTTGAAAATGTTTCCATTTTCCTTACGTTGTGCCATCTATAAGAAAAAACAAAAATAAATGAAAAAAAAATAATGTTCCAATATTCGCCCAGTGAGCGATATTTGGAAAAGTGCGGTGGCACCCTAGCGTGACAATATGGCGGACGCTACAAACAAACCGGCTACTTGTAAAAAAAAAAAAATAGTGGTATCAAAAGAAAGCATGTTTCTTACACTATTTTACAATATTAACACGATTGTGATACAATTCAAGACTCGTATGCTATAATACTAAAAGAGGCAATAGTTTGATAACTCTCAAGGCTTCAAAAATTTCAAAAATCACAGAAAATAAACGGTACAAACAAACTCAACGAAAATAACACAGTGAACTGCCGTGACAAAGAGCTAAGTAGTGCATTGGTCGACTGCTTGGTGGGAGCACTATTTTTGCCTAGATTAAGTGGGCGATATTAGGAACCAGGGCGGTAATATATATATATATATATATATATATATATATGTATATATATATTGGAACCTGGGCGGAACCAATATATTCACCTTATATATTGGTGAATAATAAATATTTAAATTATCTTAAACGTCGTTATACTACTTACCCAGTCCGCTGTAATTATTTAGTATTTTTGTTTTGTGATATGTGTTAACTGTACAAGAGTGATGTTTTAACAATATTTTATACTTCTTAATATAATACTGTAAATCTGAAAGTTTGTTTGTTATTCAATCACGCATTAACTACTGGACGGATTGAGATGAATTTTGGATGAACTTGGTTTTGGTACCTGAGATGGACATAGATGTATTCCTGTTTTAAAAATGTTTGTCCCTGTTATTATTACAAAATTATTGTTTATTAAGCTTATATTTGGAATGATTTTAAATGAAATTTTTCAAAAATTCCTATAATTCCATCGTTATAATTTCAAACAACCTGCCTTTTTAATTTAAAAGATTGCAGTTTCCATTAAAGTTGGCATTTACAATGACGATTAATAAGTCAGGGTCAGGCGTTAAGAGTAGCAGGAATACGTTTAGGAACTCGGTGCTTCTCCCACGGGCAGTTATGTCGCCTGTTCTAGAATGACGAATAGCAAAAGTCTATATGTCTTGGCCGAAAAACGTAAATCGTATAATATTGTATAGGCTATAGAAATATATTAAATTGAAATGAATCTATTCTGATTTTGAAAATCGACTATACATTTTATTACCTACATTATAATCGCGGACGAAGCCGCAACGAGTAACAGCTAGTTTTTCATAACTGAATGACATCAAAACGAAAAGGGATCTCTGCAATGTTGTTGGTCTTCAAGAAACCTAAAATTTTCCCATATAGATCCTTGACTGTTAAATATCCCCCCCACTTGGAAATTGTTTTCTCACTTAGACCCGGTCAGCACTTAGTACCCACAGCTAGTATTTGAAGTAAAATTGAAAAAAGGTTTTTCGCTCAGTAATGAATTTTGGATTTAAATTTATATATGTATTTTACAAATTGTGGATTTTAAGAGCCCGTATCAAAACCTTTCGCAAAAAAGTGAAAACTTTCAATTCGGTCCTTCTATATGCCAGCTAGATTTGGAAGGTGGACCATCCCAACACATCATAACTCCGGGTGTTTGCAGCGCATCATAAGTGTATTTTGGTCAGACATTATCTCAAATGAGCAGATATGGGAAGACAGGTCACCTAAAACTTGGGGATCAGGAAGAGAAAGTAGAGATGGCTGGGTCGCACGCTCTGGAAGTCCGACGCTGCTGTGGAGAAGGGGGTATCGGTCGTTAGAAAGGCATGGGGGCTGCTGAGGGACTCGGCCCGAGGCTGGAGGGAATGGCGAGCTCTTCTAGATGCCTATGCTCCCGCTGAGTTACAGGAGACAAAAAAGAAGAAGGAAAAGATCAAAGTCTTAGCATGATGACGTTTCCCGTGAATTCGTTATTAAAATACAGTTAAATCCCTTGTTAAGATACGTTCTTAAAATTCTGTGGATCCTGTCTTACATTTTGAAGATGTACTCAAGAAGACTAATGTTACTGAACGATACAAATTACTCCGCTATGTTTCATATCTCATTCCAAACGACTTGTATATGGGAACTTGACCATCTTATCTTGATATTGAGAATAGATTCAATACTGTGATCGACTTAGACTAGATTAGATTAGATTCAAACTAGAGGAAGGGTTATTGTTCAGACACTGTGATCGACTGACCTATTTGTGCAACTAAACTTCTTCTGCAGATTGGTGCTCTTAGTAAGTTCCAATAATCCATTGACTAGTTCATTCTGCTGAAAACAAAAAACCCTTAGCGTCCTACTAGCTACAGCCTCACAGTCATGGATTATGTTTCCTGTAGTTTATTTTTATTTTTTGTACAACCTACTCACTGTTTCGCCGTTCCTGTTCATGTGCACCCTCAGACCACAGTGGCCTGTAATGAGCCGTATGATTTTTCTGAGTTGTGTTTTGCCCACGTCATCTATCTCCCCTCTACGGCCCTCCATAAGTAACCATGCTTAAGAAGCGCTTGCTGTGGGAATGCCCGTGAAGGTTAACCCATCTTGCCAGGTGTTGCTTTAGAATTGACTTAACATACTGGAAAGTCAACAGTAGTAACCAGATTCGAACCTGCGTACGTGTTCGATTTCGATCGCATTCGATAAAAGAGTAGTAGTAGTAGCAAATAGGTAAATTGTGTTGTATACACTCAATGTGCATAACGTTACAATGCAATGCATTTAGAAATGTGATTTACAGAATTACCAACATTGTACGTTGTGTGCCGATCTATCGTATCTGATAGCCCGTTTACTGGTCGCATTGAAGCTTTCGCTTATCTCCGCCATTACTGTTATTTACTTGCTTGGTGCTGTGATAGTAGCTTGTGGGTACATTCGGTCTGAACAGATGGCTGTTAACTGGAAAACACCTTTCCGTCGCCCGGACAGTCTATTACAGATGAAGTAGTTAGAATGATTGAGGCATGCGCATCAGCCTCTTACCATAGCACTTGGCACACTCACTTCCGCGTAAAATGTAAATAAATATCGATAATGCAATCTGGCTATTAGTTTAACGTGTGTCGTGTTGAGTGGACTATGACTGTACCAGTACGTAAACGGTGAAATTAGAAGCGGAAATACCGGTGACTTTTTAAATACCTGTGACTACAGAAAAATCACCGGTTAGAAATACATGTTACTTTTCACAACTGATATTTTTGTCGATGCGTCATACCATTGAATATAAACGGACTGTTATAAAATTGTACAACAATTATAAAAAGCGTGCTCGATACCAGAGGCGGAAGTCCAAGTAATTGGATTATCTGCCGCTACGTACGCTGCATTCTGCAAGGACAGGGATGGAGACGTTTGAGAAAATAATCAGTAATGTTGTCTGTTTAATTGTAATTGAACACTACCGCAAGATGCCACCAGCAGCGAGCGCGCTCACAAGGTTTATCATTCTAGTACGTTTGTATTCAATGAAAGCCGCTTCGGTGGCCTAGTTGATAGCATACTAGGCTTTCACCCTGAGGATCCTGGTTCGATTCCCGGCGAGGGCTTGGCATTTTCATACGCTATAAATCATCCCATCGTCTGCATTAGCCCAAGTGTGCACAATAGTCGGACGTTATATATATATATATATATATATATATATATATATATATATATATATATATATATATATATATTCAATGATCATACATATAGGACAGTAATATATATTCCGTACAAAATTTGGTAATTTAAGGAAGTAGTACTATACACGATGTTCGTTATAAATTCGGCTCTTAACTTACTATAATACTGTATTGTAGGTTGAATGTCTTCAAAGTATTATTAACAGTAATTTTGTTCGTGGGAAAGTAATGTTGAATATGTTTCTTACAAAATTTAGTAATTTAAGGAAGTATTACACGATACTGTTTGTTATAAATTCGGCTCTTAACTTACTATAATACTGTATTGTAGGCTGACTGTCCTTCAAAGTATTATTAACAGTAATTTTGTTCGTAGGAAAGTAATGCTGAATATGTTTCTTACAAAATTTGGTAATTTAAGGAAGTATTACACGATACTGTTCCTTATAAATTCGCCTCTTAACTTACTGTAATACTGTATTGTAGGCTGAATGTCCTTCAAAGAATTATTATTAACAGTAATTTTGTTCGGATTTTTATTATTTTAATGGCGCACGATGCAAGATTTTGATGAATGGTAGGTTGTGTTTCACAAATACAAATACATAACATTTTACAACACTTTTTATCTAAGCAAATTAAACATGCTAAGAAACATAATTATTATAGAATAATAGTCGCTTAACTTAAATTAATAACGTATGTACTGTTATTTAATTCTGCTAGGAATGTTATTAATTTGTTGAATAATCTAATCTGTGTTTCTTAGATTTGTCAATTTTGTGTGTGCTGAGGCGTTTCTGATTACCTCCATGTACAGTACTCCACATAAATAAGTTTTGATAATGAATGAAGTTGGTACGAAACACGTAAGCAAATACAAAATTGAGAAATAGTCTAAGAATGGCAGATAAGGGTAGGCCTACTCAACAAAATAAAAAAAAAACTTAGGCAGTGCGGGACTGGCCGGTAGAAGTGACTACTTCTTTTGGCATGCCTGACTTTTTCACTATTATGATTTAATTATTTTTATAAAAATTTAGATGCATGCAGGAAAGGGCAACTCTTGAAAATTATTTTCGTATTGAATTTCGCGTGTGTGTAGGTACACAACTTAAAAATTAAATGAAACTGTCACAGACTATGAATTTGAGTATCTTAGGCTATATAAGGGACTTTAATAATTAATCAGTTTATAACCCTACTTTTGTCAGTTATACATAATTTATAGTAATAAATATATTTGTGATTCTGCATTCAGATATTGGTTTGGGCTATATACATTAAATAATTTAAATACACAGACTTAGAAAATACGCACTTTAAAAATTAGCAAGAACAATAAACATAACCTCACTTGAAATGGTATTTAAGCTATGGTGCGAAATCAGCTGTGACGTATGCATTACGGATTCAAGCGCGACGCGAATGCAAATGTTTATACGTATGTTTTGTAACCGTGACCATATAAGTTTTCATTTCAATTAATCACTAAACAAAAAAAGTAGAGCGTTCCGTCACGCCAGACTGATATTTCCCCGTGCAAAACATACATCCGTAACCCCCGAAAAGAAGTAATCACTTCAAAAATAATAATCACTTTCTTCTAAAACTTGTATAACACATTTTTAAAGCAGGAATCGTATACGGCTTTACTTAATCGTTACACAAACAAGTTAAACCTTTTTATCTGTATTTTTAGTGTAAGAGTTTCTTAGCGCCAATCTTGTTATGCTATCTCTGGTCCCAATACAGTACATCCACACACTAATAATTGCTGACGTGCAGAAATAGAGGATAATTCACTAACTCTTAACTATGACTTTGTCACCATGTCAAGGGTATTTCGTTTGACTTAGGAGTATTTTGGTAACACATTTCTAGCAATATCAACAAATATCGTCCATCGGCGATATGCATTGGCGGGTGGTAGGTGACATATTTGTAGCTGCCCGCGAAACTTAACAGTTGCAAAGGCCCGGAAGAGCCGTCAAAGTGTTATTCCTATCTGTACCGGACAAAGCTGTGTTCGATATAGAGGAGATTATCAGTTCAGTACAGTAGAATCTCGCTAGTCCGGACATCCGGTTAATCCGGATGAATAAAAAAAAAATAAAAGGTAAAATGAGAATGTAGTGACACAGGAAAAGAAGAAAATTCAGTCTTAAGAGGGTCCGCTTGCTCTCAGTTGTCGTAAGACTTACCGCCATTTCCCCGCTCATTGTCTGTTTTCGGAGACGTGACACACTATACCCACGAGTTGTTCTGTTTTGTTTCCATCAGTCGATGCTTACTCGTGCTGGTGTTAGATGATTGTGACAGTACAATACATATTTTTATTCAGTGTGTGTCTTTTTGTGTGCACTTAGTAAGAACAGTGTGTGTCTTATTGTGTGCACATAGTAAGAGCAACGTAATTTCTCCTAAATGTAAGAAAGTAACTGTAACAATGGCACACACACCAAGCCTTATTTAGTACTGAGGCATGAGAATCATAAACGTTGATTTTTAATTAACAAGATTTTTCTTTTGCCTGTAAAATTTGTTTTTGATATATTTTATAGTTGATTCCGTTTGATCCGGACTTTCGGTAATCCGCACAGGCTCCGGTCCCGTCAAATCCGGATTAGTGGGACTCTACTGTATTACGTATCAATGTCTATTATATGACTTACGTTAAATAACTAATTAAATATTCGAAAATTTAACACCAGCAGTTAATAAACACGTATTGTATTTCGTTCCTCCGGGACTCTGTACATGCCGTCGACCTTGCAGAAGCTTTACCTTGTTAAATTGGTTGTAAATTGATACTGTGACCGCCTGTTAAGTTTATTTTCAAGGCGTTTGTGACTAAAACCACACCTTAAACTGCCTGGACTTGTTATGTTTAATAAAAGTAAACATTTTGATTAATTTTTGTAGAGACAGCATTGATTTTTAAATAACTACTACCTGTGTAATTAATATATGGACGATAAATGTGGGTAGGACCTACTAAAATTGAATGGATACATTTTAAGTTTTCTTGCGCACTTAAACACTGTGTAGGGACAGCATTGATTTTTAAATAACTACTACCTATGTAATTAATATATGGACGATTGTGGGTAGGACCTACTAAAATTGAATGGATACATTTTAAGTTTTCTTGCGCACTTAAACACTGTGTAGGGACAGCATTGATTTTTAAATAACTACTACCATATGGACGATAAATGTGGGTAGGACCTACTAAAATTGAATGGATACATTTTAAGTTTTCTTGCGCACTTAAACACTGTGTAGGGACAGCATTGATTTTTAAATAACTACTACCTATGTAATTAATATATGGACGATAAATGTGGGTAGGACCTACTAAAATTGAATGAATACATTTTAAGTTTTCTTGCGCACTTAAACACTGTTTTAGTATTTGTCGTTAAAGCATATTACTTACAAAGAAATGAGTAATTTTGAAAATCAGCTGTTCGTTGAAAAATTTATTAATTAAAAAACAGTGTTTATTTTCAGCAGTTTATTTTACTGTAGTTTTTACTGTAGTGTTACCATTAAATATCAACGGACTAGAAGTACAGCCACCATCATAAAAAGCGTGCTCGATATCAGCGGCTAAAGTAGAAGTAATTAAACTATTTACCGCTATGAACGCTGCAGAACTTTAAATAACTACTGCCTGTGTAATTTTTATATGGACAATAAATACGGGTACTAAAATTGGATTGATACATTTTAAGCTTTCTTTTGCTTTTAAGCACTGTTTTAGTGTTTATATTTTTAGTTAAAGCATGTTACAAAGAAATTGGTAATTTTGAAAATCAGCTTTTCGTTGAGGATTTATTAGTTTTAAAACTATGTTTGTTTTCAGCACCTTATTTTAATCTATTAAGTGTTACCATTAAATATAAACGGACTTGAAGTATTGTCATCATCATAAAAGCGTGCTCGATATTAGCGGCTAAAGACCAAGTAATTTGACTATTTGCCGCTACGAACGCTGCAGAACTGCAGTGACAGGAATTAGAGACGTTTTGAGAGAATATGCAGTACTCGTAGTAAAATTATATTCAATGGTATTACGTGCAAAGTTATTTTAAAATTGTTCTCTTCTACGTTTATCGATGCCATCAATAATCTATTTTAGTCACGGTTTTTTTTTGTGTATAAAACTGAATCATTAGTTGTGGCGTTGGGTAGGCCAACAGCTTTCGTTACTAAAATGTAGACACGCACACCCGTTATGCAACAAGACCTACACAAGCGCTTCCTAATGCATAATGACTCACCGTGTCTTCCTGTAGAACCTCAGTAGTCAGTGGTTCCGCGGGTTAGATAACAGATAACAAACAGCTGAGTGCTGACCGATGTCGTAACTTGCAACCAGACAAACCAGTTGTACCAGTAGAATACTGTCACTGGGCCGAGTGGTGGAGTTTGCGCAAGTTGATTTTGCTTTCAAAATTGTGGAAAACGTGGCTTCGACAAATAAAATTTAAGTTTAAAGGATTCGTGTACTGGTAGATCCGAAAAATTTCCAACTTGTGATAAAAAATTCTGGAAAATAGCTTCATGGTTTTAAAATCGGTTCAGAAAACGTTTTTTTTTAAGTTTAAACGTTAAGGTTCATAATTTATGCCAGTGTAGGCTTATAAAATTTGAAATAAACGAAGTATTAATACGTACGAATTAGGATCCACCCTGATTTCTGTTCAAATTTTATGATAGGTTTTGTTTTAATGTGAAAAAAAATCTATCCAAATTGCTGGAGTGGTTTTTGACAAAATTTATGTAAGCTATTTCTAAATATTACTTAAAAAAGTGAAAACATTGTTTTTTGGGTATGCTTCAAAAATACACACTAAATTTTAGCAAAATCGGTTCAGCTGTTTTTGTGATGTGCACTACTAATTTTTATTCCCGTCATAAAATTTGTTTCTCCTGTATATATGCCTAAAGCTTACGTGTGGAGAGAAAGTGAGAACTTTTTGAAAAACTTACGTAAATATTTTTTTTTAACAGAATCGTTAAAAACCTTTACAATTTTGCAAACGAATTTTTGTAAAAATCTGTTGTAACGTTTCGATAAAAACATTTCTGAAATATAGTACTTCAGTACTCAAACAGTTTTTTGTTTCATTATTATTAAAATACTGATTTTTGAGATTGTAGGCTAAGCGGTTTACGTTTAAAATACAAAAATATTACACAATAAAATATTCGTTGTATGGCGTTACCAAATTTTGTTAGTTTTTATAAATTCGCTTCCACTATGTCATTTCACTAGACAGCTGCGTGCCGCGATTTAAAAAAACAAAAAGGAAAGTTTTGTGTATTTCCAATTGTCTGTATTCTAATAGATAATTTTTTTAAGATATGTGAAAGTGCGAATTAGTTTGTGTCGTGGGTCAGTCAGTTATACTGTTACGAAACGATGAGGGAAAGTCATGCTACAAATTCTGTAGGAACTGTGGTGAGGCAATGAATTAAGTGTTTATACCTGTTCCGTCCTCATACTGTCTTACAACCTAACCTGACCGATTAGCTGGCTAGTTAGTATATTTCGTAATGCACCCGAAGTATTTGTGGTTGCACCAGCGTTAAAACTGTCGGTTAAAAAATAATTTGTTTTATTACCTGAAATTTCAGTGTTACATTTTTCGTAACAAGTACGCTTCGAAAAAATCAGGGTACATAAAGTAGCTTTTTGATTTTGAGGTTTTGAACTGCTATCCGACTGCTATTTTGAGGTTCTTACGATTATCCGAGAAAATTGGGACCAAGACTGCCTGGGATAAGGAGAAACTCTAATGCAGAGTTGTAAATAACGATAAAAAGAGAAAAATAAGTTTATTGTTAAATAGACAGGTTATACACCAACAAGTTAACATAGTTTACTAAAACTTTAATAAAAATAAAAATCTTCAGTATTTTACCTTAAAAAAAATATTTTACGAAAAAGTATTTGACGGTTTTCTGAGCTAACTTTAAGCGGCGATATTGTGCCATCGCTTTAGAAACAGAAGATAGTACGATGATTCCTCTTGCTGTTCAGTGCAGGTAAGAGCTGATTCAGTTGCTTTTAAGGCGTCAGTGAGATGTTTTGTGAATTATCTCGTCAGCATCGTCCTGTTCGCCATGGGGGTTGTTTACCATATCGGCAAATGCATCGTCAGTAAGCTCTATTTGCACAACTTGATTACACCAATCATGAATGTCTGCATTGTCAATTGAAAGTTCAACAGGTAGGGCGTTAGCTAGTTCGACGAGTTCACTGACAGAGTTTTCATTGTACTGTTCTGGCATATTTTTTTTTTGTTTTTTCGATGCCAAACTGTTTTCTCCTTGAATTTTGTGCAGTCGAACATTTTAACCTAAATTGCCAAATGTGCCAAACAAGGAAAAGAAACCTCTTTTATATTCCTAGAATCTGTATTGGCCGAAGCGTGGGAAAGTGTCAGAACAATATTTCACATCAAATTGTTACATTATGGCTGGTGGAAAATTACCACTCATTGTCCATCTCTAATCGCGTTTCAACCAACCAAATAGAATCACATCTAAAAATAGCACAAGTTTTCTATTCGTTCCTAATTCTCTTACGTCTTTTTTTTTAATGACGGCATTGGTTAATCCGGAGTCTCGTTTGACCGGGACTCGGATAATCGCGAGTCTACTATACAATAATATAACTTTTGTGTTTGGGAAATTCACAAACATTATGTTGTGGAATTTCTGGAAGCATGTCTTGTAATTCAGTTAAGTGTAATTCCCATTGTGCTGTAATTTGGGTTTGGGAAATTCACAAATATTATGTGTTGTTGAATTTCTGGAAACATATCTTGTGATACAGATAAGTGTAATTCTTGTTAGGTGTAATCCCATTGTGCTGTAATTTGGGTTTGGGAAATTCATAAACACTACGTGTCATTGAATTTCTGGGAAAATATCTTGTAATACAGTTAAGTGTAATTCCCGAATGAATCGAACAAGAAAACAAGAAAGCTTATTTTGTTTCTGTCTTTGAATAAATTTGACAGAAGCCGAAAAAAGATGCCAATCGACTTGGCAAGCACAATGGCACAGGCTGGTTGGAGTTTTAAACTCATTAATCGAGAAATTGAATCCCACTCCCCACCTAGAGAGGAATCTTGTTCCACTCCAACAAACTTTTGCACGAATTAAAATTTTCTGCATTAAAACGAGAATTCTATGAATTAGCTTTTTTACTTTAAAAAGTAAATTAAATTAGAATATACCCAAGAAGAGAACCACTGCACCGCTTTGCTTGAAGACTATAATTTAATTTCCATAGAAAACAGAAAAACTAATTTAACTATGCATTCTAGTTTGTGAAACTGTTTATTCTTATTTTCATGATTCGGGCACTTTATTTTATAATGTATTTTAGAAAATATTTAAAATACACAAGTTAGAATGTGTGTGTGTGTGTGTGTGTGTGTGTGTGCGTGTGTGTGTGTGCTAAAATTGTTGGGGACTAAAATAATGATAGTTTTACGAAATTTTACATCTAGGTATAGTTTATCTGTATCTCGGAGCCAATTTTTTTTAAGTATATGGCAGTGATAGTCTTTTTAAAGAAGTTTTCACTTCAGAAAAACTGATAATAAATTCTTTTAGTTTGTGCTCAGATAATAACGACAAACTAACGCCAGCACAATAACATAAGTGTCATTGTTCCACCTAACGAATGGAAGCTTAGAACATACATAGCCAAAGATTACAAAGTAAAACAATTTTCTTGTGCACTGTGCAATCTTAATCTGTGATCACCTTTGGTAATGATAAAGTAAATGGTAGTGGTAGTCTTTTTAAAGAAGTTTTCATTTCAAAAAAAGTGATTGCAAGTTCTTTCAGTTTGTGCTCAGATAAACAGAATTGCCAAGACTGACAAACTGACGCTAGCAAAACATAAATGTCATTATTCCAGCTAATGAAATAAAAGCTTTTTTTACGTTAAGGGAAAAGCAACGGGAGTAACTGTCGAGAACTAATAACTTGAAGGTGCGCAGTTCAGAGACGCAGCAGACTCACCGGTGCTTTAGCCACACCGACCACCGAGTCCCCAGTGGAAGCTTTAAACAAAAACATACATAACCAAATGTGAAATATTTTCCTTGTGTACCGTGCAATCTTAATCACGAGTAATGATAAAGTAATTGGCAGTGATAGTGTTTTTAGTTTCTCATCATTACGGAAATGATCAAATATTACCGTAGTCTGTTTATTTGTGTATTGCCCGTATATAAACAATGGCAATTAACTACATTAATTCATTATGTAAACTACATGCTAATAAATGCGTAATGTAATGGATAATAAGCTATGGCAGTAAACATAAATTGCAATTTGCAAGATCCATTAAAGTTAGCAACTAATGTTGTACGGGATGATGGTTATTCGTCAACATTTCTGTAGTATTCGGATATATAAAAAAGTAACTGTAATTCACTATAGATATCTGTCGAAAAATTTTGTTTTATCTGTACAATATTTTCATAAAAACGTTTTCTCAGTTTATAATCTTGATCAGCTAAAGTCCCTGATTGATGCCTAATTTGAAAAAATAACCAATTTAATCATTTCTAAAACGGCGGTCGTTTAAAACATTTAAACAAAAATAAATCAATAACGGAAAATTTTAGTGTCAAATGTGTTTTTTGTATCCCTTTTAATTTCCTGTTGAATAGTGTAACTTTCAAAACTGTGGAGGAGTGAAAACAGCAAAGCTGCGTGCGCATATTTGTTCGTCAGGGCATGGCATACGCGTGCGTGTGTTTGTGTGTGTGCGCGCGCGTGTGTGTGATTTTCGCCATTGCAATGTTCTCTTAAGGAATGTTTTTCTACGTTAGTTCGGAATTTTGCTTCCGTCACGCCATGATAGAGAGCTGTGTGTCGTGATTTTGTTATTATTATTAAAATGTCTAGGAAGTATATCTTCTAAAGTGTCTGGTTGTTTGTTTGCTGAATGAAAGCAGAATCTTTACTTTTTAGGTAAAATATCAAATTTGAAATTGTTATACTTTTTTGTTGTTCCATGTCTAATTTAAAATTCAAAATAAATTACTATACACGATACAGGCTACTTGACATATTGATTTTAGCAAAAAAATCAATTTTTGAAACCTGTAGATTTTTCTGGGTAACTAACTTGTTCAAACCAGTAGCAGAATCAATTTTGAATCAAATTGCAGTAAAATTACGAACTTTATGCAATGTTTAATGCGCCCTCAAAATGTGTTTTAGAGGTCGCGTGTATGTGCTTTACGTTGATAGTCTCTAATAACTCATTTCTCCGCAGGGGTGCAGACTAGCTGCACCTATTGAAAGGATTTAGACGTCCCTCGCGGTACTCGAGTCTAACACGCACTTACACTTACAACACTACCCTTACATTTAGGAAGGCGTTGTAAGCACATAGCCTCAATGCCTTAAAAAAAAAACTCATTTTCAATCGGAATTCGCTAAAAAGCAAGTTTTTTAATCAAAATATCAAGTTCGTATAACCTGAGTTCTTTAGAGAAATAAAGTAAAGTAGTTTTATTGGATCGTGATAACCTTCGTAGTACTATATTAGGAAAGTATATTACTATAGATAGGAAGTGCTGGTTGTACAATAGGTTTGATCAGCTTTACGAATAACTTTCTTGAGTAGTTGGTAGAGATTAAACTCGGAGAAAGAAGTTAGTGAAAAGTTTCTTCGGCGAACAATATGAACTGAAAGGCTTTCAATAATTCTTGTAGTCGCTTTCTTCTTTACGTTCAGCTTTGGATCAGATCCCGTTCAATTTGAAAGTTTTCTTAACTCAATGAAACACTGTCTGCATAGTTCGTTTTCTGTTAGTGTTGTATGAATAACAATCAGGAATGTAACTAAAACATCACTTGTACGTATGTTTATGGGTTTGGATCACATTTTGCACAGTTTTAAAGTTTCTTGACAAGTTTTGTGTTCGTGTTGTATGAATAATAACAATCAGGAATGTAAATAAAACATCGCCTGTACGTATGTTTATAGGTTTGGGTGACATTTTGCACAGTTTTAAAGTTTCTTGACAAGTTTTGTGTTAGTGTTGTATGAATAATAACAATCAGGAATGTAACTAAAACATCGCCTATACGTATGTTTATAGGTTTGGGTGACATTTTGCACAGTTTTAAAGTTTCTTGACAAGTTTTGTGTTAGTGTTGTATGAATAACAATGAGGAATGTAACTAATACATCGCCTGTATGTTTATGGGTTTGGATCACATTTTGCACAGTTTTAAAGTTTCTTGACAAGTTTTGTGTTAGTGTTGTATGAATAACAATGAGGAATGTAACTAATACATCGCCTGTACGTATGTTTATGGGTTTGGATCACATTTTGCACAGTTTTAAAGTTTCTTGACAAGTTTTTTGTTAGTGTTGTATGAATAACAATCAGGAATGTAACTAAAACATCGCCTATACGTATGTTTATGGGTTTGGATCACATTTTGCACAGTTTTAAAGTTTCTTGACAAGTTTTGTGTTAGTGTTGTATGAATAACAATCAGGAATGTAACTAAAACATCGCCTGTACGTATGTTTATGGGTTTGGATCACATTTTGCACAGTTTTAAAGTTTCTTTACAAGTTTTGTGTTAGTGTTGTATGAATAACAATGAGGAATGTAACTAAAACATCGCCTGTACGTATGTTTATAGGTTTGGGTCACATTTTGCACAGTTTTAAAGTTTCTTGACAAGTTTTGTGTTAGTGTTGTATGAATAACAATGAGGAATGTAACTAATACATCGCCTGTACGTATGTTTATGGGTTTGGATCACATTTTGCACAGTTTTAAAGTTTCTTTACAAGTTTTGTGTTAGTGTTGTATGAATAACAATCAGGAATGTAACTAAAACATCGCCTGTACGTATGTTTATGGGTTTGGATCACATTTTGCACAGTTTTAAAGTTTCTTGACAAGATTTGTGTTAGTGTTGTATGAATAACAATCAGGACTGTAACTAAAACATCGCCTGTACGTATGTTTATGGGTTTGGATCACATTTTGCACAGTTTTAAAGTTTCTTGACAAGTTTTGTGTTAGTGTTGTATGAATAACAATGAGGAATGTAACTAATACATCGCCTGTACGTATGTTTATGGGTTTGGATCACATTTTGCACAGTTTTAAAGTTTCTTGACAAGTTTTTTGTTAGTGTTGTATGAATAACAATCAGGAATGTAACTAAAACATCGCCTATACGTATGTTTATGGGTTTGGATCACATTTTGCACAGTTTTAAAGTTTCTTGACAAGTTTTGTGTTAGTGTTGTATGAATAACAATCAGGAATGTAACTAAAACATCGCCTGTACGTATGTTTATGGGTTTGGATCACATTTTGCACAGTTTTAAAGTTTCTTTACAAGTTTTGTGTTAGTATTGTATGAATAACAATGAGGAATGTAACTAAAACATCGCCTATACGTATGTTTATAGGTTTGGGTCACATTTTGCACAACTTCAAATTTTCTTGTCACGTTTTGTGTTAGTTTTGTATGAATAACAATCAGGAATGTAACTAATACATCGCCTGTACGTATGTTTATAGGTTTGGATTACATTTTGCACAGTTTTAAATTTTCTTGTCACGTTTTGTGTTAGTGTTGTATGAATAACAATCAGGAATGTAACTAATACATCGCCTGTACGTATGTTTATGGGTTTGGATCACATTTTCCACAGTTTTAAAGTTTCTTCTTAAATTAGGTAGATTCTTAAATAGATTTAGATTCTTAAATTTGTTTTTTTAAATAAAAAATAACATTCAATATTATTCACTTTTCACTATTATTAATAACAGGCAATTAATTAATCGTTTTCGCGATGAAAAACACGTTACCCTTTTTCTAACAGCCGAGTCGAGTTAGATTCTTAAATTTGTTTTTTTTTAAATAAAAAAAACTTATATTTTTTTAATTATTAATAACAAGCAATTAATTAATCGTTTTGGGGATGAAAAACACGTTATCTGCTTTCGCGCTGTAGCGATTTCGAGGTTGTAATGCTACTTTTATTTTACATTAGTTTCAAACTTCCCGTAGTTCCCGCATTTTCACATTTTGTATTATTACTATTGGGCAAATAATAATAAATAATAAAGCGTTTTGGCGAAAAAATTAAGAAAATTGACAAGTCACCCGTAAATGCATTTTTACCAGTACTTCTCTTAGGTTCGGGAATAAGGGCTCGGTGGTGGAAGTGGATAAAGCATGGATTAATTCACTGCGTCACTCAACTGTGCAGCTAAAAGTTCTTAGTTCGAGTTGCAGTTGCTCCCGTTGCAGCAAAAAAGAAAGGTTCGGGAATAGGAATGACAGTTGTTTCCATAATGTAACAGTTTGTTCCATCAGCGATCACGAAACAAGTTTTGTCCATATTATATCGATTTGTTTTCATTTTTGAAAAATTGCTTGGGTCCAAAAACGTTAATGTGCTGTACATAAATTTATAGTTTGTGTTACATTTGTGCCATTTAGTTTCGGAGTTTTGTTGACACTTTTAATTAGTGTTTTAACTCCCGTAACAACGCCCTACATATTTCCTTCTATGTTAGTTTTGTAGGAATAAGAATCAGTAATAAGTAAGTTGATGTTTTTGTATCACGGATACTTTAAGAATGTTCTAAATAAATACTTCTATTAATAGGAATGCAATCAAGATTGTAACCAATTATCCTGTATATTCTTCATACATGGGTTCTGTTCTGTTTAAATGTTTTTTTTTTTTTAACATGTATCATGTTTCAGGGCTGGTTATGATGTTGGGTTTTGCGTGATGCGAGTGCACAAATTTATATTGATATATAGTAGTATATTTTGTGCTTCCGCTCGGGATCGAACCGGAGACCTTGTGCATGTGAGGCGTACATGATAACCACTACATTACGGAAACTACGAAGACGTTTGACTGATGTAAATATATGAAATGAATCGTTAATTAAATTTTTAAATTGGTAGTTGTAGTAAAAGAACATTTTTTTACTAGTTATATGTTTTATAGTCGATGATATTCTTCGACCTACCTTGATTAATACGAGATTGTACAAAGACTTTGTTCTTGGAAGTTATTTTTTACTCCTGTCTCACGCTTTTCTTTATGCAATACCTAATCACTATAAAGTAATGTATCTTATCCGTTGTGTTGGCACACCTGTTGCGCTTCAATATTTGATAACCACAGTGTTAATCACTTGGCAAAGTGCATTACCTCCAAGTTACACGTCCTTCTCTGACCTTCGCACACCTCTTGAATAATAACGTAATTATTTACTGCAACAGTTTTCATAATTAATTTACGAATTATACTTCGAGTTTGGATAACGATTTTGTAAAGACGGCCTGTTATTATAAATCTAATTTATGTACTGTTTACATTCTAGTAATATTATATAAAGTAAACGATAATCAGTATAAAATTTAACGAAAATGGTTTTTTTAGCGACCCAGGAAAAACCTGTTGACGTGGGAAAATATGCAGGCCCTAGGAGTAAAATGTTAAGAGCAGACATGTTTTATTACAGTAAAATCTCTATTACTGATATATTTATAACGAAAATCTCTATAAAGGCAAAACGTATTGGTCTCTTTCCATTCCTGTAGCAAATACATGTATTGTATTTAAAGATATTTCTCTACAGCAGCGAAATACGTGCACACCCCCTCTACCTCTTCTCGGTGTGCCGACACGTCATCGAGTGTTAAAAGTAGTGCGTAGTGTGTCAGTTGAATCGAGTGTTTTGTGACTGGTACATTTTACAATTAGTGCATTATTTTTTTATACGTTTACAATACAATGGCGTTTACAGTGTAATGGCGTTTAAACGGAGTTTTACGTGAGTCAGAGAACGCGCGCTCACACACACAAGCCTGGTAGACCTGACGCCTCCTAGTGTTCCTTAGCTTTACCCATGCATGAATGGCTGGCTTTGTATGGGCGGACCTTATTTCCTTAGCTACTTATATGTGTTCCCATAATAAGTAATAATGTGAAATAGAATGAGCGAGATCTCACAGTACAACAGAAAGGTTGGCCAAATGGAGCGGGATCTTCGTAATAAGGGTCAAGAAAATGAAAAATTGAAAGGCAATTAGAAGAGCAAGCATATGAATAAGGAACTGGGAAGTCACCAATTAGAAGTGGGGGAGCTACCCACCTCGAATCCTCTCCAAATCCTAGACGTTAGGACTGGATAAAGCGCTGTAACTGAGCATCTCAGGAATATAGAAAGAGGGCACAGTAGCTTTAAAAAGGTCGTTGTGTATTATATTTCTACAAATTTATTCATTCATAGATCGCTACAGTCGATCTCCAAAAACATTTGGTCGAGTAATAATCGACAAAAACAGAAACATTGGTCGTATATGAAGATCTTCATTTAACTTATGTGTATATACATATATACGACCGCTAAAAAGGTGTTTCTTGAGGTCAGGGGCGTATTTCTTGATCTCGGGTTTGGATCTTACCGTAAAGGCAGCCACGTAATTCATTTTCCAATTCAAATTCACTAGTAAACGAGTTCAACAGATCAATGACTAGGGTTTGTGCAAATTAATGTGCTGTAGGCGACGGTAATATAAACACTATTGTTTAAGCGCAAAGTTCGTCAAGCAAAATGTATTGTTGGAATTGTAAAGCTCTTGAAGAAATGCAAAGTTAGCGATCTGGCGAGGCCCGCGAGGCCATTATATTTGTAGTCTGAAGGATACGAGGTGAAGTGACACTCGAGATATCGACATCTTCATCTTTATATAAGAAATACGGCAGCGTCATCGGAAGTGATTCATACACGGTTCAAGTCGATTTGAAAACGTACGCTTTCCGACTTTTTTATACGTGCTAAACGTATGTTTATTTGTCTTTGCCCAAGTAGTATGGATTAGCGATGTGTGGATTTGGAATAAAGTACTCGCTGATTACAATACTCGGAACGTTCCTCTTATTGAGTTCACTCATATCCGATACGGAATCGGAAACAGAGAATTCGGAAGGATGGAAATTCGGAGTAAATATTATAAGTGCATTCACTTCATTCGGTTATTTCAACATAGTCTTCATATCGACATTCTCGCATTAGAAATGACTAGTGAAGTAATGAGTTCGATGCAAATATTACAAGTCAATTCATTTCATTCGGTTATTTCAACGTAGTCATCGTATCGACATTTATTTCATTCGGTTATTTCAACATAGTCATCGTATCGACATTCGTGAAAGGTGAAGCAAATAAATGTTGTGTTGGCACGATATTGAAAAATAAAATAATGGAAGTCTGTAATGCTTTAAGAAAATTCGAAAGAACACGAAGGAATTAATGAAGCGGTTCTGCAGTAGTTTCGGCAAAATATTGCCTTTTTTTCAGTTACAGTATTTTATTCATGCAATATTATTTAAGATTAAAAATAGGATATAAAACGATTTACGAATAAAAACACATTTTATTCGCGTTTTGGTCGAGCTCTCTAGCGACGAGAAGTAACGTTCCTTCCAGTGCCACTACAGAGGGATTTTACTGCACATGCCAGTTTTAAAGAATTGGGCTTCTTTAGTTTTTTTCCGATTTTATACCCTATTGTCGTTATCTGCCTGATTGGAATACGTATTCATTTTGTTTTGGTATTTGAGAGCTGATGTTCGATCATATATATATATATATATATATATATATATATATATATATATATATATATATATATATTACTTCTCGAGTAAACACCTCCTTTTTCTCAGCACATACTATTCGTACAGGCATAAATATCTTTAGAACATTTTTTTAACCGGCTTCTGACATTGCAAATGGCATCTTGGATGCGCATGCGCGGCATCACAAATCAGACAATATTTTGTATATTTTACGAAGCTAACTTATTAATCACGAATAAACAATCCTATTACAATTGCCTCTTTTTTGCATGACGTGCTTAGAACAACTTCAATGTTTTTTCTTAAAAGTCATTAAACTTACAGGTTATGTGGTCCTATTGACAGTCCCCTATCCCCGCCCGTCGTACAAGCCGGGTTAAATACTTCGAATACCAAACACATGTTTTGGACACTGTTTTTACATAAATATATTTGTGATTTCTTCACCCGTCATGCCTTTATTTATTGTTAATTCGGACATAATAAAATACAGAGTGCAATTAAAATGTCAAAAACATGCCTTTTGTATTGACTAAAAGACAGTCACCTAGTAAAATTGCGTTTGCTATCGCTATAAACAAGTCTCAGGGACAAACACTGTAAATATTTACCAAATGCCAATATTTACTCACGGACAATTGTATGTAGCTCGTACAAGGCTAGCTAAATCAACTAACATGTTTGTATCCATTAAAGAAAATGAAATACAAAAAGTACAAGAAGATTCTTACATAAAATATCGTTTACAACGAGGAATTGAAATGTATATACTAGAATTTGTGATTATTTCAAACCGATCGCTTTTCGATTTATTTTTAAAACATGTTTTCCTTTCCTTCCAACTACCGTCCTCACCCCAACGACTATTTTTATTCAAAAAGCTGTGTTTACTTAAAACTGTCGTAGTGCGAAGTTTCGCTTGGGCCCCTTGGTCCGATTTTAATATGAATTGATTGAGAAGTTTGTGCAATAATTAGTACAATTCATATTATACAGCTGCAATACATAACGATAATTCTGAGCTGCCGATATGAACTATAAACACAACAGACGTAAACAAGAGTGAAGAGCACGTTAATAAACAGGGATGAGAGCAGCAATGTCTTAACGTACACGACACAAAATAGCCCTTATTGTTTAACCCTGCCTTAATGTTGTTCCGCTCTAAGGCATTACGTTATTCCCTTGTCTTGTACTCTATCCTCGGTAATAAACAGTCTGTAAACTCCCTGAATGTATTCCCTGCAGTGATACACGGTTAATGGCACAATAAATACACAATTAGCCTTACCATCTTACTGTGTAACAAAACCATTGCCCGCATCGCCATTGGCACTGTATCTCGTTGACCGAGCGAAGCGAGGTCTCTGTTTCCGCTCGACCGTTCGGCGTATAGTTTATGTGTATGTTACAAAGTTTTGGCTAAACGAAATTTAGTTCGAAGACACCTTGGATAGAGCCCGAACGACATATATGTAAGAATCTTTCTCCATTCACTTCCGTTCAAAATGGCGGCCTCTGATTTATCGAAAACGAATGTACACAGTTTTGGTCAAAAGTATTGCTCTGAAATTTGTTACGAAGGTACTTTTTATGACGTTCGAATGACATATGTGAAAGTTTTTCCCATTCACTTCCGTTTCAAAATGACGGCCTCTGTTTTAACGATGACGAGTCTACGCAGTTTTGGCAAAAATTATTATTTTGAAAGTTTGTATTAATGTACCGTGTATAAAACCAAGACGACTTGTGTTAAGATTTTTTCCATTTACTTTTGTTTCAAGATGGCGGCCTCTGGTTTAACGATGACGTATGCAATTGTAGACTTGTTTCGTGTAATACTTGCTGAACGACAAGACTTGTAACTTTGATCGCTTCATAGAGGAAGAGCATACAATTTCCAATAAAGATGGTTTAGTAAATGTTTTCCTAAGTATTACTGTTATTGGATAAATTGGCAAAAAAAGTTTCGAGAGCGTCAGAGTTGTAACCAGGCAATTAAGAATATATTGCGAGGTCTACTGTTCTTTGAACTATTAGTAGATAAATAATATATTCGTTAATATAGACAACTAAGGCCGGGGCGGCCACCAAATGCGAAGCGGAGCTGAGCAGAGCGGAGTGAAGATGAAAGACAACCAGAAGCGGAGTTCAGTCAGTTTAAAGAACACGTGTTTATCTTTTAAATCTAAATATTTATACCTATTGTAACGGATTCTAGGAAACTACTATATTTCAAACCTGTAACCTAGGTAACGAAAAATAATAAGTTTGGTGGCGTGGTCAGCATGGTAGAAAAGAGACGTCAGCTTCAAAACCAACCTGAACAGAATCAAAACTACGAGGTGCGGAGTCCAACGACGCCGCTTGACTCGCTCAGCTCCGTTACGCTTTTAGTGGCCGCACTAAAAAAAAAAAAAAATACAGTCATTGGGACTGTTGGCAGAAGCGTTACTTCTTAAAACATAAGTGGAGAGAAAGAGAGAGGAGAGAGAGAGAAACATGCACGTTGTATGTACATGCAGACACAAAACATATATACGAGCGCGACAAACTCAGTTGGAACCGGCAGACGAGAGAAAGGAGAAGAGCTGAGAACTAGAGGGAGTCTTTGTAATACTTCCCCTACTCGCGTTACTTACGTTTCGTAAGCCTACTCGATGAAACCGAATCACTCCATTGTGACAAATACAAAGTGCACAACGCGATATAAGAAGCTAACGCTTCAACAATAGGTTAGGTTTTGAATGCGTAGTCTGTTTCGCTTAGCGCAACTCCACTCTGCGTTTGGTGGCCACCTGGCCTAACTTATTTATAGTTTTTTTTTCTTTAAACTCAATTACTCATATGTTTAAAATGTCGTAACGGATATTCTTGTGTAAAAAAATTACGGTTAACCTAATTTCAATTTGCAGTCGATGTGTAACAATAATGGTATTATTTTGTTATTATTATTTTATTATTATAATTTATTATTTATAATTTATTATTATTTTATAATTTATTATTATTTTATTATTATTTTGTTAGGCTATCAACGGTGGCCTAGTTGATAGCGTACTGGGCTTTCACCCCGAGTACCCGGGTTCGATTCCCGGCCAGGGCTTGGCATTTCTATACGATATAAATCATCACATCGTCTGCATTAGCCCAAGTGCACAATAGTCGGACATTAAACACAAAAAAGACCTTTATAATGAGGAAAAAATATATCATCAGATCAGTGCCTTTTGGAAAGGTCGGGCAAAATTTACTGTGATGCCTATGTAAGAGACGCGTTTTTAAGATATCTGTTTAAAATGTGTATACATATACTTTTGAAATATATTTGAAAATTTGTATTAATTATAATTACAATGATTATTATTGTAAAAATAACATTTATTTAAATAGAACTTTAATATTTATTGATAACTTTAAAAACCTATACAAAGGCGCCCTAACTGAGCTAGCGCCCTCGCGGCTTCGGATAACGGAATAATCTGTATCGTTAAGTTAGTATTAGCTTTATAAGGGAATAGATTCAATATGGCCGAAAGAGTCAATAACTTTTAATTCAAACTTTAAAAGTTATAGAAAATATAATTCTGTAAATCCGATAAAGAATAATCTAAATAATGTAATTTTTGCGTTCAAGGTCAGACAACGCAATTGTTGGCGTTAATTAGCATGCTTGTCCGTCATTTTATGGTGAAATTGGCGCAGGCGCAAATGTGCATCACCTGCAACTGCGACGTTACAACACACAGAGCGAGATGTCGTTCTAGTTCATTTTAAATCTGTCGATATACTACAATATTAAAATCTGGTTTAATATTGATAGGAAAAATTAAGTACACTAAATAGCATTGCGTGGTATGACAGTGAAGCTGAGAAAAATTTAGGTAGAATATAGTATATCCGTGATTGCTTAGGTGAGCAGCTGATGAGCTTAGTGATCCCTTTATACCTTCTCCGTACCTCTGGCTTAGCTCATACTACACTCATCTACTCAAGGCGCTACTCATCTACTACACACACACACACACACACACACACACACACACACACACACACACACACCTTAGCTTACTATATAGTATAAAACAAACCCGTGGTTTGGTTCTGAAATATTAAGTAAGAAAGACTGTATCGAGTATTTAAATGGGAAGAATTGGTCAAAATTTTTGGTTATCATATGGCAGCCTATAAATATAGGAAATGTTTAGTTGATGTATATAATTTTTAATGGATGAGTTATTGTAGCATATTGATTAGAAATTTTGAATAGTTTGTGTTAATTGTATTTTGAGAATATTAAAGTAGGGAACACTCTACAGATGGATAGCATCTATGTATCTGAGTTTTTTGTGTAATTAACAAATGTATTTATCGATTTTGTAGTAAATAAATTAATAATTAACAGTGTCTAGCTGTCACGCAGTTAAGAGTGGTATTAATAACTGAAGTGAACCGAATCTGACGCAATACCCGTGGTGAGAACAAAGCTGCAGACTTAGAGGGAATTACTGAAAGCCTTTCAGTTCGTATTGTTCGTCGAGCAAACTTCCCGCGAAGTGAATACAGTACTTCTTTCTGCGAGTTTAATCCATCAATTACTCAGCGAAGTTGTTTGCAAGCTGACCTTGCGACTTTTCCGTCAAGCTGATGCACTGCAGTTAGTTCAATGTGGGCGAAGTTCAAATTGTTACACATCTCTGGTAGTTGTTATAAGGAAGTGTGGATGGTAAAGATATTTATGGAGAAAATTTAGGTTTCATGAAAACCAACATTGCTAAATACAGTTAACAATTACCTCTTTTCGTTTCGACTGCAACCGAATTTAGAGCTTTTTTAAGGGCGGTATAGTAGAGTGGTGGGATGGGTACGCCACTTTACAGTATCTTTTACTTAAACCCTGAACAACTTGCGTATCACGTGATGGAAGCGAATTTCCAACAATAATAATATTTTATCTTAGACTTTTTTTTGAAAAAAATCTGATTCCACCAATTCCAATTCAAAATTAGCGTACATTGGCGTTTACAATTTTTAAATAACGTTGGAAATACGAAAACGAATTCTACTGATGTAACTTTAATTTTGGTATTTTCATAAAAATTCAAAAATTGCAAATCCTTATTACGGCAGTGAAATCAGATTTTAAAAACGATAAGATAAAAAATTTACGATTTTTTAAAGAATTGGAATATTTGGGTTTTTTAAGATTGGAAAAACCAATCTAATATATATATATATAGCCTATTATTTTAAGGCGAGTTGCTACTAAATCGCCTCCCTACTTGTAAGGGATACCGCGAGGGACGTCCAAATCCTCTCAATATGTGCAGCTAGTCATATATATATTGCCCAAGCCGCCTCGATTGCCTAGTCGATAGCGTACTGGGCTTTCACCCCGAGGACCCGGGTTCGATTCCCGACCAGGGCTTGGAATTTTTCATACGCTATAAATCATTTCATCGTCTGCATTAGCCTAAGTGTGCACAATAGTCGGACGTTAAACACCAAAAAAAAACCTTATTGTAAACGATATTTGACGTAAGAATGTAATCTTATTTTTTTATTAATTTCATTTTCTTTAATGGATACAAACATTTTAGTTGATTTACCCTTGAAATTGTCCGTGAGTAAAGGCCGCACTTGGTAAATACAGTTCTGGCCTTTGAAGTGTTTGTCCCTGCGACTTGTTTATAGTGATAGCAAACGCAATTTTAATAGGCAACTGTCTACTAATCAATTGAAAAAGTATGCTTGTTAACCTCTAACTGTATTTTGACATTTTTATTGTAAATATATATATATATATATATATATATATATATATATATATATATATATATATATATAGATTTGCCATTCCTTAAACATTGCCTCTTTATACATGTCATTCATTAGGATATGCCTCCAGAGCGAGTATTTGCCTCCGCTTCGAGTTTTGACCTCCACGGAGGCAAGATGTCAGGTTCACAGAATGCTGGAATATTTGGGTTTAGAAAACTGTGTTGTGTTATAAGCGGCGATGTTGGAATGCATTAGATTCATTGCAAACTTTAAAAAAATATGAAATATTAAGTACTGTGTTGAAAAGTTTCTAATGTATTGTAAGTGCGAGCAGAGTGATATTATTAATACGATACTTTATTTTATATGAATGCGTCTTAAATTTCAATTTTTCGAGTGAAAAATGCGAAGTAAACTGTTTTTTCCTAGGTTGAGGTTATGTCAGTGTTGATATACATAATGTATTTTGTTCATTTATGTCTGGATTTTTCTATTAGAAAACGTAGTTTAAGGAAGAGTTGAGATGTAAAAACAAATACAAGTTTTGATATATATATTGTTACGAACAAAAATTCTGTTGGATTGGAGAAAACAAGACTGGAAGAAGCATATTAGATTCATTGCAGATTTAAAAAAAATATGAAATATTAAGTACTGTGATGAAGCGTATCTAATATGTTGAATAATTACTATATTAATAATAGTAAACTGAAAATAATGTATTAGTAATAAATTTTTACATATCACTAAATATCAGTTTATTTTTAATATCAAAGTAGGCTACTTGGTTGTAACATTGGTAGATCTAGTAATATTTTGCAAATATCTAAATAATATGTCTATGTCTACTTACAGACCAAAGAAAACTTACAACTAAGCATTATAGTCTAAATATATTTTTTTTCTTGTACCTACTACTGTAATGGGGTGAGGTTAGTCTAAAGTAAGTTTTTATGTGAAAATGAGAATATATTTACAGAAAAGTATAAAATATTCCTAAAGCTAACAGTTACAACTTATAAACTATATTAAGCTCTGTAAGGACATAACATACTTTCTTCTCTTATTTATATTATGGAGAAAAGATAAGTTATTTGTGTATTTAATATGCCTCAGGTATAATATAATTACAATATTTTTATAAAAATTAAGTAGGCCTAATATTAAACCACACAACATTTATTAAGTAACGATTTTATAAAATTTTTAACAGACAAATTTTGCGACATTATTATTACATTTTTTACATTACATTCAGCATGGAGGATTTACTTTGCAAATTAGTCAGTAATTAATTCAATGCAAGTTTTTGAAGTAACAAGATGATAGGCTCTAACTAATTGTGAAGTTTTTTCAACAGTTGTTTTTAAGTCTAAAATATAGCAATATTTGTAGAATTCACAAGAATAATTTAATGTTGCTACCAGCATGTTATTGTTCAATATAAGCTAAAGGCAGTCAATTTTAAAACAAAATATAGTTTTTATATAAAATGATGATTACTTATTATATTAGGCCTAACTATTTTTAATTTCAAATCTATATTTCACACAAACCCATATTAGATTAGTTAGGTTCATTTTTTTTTGTCTTTCATTCATTTGCGCAAAATGACATTTTGGATTTTTACATATAGGCCTATACATTTAATTAAATTAAGTGTTTTGGCGAAAGAGCATTCAAAAGTCAGCTGAGGGATAAGTATTAAATACAAATTTATAAAAAGTTAATATGGTTTAAAATAGCTAATGAATAAACTAATCCCAGGCTTACGAAATTGAGGCTATGTCCTTCTTTCATAAAGAACTAGATAAACTTTAATGACCTCTACAAATTCAGTATAAAATCAAAGTTTGTAACAATACGATTTAGTTTTGCTTTGACATTTTCTAGGCTATATAAATGACGTATAAATCTATTATATAGGTTACAATACGTATAAGTAAAATGTGTACATTAATATAAAAATTTAACAGTTTGGATTGTAATTACCTCTCGGGTATGTCTGACTTTTCGGAACTTTTGCAAAAATTATGATTTTACTATTTTTTTCCTTTTATTATATGCTTTGTCATTTCGTTGAGAGATATTAACCCATGGAAGATTAACTTTATTATGATAAATTATGACTTTTTGTAATTTGTTGCAAATCTATATTCTGACGTCCATTTTTACTGTATGCTATGATACTACTAACAACAAAGATTAGTACGTTTAAGGAATATAAGTTATATATGTAATAAATGAGTTAACACCCAACAGCTAAGTTGAGTTAGGTTACCAAGTTCTTTTTTTAAGAAAAAAATTATATTCTTTTGATTAGTAATAACATGTGTTTCATTAAACATCCAACAGTGAGTCAAGTTAGGTTAAACACGCAACAGCTAAGTCGAGTTAGGTTATCAAGTTTTTTTTTTAAAAAAAAATATGTATTCTTTTAATTATGAAAATACACTTTAAATTTAACAGTTTGGATTGTAATTGGCTCTCGGGTATGTATGACTTTTCGGAACTTTTGCAAAAATTGTGATTTTACTATTTTTTTGCTTTTATTATATGCTCTGCCATTTCATTGAGAGATATTAACCCATGGAAGATTAAATTTATTATGATAAATTATGATTTTTAGTGATTTGTTACAAATCTATATTCCGACGTCCATTTTTACTATATGTTGTGATACTACTAACAACAAAGATTAATACGTTTAAGGAATATAAGTTATATACGTAATAAATGAGTTAACACCAAACAGCTAAGCTGAGTTAGGTTACCAAGTTCTTTAAAAAAAAAAAGTATTCTTTTAATTATGAAAATATACTTATCGTTATTATGAAACATTTATCGTTTTTACCATTAAAAGCATGTTACCTACCTTCGAACAGTAGTCATTTTAAGGTTATGTTGGTAATTTTTATTTTCACTTTTTTGTAAATTCTACTTGTTTCTTTATTTTTATATTTTTGATAAATTAATATTGGTCCCAATAACTCAGTTTTGCCATCTCTTGTTTATTGGATTGTTTGCTTGTTAATTAATTGAGGATTATTGTATTCCTTAACAGGTTCGGAATATTGTAAACCAGTTTTCCAGTATATTTTATAATTCCACAAGGAGAATACCACTTGATATAGTTCACAAGTAAATAGCATTAAGAAAATGTATATTAATTTTTGCTACATATTATACATATACACGTCCTACAATAATTAATAATGTTTGTTTACATGTTGCCTTTTTAGTTTATTGCTGTAGGTAGCCTAATCAAAAATTACATTTGGTAAATGAAAGACCACACAAAATTGGCCTTCATGAAATTATGACCATGTGATTGGAATAAAAGTTTTTTTTCAAAAAATGTCAAGGCATTTGTATAAATTATCATTTGATGGACTATCATGATATTAGGCTAGGCTATATAGAAAATATATTTTTCAGCGAGTTATTTTTTTAAGAGAAATATATGTGTTGTAGGTTAAACTTGAGAAACCT
Organism: Callitettix versicolor; assembly: GCA_022606455.1. Taxonomy (NCBI): domain Eukaryota; kingdom Metazoa; phylum Arthropoda; class Insecta; order Hemiptera; family Cercopidae; genus Callitettix; species Callitettix versicolor. The sequence goes on from CM040184.1 coordinate 32,309,075, forward strand.
TTCAACTACAAGTTTTAAATTACAGTAATCATCACCTAGCCAAAGTTATTTTGGATTTGAACATTTTTGATTTTATCAAATCGAATATGTGCCTATTTCATTAATGAAAAGAATAAACAACTCAGTAAGTACAACTTTGTTCACCTCAGCCTTAAATAATATCAAGTTTAATAATTTTTATACGTACACAGTTAATCAGAATTCACTCTAGGTAAAACTTGTAGTAAAGCGTTAAGCGTATGTGTGTTTTAAGTTAAATAGTGATTGAGAAATTGGTTTGTCATGGACAACATGCAAATACTGGAAGGTTATAACAGAAGAAACTCCTGAACGTCTATTGATTGTGCTAAAATGATATATAAAATATTCTACTGATTGATTATATGAATGATATATATAAATACTGATTGTATGTTACAAATAAACCGTATGGGCTATTCTTAAGAAAGATGATTTTCCTTGTGCTTTTACATTCATAATTATACCAACATCCAGCCATAGCCTACACTAAAAAAAAAAAACTAACAGGCCTAAACATTAGTCTTCTTAACATATCTTAGAAACATTTTTAACAAAAAGTTTGAAGTATTTTTTTCTACAGAAAAGCTTATTTTAGGATATTCTTTACATTATAAAGAAGTAATATTTTCATTTTTGTTTTGCATTTCTAAAATTTTTTGGTTTTAAAAACTGGTAAAAGCAAGAAATAGCTGGAAAACTGGTTATTACAGTGCTTCAATCTTAAAGTTTTTATGACTAAAAGAAATAATTTTAGAAAAAACTATAAATAATGTAAAATAAAGTAACCTAATATATCTTACACAGTATTTATTAAACCCATTTATGCCCACTTTCATCCATTCGTATTGGGCTAGCAGCGACACATGTTGATTTTATTATAAGTAATTGTATGACACACTCTAACCTTACCAGATCACTTCACCTTGGTAAAATAGTTATGTACAGTTTTGTCTGATGAAAATAATACTTAAAAATTAGGTATTTATAATGGATCACCACATATCATGATACCTCATACATATTGATCATACATATATCATCAAAAATCACACATATTGATGTATGATGATTATACTACATTTTTGTTGTATTTCATATTGTATGACAAAATTAAGTAATATAAACATGTGGTACATTTTTTTAATTTATGATTTTATGCAATTTTAATGAACTTCATACATTAAGACGTTATATTACCATTTACATTGCATGCATGAACAATTTATTATGTGAACTTTTTAATAATAAACTGACCCAGACTCTTGAAAGTAGTCTGTAGTCAGTAAACTGGTATGAACTCCAAATATGATCACAGTGGGCAATAAAATAAGGTTAGTAAGCTTCACACATCCCCATAGTTCAGGTTTTTCAATTGTTTGATTATTTCTTCAATCGGGCAAAAAAAATTGTTAGGATTTTTATTGATATGCTTTAAAACATATACTTAAATGTAAGCCTAAATATTTATTTAAATATACATGAATTTAGCATTTTAGGATAAAAAATTGGTGGTGAACCATTTATTTTATATTAACCAAATACTATAGAATTATTTAAAGTATCAGTAAGTGAATACTATGAAATTTAGTGGCAGTAAATTTGTAAAAAACTTTTTATTTGCAAACCTTTTAATTACATTTAAACCTTAGATATAGCTTAGGTTAACAGGGATTGCAGCTGCAGATATACCAGTAGGCCTACTTCAAAAGTCTCCATTAGTAGTAGATTATTTCTTTTTAGTTTGCTTTATTATGAAGTATCAAGGTTTTAAATTTTCGCTCCTGTACCCATACACGTCAGGACATTTGACATTAAAAATAAGATTTCTAATCTAATTAAAAATAAATAAAAATTCTGTTATATGTGGTTATTTACTATTCTATCGTCATATTTACTTTGAATTATCAATACTTGGGTTTTATGAGAACACAGTCTATGAAAACTAGGCAGTTTAAAATCATTTAAGATTACTATCTCCTGCAAAAGTGGAGTTTTCCCATTGAATTGTACTTCACCATTAACCACCTGCAAGGTGCATTTTCTACACTTGTTTTTGTTTACAGGGTGGAAGACATTTATGACTTATGACAGTATTGCACTTTCACATGTTATTCTGTTTTGAGGATGTAATAACAATAGTACACACTTATTCATAAGTACTTAACACTGCTTTTGTTCCGGTTACAATCACACTATCTTAGGTACTTCATTAAAAGCAACAGTAAGTGATAAAAACCTTGTATCAATTCCAGGTACGTTATTGGTTATATATATTTTTACCCTACCATGTTACAAATTATAGTCATGAAACCATTCACAGCACCCTACAGATGTTAACCTAGGTGGTAATTGTAATATACTAACACACCAACCTTTCTGGCATTTTCCGAACAAAGTAGCTTGCGTAAATATATGTATTAAATAAGTTTAAGTAGCAATAGTGGTCACTAGACAGCATGTTTATTGCTACAGTAAATAATTTGTGATATAAAAAAATTATATCAAGGCAGGCATATTATAATTTTTTTATGGGTTATGCTAATCCAAAACGGCATACTGCAGCTGTTAGGTTAGATTAGATTTCATATCGAAATGGTGCTAGACTATAATATTTCTGCTTCTTCTTTGTTGTTCATTACTCTTTTAACCATTTTCCAAGGGAATCATGACCTCGTGTAACTTTTTCGAGCAGGCTATTATGAGTTGTACTGCTTATCGCACCAAGGTTAAATGACATCGAAAACAAAAAGACAGCAATATTTCTTTCCTATGTTTGTTGGTTTTATTTTTTTATTAGCACAACATCAAAATTCTATATAAAAACACTTGACGTGATATTTTGGTACTTAGATTAAAAACTTGATGAGCAAATCGAAATCAATATTTAATACTTGTCCGTTAAATTTTTCTCATACTTAGCTTATGATAAAACTTGAACTTAGTTGTTTAAATTTGTATTACCAAAGACATTAAAATTTTTTAATGTATATTTGTACCTTTTATATATAGCACCTGTATGTATTTGGCTATGTAGGCTAATCACAATAGGCTATATTGTGATTTTATAGCTAAATAGCTTACAGAACTAAAATTTGGCCCAAAATATTTTAATCATATTTTTTGTATTATTATTATGCAAATCAGTTTATTAAAAATCAATTCCCAAGACCTAATGAAAAACATTTTATTGTTTTGGAAGTACAGTACTTCCCTCTAAAGTACAAAATTTAAGTAGCCTAAAAAAGTGGCATGCGTGAAAATAAACTTTAGGCAAAACTTAGATCTACAGTCAAATTAGTGATTTAATACATATGTATATGTATTACTTTTATATAAAAGTAGAAGTGAAATAAAAGGTAGGTTTTGTAATATCAACTACAACTCTAACCTGTTTGAACTGTCAAACCAAAATTATGAAAAGTACAAGAGCCACAAGTTTCGCCATATCTAATGAATACAACAATAAATCTCAAAGAAAGAACAATTTAATTGGTTTTATGTGTAGGGAAATAGAACTTTACAGTTTCAGGTATATTTGTAGGTGATAAAACTTTAGAAACATAAAACATAACCTCAACTATATACATATACAGGACTTCAGTAGTGTTCAGTTTGGTAAAAGGTTTAGACTGGAGGCAAGGTCTAATGGTATATATCTGCAAAGTTAGACATCAATTATATTTAACGACATCCAGAGGCAACAATCTATGTTTGACAAACAAATGTTTTATGCTAACCTTACATCTTGCTTACCGGGAGCAATATTTGATTAATTACATAACAAAAAATTGTATTATACATTAGAGCATATTGGAATAAATGTCTTGAATCTGTTATTTTGAACATATACTCAAATGGGATGACACATATATCTTTACAATTAGCTGAGATATAAGGCTGTAAATGTGGAGGCAATATCTAAGGATTACGGACATGGAGGCATATTCTAATGAATGATATATATATATATATATATATATATATATATATATATATATATATATATATAGGCCTATATTGCCCAAGTAAATTTGTGGTCTAATCGAAATCGATTTTTGAGCCAATTTCGAATCAAATCGGACCAATATTAATTGCAAACGCTAGAGTGCTAATACCATTGAACTTAAACGTACTGGATGATAACCCTTATGAGAGATATGCGAGCGCTCGCCGCGGGTGGCATCTTGCGGTAATGTTCAAATAGAATTAAATAGATAATATCACTGTCTACTTCGTCAAACGTCTCCGCCCCTTGTCCTTCACAGCTTGCAGCGTTCGTAGCGGCAAATAATGTAATCACACACGCGCGCGTACACACATACATTTGTATAAATATAAGCGTGTGCATAAAAAATGAACCATTGTAATCAATGTTACAGTCTGCAGCAATTAGTATTTTAAGTTTTTATTGTTATTTGTATTTTTAAAATAGTAATTTACGTCCTAAACATTAAAATATGTTAATTAAACAGTAATTAAAATTTACTGTTTACGATAGTGATATCAGTTTTTCAAAGGAGTGTTAAATAACAGTTATGCAGTCAGGGTTCATGTTTGTATTTTTATTGTAGACTACTGTAATACACACACGTTAAATTCTTTGTTAATTTAATTTGTTACGCCATTAAATTTATGTAACAACAACTGTTTCTTTCTGCATCGAGCAATAGAACGGTAGAGCTAACGTAACAGAAGCAGAGTAAATTCCCCCTGGTTTTGCATGGGGAGCTTTTTTGTGCTCGGCTGAGATTACATCCCTAATCTAATATTTATATCCTTGTTTCCTATACACCCTGCTTCTGTATCGTTTCAGTTTAATAATCTGCGTCTAGTGTAAACACAGAGTGGTTCTGTTAGGCCGGCTAATTAATTGTATAAACAGAAATATGTGTAGAATAAATTGATCGAGGATATACTGAAAACGCGCGCGCGCACGCACATATGTACGTACAAGCATGCGCACGTACTCAAATACAATATTTAAAATGCTAATTCGTTTGGTTTGAAACGCTAATTACGATGGTAAAACGAATATTAAAAAAATATATTTGTCTAAATATTACAATGACCGCCATTTTGAAACTGTTGGTTTAACTAAAAAATTATCTAGAGGTCAGGATCGGTGATGACTTGAAACCTTTCTATGATGGCTGCTCTAATATTTCATTTTCCAGTAGAAATTCTTCCCTTCCTCACCCCTCCCAAAACACAAATGTATTTTTTTTTTTTGTATAAATATAGTTTTTGTTGAATCTTTTCAAGTAACGACATTAGTAGATGAATATATAACCCTAAGCACAATATGTAAATGGTATTACTGTATGTACGTAATGCCGGATGCTTTTATTGGAGTTGCTTCGGTCGGACAACATTGCATGCACTGAAGTTAACTGTTTTTTTGTAAACACATATATTATATCTGGCGCACTTCCAGGCGCCACAGAGTGGGAGGGTTTGTATTAGCTGAGCTTTGTTTACAAAACGCCAAACTTCCCTGTCCTGGCGTGTCAACAAACGTCCAATAAATATTTCGTAACCTACTTGTCGTGTATTTGTAAGCTAAAGTGCATTATGTACAGATAATAATAATTACCTTCCTAATAACATTATTGATAATAGAACCATGTATGTGTCTCGCTGACGTGATAGAAGCGAATTTCCGTATTTATTTTCTACCTACTTGTCGTGTATTTGTAAGCTAAAGTGCATTATGTACAGATAATAATAATTACCTTCCTAATAACATTATTGATAATAGAACCACGTATGTGTCTCGCTGACGTGATAGAAGCGAATTTCCGTATTTATTTTTCTTATTTTATCGTTTTTCGTAGTTCTGATTTCACCATCATGATCAGCATTAAAATCTGAATTGCATTGAATACCAAAAAGGAACCCTGACCGCCGTAAAATTAAATTTGTAAATTTAAACGGATTTTGAAAATGCAGAACGCAAATTTATTGGTTTTTTTAACTCTGATTGTGACGGTATTCAAAACTATTTAAGACAAAAAAGTCAAATTTATAAAATTTGAATTGACAACCATTTCGCAACTGTTAAACGAGATTTGCTGGTTAATGAACTTTCGAAGCTATTGCCAAAATTGATTTTTTTTGTCAACTTTAAATGAAATTTGACTGGAATTGCGAACGAGAACTTGCTAAAACACAAACACATGCACGCTCACACACAAAACGCACACACACAAAACGCACACGCACGCAACCCCTCAAAAAGTGATCTGGAGATGAGGCCAACGATCATTTTTAAGTTTCGGGTGTTTGTACGGCCGCTGCAAGCTATGATTGTCCAATGGATACATTTTAACACGTAACACTGTTTAACACTTTAAAAAAACATAAATAACATATTTATGACGGACAATCACGGCAAACTTGATAATGGCTGAAGTGCCGAAATAACTGTAATGGAAAAAGAAACAATCACTACAGATTATTGTAATGTTATGTCAATTAAATTAAATTGAAAACATTAATTTTCTACTTTATAAACTCTCAAACTTTCTAAACTTCGGTAAATCAATGTTTCTGAAGGTATGCTCCGGTTTTAGTAATGATATTGTTCAACTGGAAGTTAAAATTTAATTACACGTGCATTTTACGTGGAAGTTTACGTTAATGATTAGGCTTGTAACTATGCAACATTGCGTTACTGGTTTCATTAAAAAGGCAAGTTGTTTTGCTAAAAGGCTGGCGTTAATTTTGAATTTAAAGTACACATTATAGATTCTCATTGCTTTTGATAACATTAAACATTTAATATAAAACTACTAGAACTATAGCACACGAAAGTTATGTGAGCGCTCGCTGCTGGTGGCATCTTGCGGCAGAGTTAAATAAGTAGTACTGTAAATTTTCATTAACGTCTTTTCCTCCTGTCTTGCAGTTTGCAGTATTCGTATCGGCAAATAGTCCAATTAAGTGAACTTTAGTCTCCGATATCGAGTACTTTTTTTTTATAATGGTGGCTGTATTTCTAGTCCGTTTATATTTAATACTTTAAATTTTGATGCCGAAAATCTTGATTCACTTGTTTTTTCCTAATTTTTTGTCGCAAAATTTTCTCACACAATTATTTCAATTTGTCCTAATTTCTCAAATTTTTTTCAGTTTTTAATCACATTTTCAAGTCAATTAGACACTCAAATTATTGTGTAGCAATTACCGTAATATGAAATAAAATGAATTTATTTATTGAACACACAATTGGTACCTGGTGGAATGTTATATCCAGGAAAATTAGGACACTTATATAGCGTCATAAACATTCTTTTTTTTCACTGACACATTTTTCGCCGCCTGAAAATGTCTCTCGGCGATACGTGTGTCACTGAATAAAAATGAATTTTTGTAAAACTATAATCAGTGTCCTAATTTTCCTGAACAGAAATTTACTGTATGCAAATTTATGGAAGAAAAAACCCGAATAAGTTGTAGACATTCAAGCCAGTCCCACTTTTTTGGGGTTTTACTAAATTTTCATCAAAAACTTCGAAGTTCTCTTTTGTACTTCATATTTGTAAACAATTAAATTTACAAATAATTGTTTAAAATTGGCTAAAATTAGAATTGGCTAAAATGGAAGCTGTCTTAAAGCCAATTCTCAAAACCTGCAATCATAACTCAGGACTCATGTTACAGAAACAAGTGAATGGTTTTTAAAAAATCTAAAAAAAAAAATAAACTGTATTTTAACCACCGTTTTTTGTAAAGTATATCTGTTGAGCCTGTCCAAAAAAATCCGCTACGGTATATCAAAGTGTTTAATTAAATTAATCCCAATCGACTGTTTCACGAAATCCTTAACAGCCTAAAGCGAATCACAAACAAGTTGGGCAACGCAGAATCTATTAATCAATAGCCAACACTCGAAAACAGAATGACTGGTCGTAGGCGGAAGACAAACGACTGACTGTCATTAAAATGTCAAAACAATCGCCACTGTGACTGCGGATTTTGCAAAAATAATAACTTTCTTTTTTCTTTTAAATACTGTATACAGCTTGGAAGTCGGACACTGTTTTGGTTTTTCTTTACTATTTTCTTTACTCTTTTACTAGTGTATTTCTATTGAACACGAGCTGTCGGAGCTGTCATCATGGTAAGACCTAGGAACTTGGTGAGCACTCTAAAGTGTGTGTGTGTGTGTGTGTGTGTGCGCTCGCGCGTGCGTGCGTGTGTGTGCGTGCGTTTTAAAAACCGTGCTCGGTATGAACGGCTAAAATTCAAGTAAGTAATCGGACTATCTGCTGCTATGGGCACTGCAAGCTCCAAGGACAGAAGGTAGAAACGTTTCAAAAAATAGATAGCACTATTATCTACTTAACTGTAGTTGAACTATCTGCCGTAAGATGCTACCAGCAGCGTGCGCTCACGTAACTCTCATAGGTGTTATCGTTCTAGTGCGTTTACATTCGACGACAGAAGCTACAGCCGTAGTTACGTAGACAACTGGTTTTACATTCACGTAGTTTTGAAACATGCAATCATCTGTTTATCCAACGACTTGCCTTCTGTTATTGTTAAACACATGAACAAGTTGGACCGCACTGAGGAGAGGGCTCGATGTAAATGTAAAGTAAACAAAGCAGTTCCATGCCTAAAGCAAGTGTATTCAAGTAAATCACAGATCGAAAATAATTTCCCCCGAACAAAAGTGATGTATCGCTATTTTGCTGGTTTAGAAAGTATGTTATAATCAAAAAGACTACACGGAAATTCGGCGTAATTTCTGGAAGAATTTTGGTCGTACATAGAAACATAGGTCAGACCTAATACTGAATTTGAAATAAAATAAATTTACTTTTAAATTTAATGTAGGTCCTATTTCATGTGGACACTGAAGAAGATGTATTATTTTTAAGTTTTCGATATCTGCAACTACATTTTTTTTAGGAAGATAGCAACCCTACTTTTTTCGGCAAATGTATTTAATTTGAGCTAAACCTGATGCGTTGAATCTACTTTTAAAAATCGTATTTTTTGTTAATTTTAAAGTTTTTACGACTAAATTTATGCTGAAAACTAATTTCTCACGATAGCTGTATTACCTATGTGTAGGGCCTATAAACGCCTACAGTAAAACATTATTATGTTTTTCGGGATTCCTTAGTTACCGTAAATGTAATATTATCATTTTTCTTATTCAAAAATCTCACTACTAATTAATTCACAATAGAAACAGTCATGTATTACACTATACATTGATTTGCAAACACATAATAGCTGCAGTTAAAGAAAAAAAATCTTACCCTTTTTCGAAACTATAACATTACATTGTATATACGAAAATGAACCATGATCGCCGTCAAATTGAATTGCTTAATTTCAACAAAATTTTAAAATTAAATGCTCTAATTTTACTCAGTTCTTAACGGTGATTACTATGGTGATTTCCAAGACAAATTCAACAAAAAATTATGCATATTTAAAGATTTAAAATTGTTACCATTTTGAAAATGTTGAACGGATTTTATTGGGTAATGAATTTTTGTGATATACATAAGTGACCCCTCAAAAATTGATCAAGAGGTCGGAATCAGCGCGCTCATGTCAAGAACACGGGTCTCGTTCTTGCCATTATGGCTGCTCTGATAGCTCATTTTCCAATGGGGAATTGATATTTTTGTCCCCTCCCCTTAGTTCAACGTAAAAGTGACAGAGAAACAGATAGTTATGTAAAGACAACTAACTGACCAGTCCACTCGAAACATACCAGAAAAGTTAGAATGACAGAGCTAGTAACGACAGCAGACAGTGTTTAACAATATACATAAAAAAAGGTTAAGATGTTACAAGGTTAAGATAAGCCGCGAGTTATATTAAACTGTCGCAAAGTTTATGTGTTCGCAATTTTGACATGATTCATTCGCGTATATTTTGTTTTTATGGTGTACTTCTGCGAGTTATTGCGAAAAGCAACGTTTCAACGAAATTTGATGAAAGTCAGACTTAATACCGTACCGCGATTGTTTCTTCTGACAAAGGCGTACAAGTCAGGTTGAAAATGTTGCCTGCAGCTAAACATAAAGACAACTGTATTTAAATGCAAAGTAAACAGCAGCAAAGTTTCGAACTAAACGTGTTTGTTTGCTTGGAGCTATGTCTTTCAGAATTTATTTTTGCATAATACATTATATAGTTTGAGACTGCCTAGAGCGCTGTAAACTTCGAAACGAAATGAAACTGATCTATTGTGTACGACAGAAGTACTTTCACTCATCACGAAATCTCCAAAACTGCAAGACCTACAAACACCAAATTTGGTAAAAACGTTCACCAAGTAACTTATAGTAGATGCTCTTTAAGAACCGTTGGGTACTTTCACTCATCACGAAATCTCCAAAACTGCAAGACCTACAAACACCAAATTTGGTAAAAACGTTCACTAAGTAACTTATAGTAGATGCTCTTTAAGAACCGTTGGGTACTTTCACTCATCACGAAATCTCCAAAACTACAAGGCATACAAACACCAAATTCGGTAAAAACGTTCACCAAGTAACTTATAGTAGATGCTCTTTAAGAACCGTTGGGTACTTTCACTCATCACGAAATCTCCAAAACTGCAAGGCATACAAACACCAAATTCGGTAAAAACGTTCACCAAGTAACTTATAGTAGATGCTCTTTAAGAACCGTTGGGTACTTTCACTCATCACGAAATCTCCAAAACTACAAGGCATACAAACACCAAATTCGGTAAAAACGTTCACCAAGTAACTTATAGTAGATGCTCTTTAAGAACCGTTGGGTACTTTCACTCATCACGAAATCTCCAAAACTGCAAGACCTACAAACACCAAATTTGGTAAAAACGTTCACCAAGTAACTTATAGTAGATGCTCTTTAAGAACCGTTGGGTACTTTCACTCATCACGAAATCTCCAAAACTACAAGGCATACAAACACCAAATTTGGTAAAAACGTTCACCAAGTAACTTATAGTAGATGCTCTTTAAGAACCGTTGGGTACTTTCACTCATCACGAAATCTCCAAAACTACAAGGCATACAAACACCAAATTTGGTAAAAACGTTCACCAAGTAACTTATAGTAGATGCTCTTTAAGAACCGTTGGGTACTTTCACTCATCAAGAAATCTCCAAAACTACGAGGCATACAAACACCAAATTTGGTAAAAACGTTCACCAAATAACTTATAGTTGCTCTTTAATGCTCTTTAAAACCGTTGGGTACTTTCACTCATCAAGAAATCTCCAAAACTGCAAGGAATACCAACACCAAATTTGGTAAAAATGTTCACCAAGTAACTTATAGTAGCTGCTCTTTAAGAACCGTTGGGTACTTTCACTCATCAAGAAATCTCCAAAACTGCAAGGAATAGCAACACCAAATTTGGTAAAAACATTCCGATGTATAGTAGATGCTCTTTAATACCGTTGGTTATATTCACGCATTACGAAATCTCCAAAACTGCAAGGCATACAAACACCAAATTTGGTAAAAACAATTCCGAAGCATAGTAGATGCTCTTTAATACCGTTGGTTATATTCACGCATTACGAAATCTCCAAAACTGCAAGGCTTACAAACACCAAATTTGGTAGAAACATTCCGATGTATACTAGATGCTCTTTAATACCGTTGGTTATATTCACGCATTACGAAATCTCCAAAACTGCAAGGCATACAAACACCAAATGGTAAAAACAGTTCCGAAGCATAGTAGATGCTCTTTAATACTGTTGGTTATATTCATGCATTACGAAATCTCCAAAACTGAAAGACCTACAAACACCAAATTTGGTAAAAACGTTCACCAAGTATAGTAGATGCTCTTTAATACCGTTGGTTATATTCACGCATTACGAAATCTCCAAAACTGAAAGACCTACAAACACCAAATTTGGTAAAAACGTTCCGAAGCATAGTAGATGCTCTTTAATACTGTTGGTTATATTCACGCATTACGAAATCTCCAAAACTGAAAGACCTACAAACACCAAATTTGGTAAAAACGTTCCGAAGCATAGTAGATACTCTTTAATACTGTTGGTTATATTCACGCATTACGAAATCTCCAAAACTGAAAGACCTACAAACACCAAATTTGGTAAAAACGTTCACCAAGTATAGTAGATGCTCTTTAATACCGTTGGTTATATTCACGCATTACGAAATCTCCAAAACTGAAAGACCTACAAACACCAAATTTGGTAAAACGTTCCGAAGCATAGTAGATGCTCTTTAATACTGTTGGTTATATTCACGCATTACGAAATCTCCAAAACTGAAAGACCTACAAACACCAAATTTGGTAGAAACATTCCGATGTATACTAGATGCTCTTTAATACCGTTTGTTATATTCACGCATTACGAAATCTCCAAAACTGCAAGGCATACAAACACCAAATTTGGTAAAAACAGTTCCGAAGTATAGTAGATGCTCTTTAATACCGTTGGTTATATTCACGCATTACGAAATCTCCAAAACTGCAAGGCATACAAACACCAAATTTGGTAAAAACACCAAATGGTAAAAACAGTTCAAAACTGAAGCATAGTAGATGCTCTTTAATACTGTTGGTTATATTCACGCATTACGAAATCTCCAAAACTGAAAGACCTACAAACACCAAATTTGGTAAAAACGTTCACCAAGTATAAGCTTTTAATACCGTTTGTTATATAGTAGATGCTCTTTAATACTGTTGGTTATATTCACGCATCACGAACGAAATCTCCAAAACTGAAAGACCTACAAACACCAAATTTGGTAAAAACGTTCCGAAGCATAGTAGATGCTCTTTAATACTGTTGGTTATATTCACGCATTACGAAATCTCCAAAACTGAAAGACCTACAAACACCAAATTTGGTAAAAACGTTCCGAAGCATAGTAGATACTCTTTAATACTGTTGGTTATATTCACGCATTACGAAATCTCCAAAACTGAAAGACCTACAAACACCAAATTTGGTAAAAACGTTCACCAAGTATAGTAGATGCTCTTTAATACCGTTGGTTATATTCACGCATTACGAAATCTCCAAAACTGAAAGACCTACAAACACCAAATTTGGTAAAAACGTTCCGAAGCATAGTAGATGCTCTTTAATACTGTTGGTTATATTCACGCATTACGAAATCTCCAAAACTGAAAGACCTACAAACACCAAATTTGGTAGAAACATTCCGATGTATACTAGATGCTCTTTAATACCGTTTGTTATATTCACGCATTACGAAATCTCCAAAACTGCAAAGCATACAAACACCAAATTTGGTAGAAACATTCCGATGTATACTAGATGCTCTTTAATACCGTTGGTTATATTCACGCATTACGAAATCTCCAAAACTGCAAGGCATACAAACACCAAATGGTAAAAACAGTTCCGAAGCATAGTAGATGCTCTTTAATACTGTTGGTTATATTCACGCATTACGAAATCTCCAAAACTGAAAGACCTACAAACACCAAATTTGGTAAAAACGTTCCGAAGCATAGTAGATGCTCTTTAATACTGTTGGTTATATTCACGCATTACGAAATCTCCAAAACTGAAAGACCTACAAACACCAAATTTGGTAAAAACGTTCACCAAGTATAGTAGATGCTCTTTAATACCGTTGGTTATATTCACGCATTACGAAATCTCCAAAACTGAAAGACCTACAAACACCAAATTTGGTAAAAACGTTCCGAAGCATAGTAGATGCTCTTTAATACTGTTGGTTATATTCACGTATTACGAAATCTCCAAAACTGCAAGGCATACAAACACGAAATTTGGTTTTTGGCGGAATTAGATTTTCAAAACCGCTCAAGAAAAACATTTAGAATTTTTAAAGATTTTAATCGGTCGCCATTTTGAAACTGTGGAACGAATTTCTATGTTTGGCAAACTTGCCAAATTTTTTACCAAAATCGATTCTAATGGCTAGGTTAAATAAAATCAGACTAAAATTGGGAACATTTGCTTAATGTACACAAATCCATACAGATAATTTTAACGACCCTTTAGTAATCTACAGGTCAGGATCGGTGTTCATTTCAAGGTCCCGGTTGTTTGGAAATTGAATATTTTTATAATTAATAGTATTTCTATATTATTTATTTTTATGTTTTTATGCATAATAATGTTTCGTTGCCATTGCCGGTCCCAAGCCCGGGGCTTCATCTCGCAAGGGATGAAGAAGGAGGGGGAGGAGTAACACCTCGCTAAAAAACCGGGGTCCATCTGGCTCCGGATGGTAGCACCCTGTAAGAGCCCCTGCCTTGGGTTACAAGGTGAAACTTGGTCAACGATCCTGACAGAGGAAGAGGAATCTCGGATTCCCAACGGTGGATGGAGCGGAAGAGCCAGGTGGTTTCACCACGAACCACAATTCCAAATCCAAAGGCGTTTGTTCCCAGATTGGGCGGCCTTTGGTCAGCGTCTGTTCTCCAGGTTAGGGGCGGCTGAGAATAACCTCCAGGGCTCACAACCTTGGTTGTAAATTCGTAGCTCTAGAAGTCACCCCCAAGAAAGAAGCAACGGTTCCAAGGCAAAGTCAAATCCAAGCGAACGATCCAAATCTCTGACGAAGAAAGAAAAGCAAGATCACAACATATGAAGCAATACTGGGCTACGAGGAAGGCGCAGAACATTAAGAAGTGATTGATTTGGTGTACCCCAAAGTTGGGTGAAACAAATAATATTAAAAGTTTTGAGTTTTATTCAAAACTAACTTGGGGCAAAAGAATGAAAATGGTTGCTCTATTTTCAAATATTAATATTTCTGTAACTGGACAAGTATCAAACATGACTTTTAATTAATTAGTAATAGTAACAACGTTACAAGAACCTTATAATAGTTATTTTTATAATAATACCAAATAACCAAACTTTTTTATTTTGTTTACAGTTTCGTTGTTCATGTTAATAATTGTAGTTTTATCAATTATTATTGGAATAACCATTAATAATATTAATGAAATTTTTATTGAAAATTTAAATTTTTCATTTGATGCAATTCTTGCAATATATATGAATAATACTATTATTCCTCCAATGAAAATAATAAATATGATATATGAAAATCAGTATGAATATGCTTACAATGATGGCAGTTACGTGGTTCATTTTGTAGTGAAAATTATAAATAATTTCCATAATTTGGTTCAGTAATTACGAACTAAACTTTTAGATAATGAATACAAGAAAGTTTACAGAAGTTCTTATTGCATTCATACACTCCAATAAAACGCGTAAACATTTACATTTACCAGTAGGTTTTGCTTGTTGTTTCTTGTGCAACCTTCATTATTTCTGACTTAGTCGAGTTGTTTTCCGCTTGTCAGGATGTACATGAAGACATTGTAGTGGGAGTAAATGATAACTTCATTGCATAATGCCATTGTATACCGCACACTGTTAGCTACTTGCAGCTCCCTATTCTGTAACGACCTTCAAATGATAAATATAGACATAACGTAAACGAAAGTTAACTATTGTCCCAAAATATGTTTGGTGGAGTTAATACATGTAAGATATTTGTTTAATTCTGCAATGTGATGAAGTAGTATAGCGATAATCTTTGTTAGTTTTGTGAGAAAACTTGTGTTCGCTTCGCGGGACTATACTGTTCGTAGCAAAAAAACAACCTGAAATGTAACAAAATGAAAGTTAACTAGTATCCCTATTAAAATATATTTGTTTAAATCTGATGTGTGATTAAACAGCTGGTATAGCGATAATCTGTGTTAGTTTTGTGGAAAAACTTTTTCCCGCCTCGCGGAACTACTGCTCGTAGCAAAAAATATAACTCCAAATTTAAGACAACGAAAATTAATTATTACCCCTAGTAAAATATGTTTGGTGAGGTAATGTAGGCCTATATTTCTTTAATTTTGGTGTGTGAATAAACAGCTGGTATAGCGATAATCTTTGTTAGTTTTGTGGGAAAACTTTTGTCCGCGTAGTAAGAAAGACATAACTTCAAAGTTAACACAACGATGAAACAACTGTTATTACGTTATTACGGTCCAGACATTTTTAATAAAACTTTTAAAATGTTACGGTGTCTGGAGCTTATTACGAATCATTTTGTCTTTACCAAACAGCTTATATTGAATAACAATTGGCTTCGTCGTTGTGTTAACTTTGAGGTTATGTTTTGTGCTACGAGCAGTATAGTCTTGCGACGCGGACAAAAGTTTTCCCACAAAACTAACAAAGATTATCTAGCGATAAATCAGTTGTTTCATTACACACTAGAATTAAACAAACAAAATTGTTAAAATATTTACAATTATGCTACGATTTCTGTAATCAACAGTGTTTGAAATCAGATGTGAGACGAATTTAAAAAAAAATTTTTTAGATGTCTATAAACGAATATCTGTAATGAATAAAGAAACACAATTATGGCTCAAAACACGTGTAATCGTTACAGTGATACCTGAAGTGGTCATATTGATATGCTGTTTTACGTTGTATCATGGAAAGTAAATATAATACAGCGGAGGTAGAGTATAAATTACACTGTCATATAACATTTTGTATAGATGCCAGCAGAACATCGCTTGAGCCATGAAATTGTAGCCAATAGAATGGAAATTGTAATAGAGAATTTCCGTAAGTAAAATAGCGTTTATGGAATATTATGTACAAGGCAGCGTAGAATATATATGTACAGGAAATCTGACGATACAACGTAATATTGAAAAACGTTCTTGTTTCCCTTTTCCTTTAAATATTCAGGTATATTTTTTACAGCCTGTGTAATTTGTAAGTCGAAATTTAACCAATGTAACAAAATAAGATATACATTATTTTCGATGCCAGTCTAAAACCTTAACCGTGCCAAGTTCTATTGAAATATATTTAAATGATTAGGATTATATACCTATTCTTTCCGTCAGCGGTCTATTCAACTCACCTCATAAAGGCTCACATGAGTCCAGAAAGTAACGACGTACGAGTCGCGTGTGTAGCTTGGCCAAGCCGAATTTCATTACGATTATTTTAAATGTGTAATTGTGCTTAGTGTTTGTGACGTATGTTTTTAATGTTTTGTTTGACTTTGTGACGACCTCGACAGAGGGATTTAACATTTTGTATGGCCTGAAGATGAAAACTATAAAGTTTCGAAACCGCGGTAGCCTTTATGAGGTGAGTTGATAGACCACTGACGGGAAGAATAGGTATATAATCCTAATCATTTGAATATGTGATCCGTTGGCTATGTTACAATAATGAAATATATTTATTTCAAGAGCAGTTTTAGGTTAAAATTAAGGAAATATAACACAGCTAAGCTTTTCGTACCAGCTGATAATGTTTTTTCATCACTAAACAGCTGTTAAAAAACAGTTTCTTTATTCGAACTTTAAATTTGTGTATTGCTATGACTCTACAACAAGGGGCGGGAGGAATTAGCCTCTTTATTTGTATAAAAATAATAAGATAATATTAAAAGTTTTGAGTTTTATTCAAAACTAACTTGGGGCAAAAGAATGAAATTGTTTGCTCTATTTTCAAATATTAATATTTCTGTAACTGGACAAGTATCAAACATGACTTTTAATTAATTAGTAATAGTAACAACGTTACAAGAACCTTATAATAGTTATTTTTATAATAATACCAAATAACCAAACTTTTTTATTTTGTTTACAGTTTAAGTCATCAAGTATATTAAACTACTTGATTACCGTCCATTACTGCAACTGTTTAAACGTTTTGGACATTTTATATGTGAACGGTAGGAGTTCGGAAAAATGTTAGTTGTGAAACATTTTATTCCTCACTAAAACTGCTTGTCCGGTAAATATAGAAAAACCGGACAGTATGCCTACTGTGAATACCCAAGCGTTTTCATTTCGGACATTATTTTGACCAGTTAAAAGCTACGTCGGTTTTGTTAATTTATTTGAAACCAACTCATCGAAACTATTAATTGGAGCACATGGTGTTATTATAGAGTGTTCAGTGTCTGTAATATAAACATTCTAGAAGAATAACCCTTATGATACATATGTAAGCGCTCGCTACTAGTGACCCCTTGCGGCAAGGTAATCAATTACAATTAAACAGATAATAGTACTGTCTATTTTCTTAAACGTCTTTACCTCCTGCCCTTGCAGCATGCAGCGTTCGTAACGGCGGATAGTATAATTACTTGCACATCAGGCGCTAATATCGAGCACACTTTTTATAATGGTAGCTGTCCTTCTAGTACCGTTTACTACAAATAAGTACAAACTTATCTAGTAGTTGTAATTTAAAGTAGATCACTGTGTGTCAGATATTCCACTGCATGACTCTGGTTGTCAGCTACACTCTTGGCTTGATATGTTATCACTGCACCAAGTCCTATGTGCTAGCATCTGCTGAACACTAGCATTAGTATGGGTTTGGAACCGTTTTTCATCCTTCGTTGCTATGGTCTTGATTTCTTCAACAATCGTGTTCACTTTAAGGTCTCTATGAATATTTTCATTGCGTATGTACCACGGTTTGCAAGTACTATTATACGAAGTACTTTGTTTTAAATAATCTGAATTTTCTTTATATTACTTCTGTTGGCACATCTCCAAATTTGCATTCCATAGTTCTATACCAGTTCAAGAACTTATTTTTATTTATTTATTATTTATTATATACATTACAACTAAGGGTTTACTCATTTAGTAATTTAGTTTTATTATGAAAAAACACTCTAAGAGATATAACCCATTGGTTACTCTCAATTAACAATGAAGTCCTGTGGCTTTTTTCCGCGCAGTCGTCTACCTCCCGTACCAGTGTCCAGCAAAGTGCACATCTCAGGATGTAAATAACTTAATTGTGCAAACGTAATTTATTACTTATAGGATCCTGCATTATATCTAAATAGCCAATACGTATTGTCAAGCTCTTTTCTTTTCTTTGTGATGTACGCTTATATATTGGCGACTGTATATAGTTAATATTAATTTGAATGAAATTTGTATACAAAAATTTAGTCTAAAAGTGTGTTATAACACCGTGTTTAAATATCAAATTTTCAAAATTTTCTTAGGTACATTCAACTTCTTGCTGAAAAGTATTCATTGTCCGTATCCACCGAACATTTTCCGCTCTTAAAGATCATCTAGAATCTCTGTTAAATCCGCTCTACAAAGCGCAGAATAGCAGAGGTGTCACCTAGTTTATTGTAAACTTATAAGTCATGAATTCGTACGTGATGGTAATATCAATAGCTTAGTGGGTATACACCTAATTGTTAAATACAGAACAATATTCCACGCTTTATGTGTTTCATGTTCATAGTTCCACAAAATACAATAATAGTTATTTATGTTCGCTTGTCACAACGAATGCCATTTATAACCACAATTATTGCATGTAAGCGTTGTACTTAATGTTAATAATACGTTTGTTTTAATTTACGTATTTCGTGTGTATTTTCTGTGAAACGACGCAGTTGGATTAATTACGTTATAAACTTAATTATCAATTAAATCGTAATTCCATTTACAATGTAACTCGTTTCGTTGGTTCTAATGCTGGCACGACCAAATAAAATAAAACAATTTGAACTTGAACAGACACTGGATTTGTTTTTTGTATTTTTTTATTTTAAGGCGAAAAGCACATTGAGGCTATTATTGCCTCCCTAAATTTAAGTGTGAGTGTAAGTGTGTGTTAGACTCGGGTACCGCGAGAGACGTCTAAATCCTCTCAATAGATGCAATTAGTCTGCACCCCCTGCGGGGAACATACGGACACTGGAAAGGAATGGAATTCGCTAATTAGGCCCTACTCGGTAAGAATTAATGAGTTAATTATTGTACTTATCTTGGTTTTTTTAACTATTATGGTTTTTTTTAGTAGTATGACAGCATATTGCTGTCAGTTCAATTGAATCCAATTAGTGAAATGAAACAAGTGATTGTTTTATTCACTGCGGAAGCTTCGTGATTAAATAAAAACGTAAATTGATTCTTTATTGTTGATTAATTGTTACCGTATCATGGATAGAATAAAACGCAATTTGTGATTCATTCAGACCAGATTTGTTATCAGGAATATATCCGAGAGGTATAACGGGAATAATATATATCGATACCTGAATAGAATATCTCAGTGTGTATACTTGAGTTTCAACAGTTATGCTTCACTAAAGGAAACAAATCGATATTTTAAGTACTGTATTCTATACTTTAAATCTGTAAATGTTACAAAATTAGCATCGATAAGTGAACTGTCTTGCTTATGTAATAGAAGCAAATTTTCGAAAGTATTCTTCTTAATCTTACCCATTTTGAAATTCTGATTTCATCGTCATAATCAGCATGAAAATTTGTTTATACAGTATTAGATCTTTAAACTTTCAAATTACATTTAAAATACGAAAATGAACCCTGACCGCTTCAAAAAATTTCTTAATTTCAATAGATTTTGAAAATTCATTGTGCTAAATTTTGCATTTCTTCTTAACGCTGATTACGACGGTGAAATCGGATTTTTACGGAGAAATGTGAGAAGTTTTTATTTAAAGGTTTGAAATTACCACCATTTTGAAACTGTTTGAACGAATTCTGCTGTCCAGGTTATTTCCGTTATAATTTTTTTTTACAAGTTTGACTCGAATCGGACCAAAATTGCGGAACGTGAGCGTGCTAAAACACTCTCTCTCTCTCTCTCTCTCTCTCTCTCTCTCTCTCTCTCTCTCTCTCTCTCTCTCTCTCTCTCTCTCTCTCTCTATCACACACACACACACACACACACAGATCACCCAGACCACTTCAAAAAAAGTGATCTAAAAGCCAGGATCGGGGCTCTTTTCAAGATCAAGATAAATTTCATCTTTGTCTGTAATAGGATGTGTAATAGGATCCTTGTCTGTTTTTCAGTTACTTCAGTGAAAAACATATATGTTTAAGTATCAGCTGATATGGTTTTTCCATTTCTATCAATGTTCATTTCTTAGCAACAACCTTTCGAATTGTGTATACATGTTTTAAGACATGTTTATACAACAGAAGCAAATTTGGCCCACCGTTAACAGACGACGACGTAACTAATGGATCGTGAAAGTTGATTTAGCCTTAATGATGGTAAAACAGATGGAACAGAATAGCTTGAGTAGATGTGAAAGGAGGTACTACAGTAAAATATACTTTAAATTATTTATACTAGTGACCGTTGGTACTTGGTGGAAATTCATTTTATTAACGAAATAATTACATTTTTGTGTATTTCCACATGTTTTATTATTTGAGTCTTGCCAACCAAGATCTCACTCGTTAGAACATTGTCAAGACCACTTAACAAACTGCAGTTAAAACAGATAACATTGTATTTTTGTTTGGGGGAAACCCACTTTATAATTGTAATAACTATGAGCATGGGACGTAAAAAGATGTATAACCTAATTTAACTGATCTTTTTAAAACTAATGTAGATTTACTTAAAACTAAACGATTTGCTAGATACATGCAATATTTTAAAAATTCTTATTTTTATTTTAAAAAATCAGAAACATTATGAACTAACAAGTAGTTAGCAAAACACTTGTCTTCATGACTCAACCCAAACTTCTATTCTAATTCAAAATTTACGACCAGTTTTACCTACATAAGTAGCTTTACAAATTGTACATGTTAATTTGCTTGCACCACTTTTATTCAAATAATGTGTTTTATTTTTACCTTTATTTAATATTTCACCTAAAAAATTAGTGTCACAGTAGAAGCTAGATTTCTTTCCCAAAAGTTTTCCTAATAACAATTACTGTAAAATTACAAAAAAAAAAAAATAATAAATCATAGCTATTTATAAAAGCTGTTATAAGATAAAGATTTTTATAATCATATCATTAACCCTGAGTACAGCTAATTATAATAATATGTTTAGCCATGCTACAGCTGATCATGTTAGGACATAAAACAAAATATTTAACGTATATTATGTCTTATAAATCAGAAATAGAGAAAAAGTATCAGACAACCATTAATTACCAATAGCGTGTTGCCTGAAATGTTTTTATCTTGAATAGTATGTGATAATAATTACATTTATTGTAATGTTGTATTTAGTTATTTTGTGATTTACTATAATCACAGTAAACGAAATTAAAAATAAACGTTTATAATAATTGTTGTTAGTGTTGCTAGTTTTTAACAACATATCAGCTGATCGTTACGAATATTAATCAAACAACTGAACTAAAATAACTACATTAAATAATATCTAAGCTAGGTTTACGCATTTATGTAAACAAAACAAGATATTTGTAAACATATCTTCAAACTAATTTTATATTCAGCAAAAATATAAATTACAATAGCTTCGTTTTTGTCGGTAACTCCCCGAGTTCCACACGTTTTTCTTTATTACTATTATTATGAAATATATTTTTTTATAAATGGAACAATTTCACGGTGTTTTGTAATGTTGTGTTAAATTAGTCGTCAGACGTTGTGAAATTGATTATAAAATACAAGTTTCGGTATTAATTTAACCGAATTAGCGGATTATGTTTCAGTTAACAAGATTTGCAGCAGAATAGAATATTATCGGTGTGAGAGATATTCTAAGTTCGGGTCTCGGTCCAGTTGAGCGGAGACGTCCCTTCTGTGTGATCGCGTATATTATACGAAGTTTGACTATTAACTCTCGGTAGATTGATTGTGTCAGAAAAGTTAGCGACTGCGGTGAGACCGCAGGCTAAATCATCAGTACATTTTGCCAGCTCAGTGGAACCGTTGTTATAGGCCTGCAGTGCAGCTGCGCGACCAATTTTCCTAAAATTGTACTAGTCAAGCAGAAAACATCGGTCTGTGTAACCATAATCATAAGAGCGGCTTTTAAAAGGCGAAGTTGCTGGCCAGTAAATAGTAAAATAATTCTGTCATTACCAGTAGGTTTCGTACTTTAATAACAGTTTGTTACACTGAACTAAATTTCATCGCATAAAGAAGTGTAAATGTTTTTGAAAGTGCCTGGATTTTCCGTCGCTTATCTTTCCCTGACGTCATTCTCCTCGTGCAATGTAACGTGCACAGCTAAATAAACTTCATCAACTGAACAAGTTGGCGCAATTATAGTCCAGCCACTTAGTACAATGTCTCGCGCATGTACGAGAATTCCCCTCAGGCTGTCTCCGACAGTCCAGTGACAGACGTCTACTAGTCTGATGTACAAACTGTTACTGCTCAG
Source organism: Callitettix versicolor (assembly GCA_022606455.1). Taxonomy (NCBI): domain Eukaryota; kingdom Metazoa; phylum Arthropoda; class Insecta; order Hemiptera; family Cercopidae; genus Callitettix; species Callitettix versicolor. The sequence goes on from CM040184.1 coordinate 32,332,279, forward strand.
CAGTAGAGAAGGAAAAGGAGCGAGCTGTGGTGAGACTCGACCTCTCATTTGCGCATTTTTTTGTCTGTCCCATTCAGGTTCTTAAACCGTTTTCTAAGCGGCTGACCTATAGTCCGGGCTCACAGCTTCGCCACTAGTAGCCGTTAAGAATGAGCTAACACAGGAAACGATAATGCGGACAGTGTTCAGCTTTATGAACTTAGCTTGGTAAATGTTATCAGAAAAGATGATAGGACACCATCTCTCGTGGACTACCAAGGTCACGAGACCAAGATTAATCAAGTCAACTGTACTTTGTTATACAAGAATCGCTCTGCCTTTAAGATGCGAATTTGTTTTACAGCTGGGAGAACGTATTTGTTCAGTGTTTGTTTTTCCGCCAACGTTTTTATGAAATCATATATCTCAAACTATCAGTGGGTCAGACGGGGTTGTAATAAAACAGCTTTCGTAAGTTTTATATTTGTGGCACCATAATAATTTTACTTCCTCAGCTGTTTAAGTTTCGATTACACAGATATATTAGTGTAAACACAGAAGTAATGTGATTATTCTATAACAGTGTCTCATACGTGATAACCACTACACTGCGGAAACTACGAAGAAGATTGACCGATGTAAGAGTGAGTTGAGCGATGTAAAAGTGAATAGAATACTATTCAAAAGTCATTTTACGTGTGGGCATGTAGTACGTTCCAAAAAGAGCATTGGACTCGTACGTTATAAGCGGTACGGAAGTCAGCTGAACCATTTGTGTTAATGTGTAGCTGATATTTTAGACAAAGCTCAAGGGCTTGCAGTACGTCTTTTAAAAACATGTGCTTGTCCATTTTAATTTATATTGTTTACTTCTATTCTCAAAAATATTAAAATTTTTGTGATAAATTATTTAAAAGACCTTTATATGTAAAGCCAATTAAAGCCTTATTAAACATAAAATTGGTTGCAGAAACATCTATTAAAAATCATTTTTTAAAACAACAAAGTTTTAAAGCTTTAATCAATGTTTAAATGTTGTGTTGCTAGAACGTCTATTAAAATTTAACATTGTTACACACTTGTTAAAGTAATTGACCTATGCAATTCTTTTAGCAATGCTTAAATATATTTTTATGGGTTTGTTTTACGATAAAAGTGCTTGTTGTTTTATAATGTTGTAGTATCAGCTTTGCTAAACTTTAGTTTTTTAAAAATAACTAATTTTTGTGCAAAACAGATGCTTTATTTTCTTATTTTATCTACAAATACAAAAATAGTAGCAGACCTGGTACTAGAAACAATAAAAAAAACGAATGTAACAGAACACAAACCTTCAAAAAAATTGTACAGATAACCTGAAAATGATCAGCTGTTCGTCGGACGGCCATCTTGCCAGTTATTAAATTTAACAAAGCTTTAAAAAATCGTTTAAGTTAAGGTTTGTTAAAAATGTTCTTGCAACAGAAAACATTTAAATGTATAGTTAATTTACGTAACGAGAGATTAAATGAATGTTCTTGAAACCGGGGTTAACAGTTTTATATTTAAATTTTATTGAATGTGTATTTTTATAATCTCTTAATAATAGTCTATTTTTATTAAATTTCCGTTGCATTATGAGCGATTGATTTCGTAATTTTAGAGTAATTTTAAGTAAATATTGAGTTTTTCGTTTGCAAATTTCTAGGTCTTTTTTGAGTTATTTATCGTCGAACAAGTATTACAGAGGTAGTACAAAAATGTTTTGTTTTGTAAAAACCTTTAGAATTTATCGTCATAAATATTGAACACAGCTTAACTAACCTAACCTTATTAAGACGCAAAGCACTACTTATTTAGTTTTTTTTAATTTAAAATCTATTTGCATAATTATATTGAGCGCCAACGTTGGCGTCGGTTGGCAGCCAATAAATTAAGCAATACCCAAAGTCCCGAGGGGGCTGCGGCGACTTGCTGCACTTAAGGCGTCCCCTGAACGTTGCTTGTGTAAATGGAAATTCTGTGTAGAAGAATCCGGTGTAATTGACATAGGGACATAAGCATTTTACTTTGGCTGGCTTCAAAGATTCAAGCCGGGAAAGCGATACAAACGGTGGCGGAAATTTATATAAATTCGCATCGTTTGCTTAGCTTAATATAATTTTATTTGTTATAATTGACTGTCGGTATGCAAGATGTGTAATATCCGTGAGTACGGACCAGCGTCTGTGACGCATGTCTATTGTATAATCTAACTTAAATTGTGCGAACCAAGTTATTGTTTCAAACCTATTTTACGTACTGTACTTTCAAACATAAACAGGAGTGCCAACTCATGAAAAAAATTCTGTTATTGAACCAAAAATAAAATCGTGTCATGTTTTCTTCTTTTTTTATTTTAATTAGGATAATTTGTTCGAAAACGCGATACATGATTTTTATTTTTGGTTCAATAACAGTTTTTTTCTTAAAAATTATAATTACATGTATTTTATGAAATAATCTTGTATTTATTATATTAATTGTTATTTTAATTACGATTTTTTCGAAAACGAATTAATATAGCTAGTTATTAACAACATAACCTAAAAGTTATTATAACCTATCAGCTGTTCAATGAAATCAGCTGATCGTTACGATTTAATATAATGCAAGTTTATTAAATTAAGTTTTAGGTTACGTCGTGTTTTGGAACAAATTACCGTAATTAAAATAAAAAGGAAGAGAAAACATGATACATTATTTTTATTTTTGATTCAATAACAAAAATGTATAATTGTATTTTACAAATAGTTATAGACATTTAAGTACCTACACACTTATTTGGTAGGTCAGCAATATGGTCAACAATTCGGATCAGAGTTGTTGTCAGAAAATCCCTTAACTCGGTATAATTTCTCATAATCGGGTCGTCAGAGTCTGGTCGTCGTGCAACTTTATAACTCAAGTCATTAAAGCGAATTTGAAATAACTGTTAATTGTAAATTGTTAAAAACTAAACAAAGCCTTCACCGCACATCGATTTGAAAAGATTTTGAGAAATTGTGTAGATTTTCCTAATTTTATGGGAAGGAAAGTTTGTGCTATATTATTTTTGTGTATTTATTTTAATATAAAAGTAAAAATAAAGTGTTTTATATGTTTGTCAAGTTGTAATAGTTTTATTTTTATTTTCAGGTATGCTTGAAGCTCGTCCGTTCGATGGAATGCATTCTGGTTCGTATCATAATGTATTTTTTAAATTTTTATTTAATTATATATTTAATAATGTCCATACTTAATAATGTCAGTCAGATTAGTGGGGACGAGGGATCCGCGTTAACGCTAAGGGAAGATGTACGACAGTAACTACAGTTGCATACCTACAACCTTGATGTGCGCAGTTCAGAGACACAGGTGAATGATGGGTGTTTTGCCGCCTCGATGACACTGGTCCTATATCATAATATAGTGCAGTATGTAGATAATGGTGTATGTAAAACAGTATCTATATTAAAATTAATAATATTACGTTCTTTATGTTCAAAATTATTGATTTTGTGAAAAAAAATCAATTTTGAGATTTTAATTGGCATAGCCGTCCTCAGATCGCTTGGGTCTGTCAGTCAGTTTGAAAACATTACTGAAGATTTAACGGACGAAGAGGTATTGATTCGATCAATATTATTGTGTTTTTTAGCAATCAGCTGTTTTGGTACACAGTATTGTGCTGCATTAACACGGGGACACTTTGTACTGCTCCTAGAATTTTGTTGACGGACTTTTTATCGGTTTTAAGTTGGTTTTATTTTATTTTGAAGTCTTAAAATGGAAAAGTATGAGGCGTGAGAGTTACATGGTGTTGTGACGATCGGGAAATAGGTGGATGGGGCTTCTTGTAGGATGTTCCACACATACTACCAGATTCAGTAAGAATCTGCAGAGGTACATCCTACAATTAGTCCTCTCAAACAAGATTCCTACGACGGTCCTTTAGTCATACTTGTAGTAGGACTACAGACCGGACCGACATATCAACGTTATGATATCCTGTTACAATTCACTCTGAACGGCTCAGACTAATTGCGCAACTGTATGTATTTCTCCTCGAACAGCCGGTTTTTCCTAACAGCATTTGTTGAATGTGAATATAATTGTGTAATATTTTAGTGCAATTTATTGTCATGTTGCAATAACTGCTGCTTTTAACATTGTAATAGAATCTTATTTATTTTAAGCTTGATTTTAAGAAAGTACTTAAACAAATTTGAGTTAAGTGCTCATTATTGTTTTAAATGGTGAACGCATTGTTTTGATCGTAAGCATAACATACAGTTAACGAAATATTTGGAACGATATTTAGAGATTAAAATATTGAAACATTTGTGCACTTCAATATTCCATTGATACTAGGGAAGTTAATAGCGTCTTGTAACTTCTCTTGAAACCGCCAGTACATCTCTAGGCTACGTTAATATTGCATGTCTGTTTGTATGTATGTGTGTAGCTTTATTCTCTGTTTTCTTGTTTGCAGTGTCTAATGTCTATAGCAGGGCTGTTTATTTTTGACCCGCTTGTTACTACAGTACCGGAATAGGCCAGTAGCGTTATTGTTGTGCTTTGTGATGTGTTTGTCTTGGTTTCGTTTGTTTGGGGCATTGTGTGCTCCTTATAGACCTTTTAATATTTAATACGGTACAATTACTTATCCGGCTTTGTGGTTTATTTAATGCTAACTGTGGATTTTAGTCTGCTGTTTAATGATGGAGTAAATCTAGTTGTTGTATTTACAAAGAAATATTTTGTTTCGCATAAATATTGGGTACATATTCTTTAAATCCTCAAACAAGTTCTCCCTATACATCTGAGCGTACCAAAATATAAGTAGGCCGTATTTATTTTGAAAAAAAAAACAGAGTTACATAGAAGTATTTTGTATTTCATGCATACAGCCTATATAATGTGTAAATTCTCGTATAACTTCTCCCTACAAGCGTTTCTATCTAAGCTTACCAAAATATAAGTAAGCTGTATTTATTTTGAAAAACCGAGTTACGTAGAAGTATTTTGTATTTCATGCATACAGCCTATATAAACTGCAAATTCTCATATAAGGCTCCCTATAATCTTTTACATCTAAGCTTATCAAAATACAAGTAGGGCTATATTTATTTTGAAAAAAACAGAGTTAAGTAAAAGTATTTTCTTTTGATTGCATGTAGGCTTATATTCTCTAAATCCTCATTCAAGTATTATTTGTAATACTTTATGTGAAGCTTACCAAAATACAAGCAGCTATATATTATCTGAATCCTCATAGAAGTTCTCCTTTTATTTATCAGAATATAAAGAGGCTGTACTTATTTTGAAAAACAATAAACGGAATACAGATTAGCCTAAATATAAATTCAAATAATATGACTTACCTATTGTTATGAAACTTTTTTATATTTTTGCACCTTTATACGTGGTAAAATCATGCCACTTGGTCCGTAATTCACCTGAATTAAGTCAATATTAATAATAAACATTGAAAACCTGAAGTGTAGCTTCTTAAACAATGGTTTCAAGTGATAAAGATTTATCGTGATAAACAAACGCGACACATTGAGACTTGCTGCTACAATGGAAACAAACTTAACATTGCGTAAAGAAATTTTTAAATATGCGAGTATACTTGTATGATAAAAAGTACGCTTGTGGAATTCGGGGAGGTACCGACAGAAGCGACATTTTTGTTATTGATATCTTTGCTGAATATATAATTAGTTTGACGATACGTTTACAAATATCTTGTTTTGTTTAAATAAATAAATACATGAACCTAGCTTTGATATTATTTACTGTAGTTATAGAAAAAGATCAGTAGTTTTATGTTAATTCGTAACGATCAGCTGATTTAATTAAACAGCTGATAGGCCGTTGTTGATTTTAAACAACAGCTGAAACATAAGTTTCAGGTTACGTTGTTAAAAACTAGAAAAATTAACAACGATTATTATAAACGTTTATATTGATTTCGAATGTATTATAAACGGTTACAACGTTCTTCAACTAAGGAAAAAACAAAACACCCGTATAATATGCGTGTACTGTTATCGAAAAGGAGGGAGAACAAAAAAGAGACAGAAAAAGAGAAACGAACGTGCTTGTTCGTCCATATTTCCGTTACATTCTTCCGTTCGGCAGCCTGTTTTTCTATTCCCTCCTCTCGCCAAAACCAACATTATAAGCTTCAAAAAACACGAAAATGAAACCTGTCCAGTAGGAGAATCTGTCTAAATAAATTTGTCTTATCAGATATTGATGAAATTTTGTTCACAAATGAATAATTATATCTCTAGTCGGTTTTGTAAATTTGAATTTAAATGAAGCTATGGTTTGAGAGTAAATGGGAAATACAAATAATTATTTAAGTCTGGGATTTATGTTTGTTACCCCGCAGGGGGTGAAACTATTGAGAGGATTTAGACGTCCCTCGCCATTCCCGAGTCAAACACACACTTACACTTATACACTTATAACACTATACTTACGACTTTAAAACTTTACACTCACACTTACATTTAGGAGGCGATAATAGCCTTAATATGCTTTTCGTCTTAAAATAACAACAAAATGTTATTACTATTCATATGTGACTACAATCTGATGAACCGATTTTAAGTTATTTTTTTAATCGAATTTTTTGATTTCTATACGGGTTTTTAATCAAAAAACCTTCAGAATATATTTTTTTAATTAAAAAAATATCTGGGAATATGGACAAACTATAGTCCCTACAAGATGCATTTCATTAAAATCGATCAATTCGTTTTAAATCTAACTAAAAACTATCATTCTACCTTTCCAATCACATATACGCTACTTCGTTTGATGGAAAAGCAATACTAAATGTACCTGTGAATGCACAGCCATTGCTGAATACTGAATGCTGAATACTCTGACCTGCCCTACCTCTGCCTTTGTCCTGAAAACAACAATAGGCCTACATCGTTACAACAGCGGACCATGGGTGTCCTCCGGTCACAATACAAGTACTGTATAGCCTGCTTACACTACTTTACACTGTAAATGTTTAGTTGACTGATGCAAGGAAGTTTATAAATTTATGTTTTCCAGATTATAAATTACTATCGGGTAACCGCCGCGGCTTTGCTCACTGTATTGTTGTGCTAAAATAGTAATTATATTAAATAATTATTTAAGTAAATTACAATTTAACTGTAAATATAATATAACAGTATTAATAAAATTATCAATACTTTTAGTAAATAATGTAGTAATATCAATTTTTATTAAACCCAATATTGCACGTCCGTTTAATTTAACTTGTCAGAAGCTGAAACAGAACTGTTGTTCTTGTCTTTCCTATAATCATGGTTCGTAGTTAAAAAAGGGGATTTCTAATCTGGAATGAGATACACGTGATTAGTGTTTTTGTAGGGGATTCCATACAAAGTAAGTACTTTGATGGCGTTAATCAAATTTTTGAAAATCCTTTCTTAGTGCACCTCTACATTGTTGTAACAACGTGCCCTGAAATTTTCAAATCTCTAGATATAACAGTATCGGCTGTATGTTATTAAAGTAGAATTGGGTGAGTAGTTTAATGGCATTAGTACACACGTAAACGATGAAACGAAGGTTCCCTCCAGCTTTCAAGTTTGTAGTTTTTTATAGTTTGGGCTGTGCGTGTTTATGAATCAGGACATCTTCTTTTATAAATATAGACCAGGGAGCCAGTGCGAAATTTCGCACTATGAAAGTTTTAAGTAAACACAGCCTTATGAATAAGGAGTAGTCGTTGGGGGTGAGGGCGATAGTTGGAAGGAAGGGAAACATGTTTAAAAAATAAATCGAAAAGCGATCGATTAACAGTAGATAAATGCACGAAGGAGAAATCACAAATATGTTTGTGTAAAAACAGTATCCAAGAAATGTGTTTGGTATTCGAAATTTTTGTCCCGGCTTGTACGACGGACAAGGATAGGGCCCACATATCCTATAACTGCAGTAGGGCCACATATCCTAGAAGTTTAATGACCTTTAAGTAAATATTGAATTTGTTCTAAGCACGTTATGCAAAAAAGTGGCATTTTTAAAAGGTAGCTGGTTAAAAAAATATTTCTAAAGATACCTCATTTATAGGCATAAATGTACGAATAGTTTGTGCTGAGAAAAAGGGGATGTTGACTTGAGAAAAAATATATGTGATTAAACTGTTAAAAATGAACACTGATTTCCAAACGGACTTAATACATATAACAAGTTTTTTATCTCTCTTTCTCTCTCTCTTTTCTTTTTTTTTTTAACGTCCGACTATTGTGCACATGAGCTAATGCAGATGATGGGGTGATTTATAGCGTATGAAAATGCCAAGCCCTGGCCGGGAATCGAACCCGGTTCCTCGGGGTGAAAGCCCAGTACGCTATCAACTAGGCCACCGAGGCGGCTATCTCTCTATACGAGGTGTATAACATGTACTGTGATTAGAAGAAATTGATTTTAGATGTTAATGACAGTATCCGTTTTCTGATTCCCTCCCCCCCCCAATATAAAAACGTAATGACTGTCCACCATTTGTGTTTGTGTACATCGCTGGATACTAAATGACTGCATGATAGGTCATTTGTTTTATCTCGAGCGGTGTAACAGGTTTTTGTGTTTACTGTTATTGGTAGGGAAAAGAAACTGCTAAGTCGTATGTAGACTACATTGTCGTTAAAATAATGTATTAGGCGAGTACATATATAGGGGCTATTCTCCTACAGCTCCCCATCACTTCGTCTTCAAGCGTCTTGTTTAAACAAACGACTTGTACCTAGCTGCAGTTGTCAACATATGTTATAACCATGCTTTAATAACATTTGTTATTAAAAATCCTTAAAAATTAATAAAAATCTGAACGATTTAAAATTTTAGTTTTTAAACTTTGTTCCTCCAAGTATACGAATAAAATATATTAGTTGCTACCAAAGAAATCCGGTTCGGTAATTATTGATGAAAAAACAGAAAGTCGGGATAATTTTTCAAACCTTTTTTTCAAAATATTTCGTTAAAATGAAAAGAAACACTGACCACTTTGTCAAGCTTTTTTTTTAGGTTATATCTCAAACTGAATTTTTTGTTTCAATTTTGGTACTATTGACTTGGTTTATAGATTTTTAGATATCACCAACGTTTCAGTATAAACAAAGTAACGAAATTGGGTCAATTTTTGTTTGGTGACACACAATTGAAAAATCGCTTAATGTTTCTGTTATATTTATTTGTCTGATTAACATACTGATTTTAAACTGTAGTTAAAGTAAAACAAAGTAAATTGTAATATTTCGTTTGGAACTTTGGAATCGCCGTACATAAAAGAGAATTAGAATAAGAATAGAACAAACATTTTGTACAATATTTTGACCATATTATTATGAAAAGCGGACGAAATTCTTTGCCGTCTTTTTATTGTAATTTGAAAATTAAAAATATTCTAATTAATGCTGATTTTTAACGCTAATCACAGTGACTAAATTATATTATCATAACGTACAAGATGAAAAAAATTAATGAACCCTACGGCAGTCAGGGTTCATTTTTCTAATACAAACATATTTGAATGAGTTTTATGTGATGAGGTGTTACTTTTTGAATTTTCGTTTCTGTTACGTCTGCGAGACAGCTGCGTGCCGCGATTATCAAATGGTTTTTGGCAGCGAGCTACCTAAGCAGATTATCTGCCTTTGTTGAGCTAATAATAAAGGCTGGAACAGGTATGTTTTGTTTATTTACACATGTAAATTTTCTTTTTAACTGAATAATAACAGATTATTATGAAATCACGTGCATAAAATAGATAACATTTCAATAAATTATTTAGTAATACATACCTCTCATTTGTTGTATTGAAAATGTATTCGTGCCCTACTAGGTGATAAAAGTTTTAAAATAATTTCGTAAACCTTACAGGTTTTGTAGAAAAACATATCGGGTCTGATTAAATTTAATGTATGTCTTATTTATTAAAGCATTCTTGAAATGTGTATCGCTTTTATTTAGGAGAGAAAGGTGAAGTGATTTTTGTGTTAGCTCAATTAAGTGCTTTTGTATTTAAAAAAATGTAAATAATTATTGTTGTTAAATATTTACGTAAAGTACTTTAAAGGATTGCACATTAAGCAGTTTGATTAAGAATGAAGGAGGCGCCGCGGACAGAGTGGGCTATAAATTGTCAGCAAATAAACGTTTAAGTCTTAAGGAGGCACTCAAGGCTGTCGCTAAGTACTTTGCACGTGTTTTGCTTGCTTGATGTGCAGCGGGTCTAAGCAAGTATGTCACCTAATGCGGGGAGGGGTTTACAGTACAGATTTAAAAAATTATCAGTTTATTTAGTAAAGCTACAAATATTGTTGAATTATTTTTGCGATTTTTTGTAACAGGAAAATATACTGCAAATATAAAATAATAATTAAAAATTATTAAGCAATAACACAGTCCAAAAAAGGTTTATGTAATTTAAAATGGGTTTAATGTAGTTGCAGTGAAACAAATTGGTTCTTGAAAATTTCTGTTTATAGAGTTATTATAAAAAAATCCGTCGTGGTATGAGAAAAAACGCTTCGAGGACAGTAACTTGTAAGATCAAAAATATTTATGCTTGTCCTGAATATAAATTCGAACTAATTCATGGATTGTCATGAAATTTTACACATATGCGCATGCGCGCGCACACACAACAAATTTATATACTGGTTCAGCTTTTTGCAGTGTAAAAGATTATGGAGAGAACTTACATGAGGATTTAGAAAATATATAGTCTACATGCATGCAAAAGAAAATACTTTTTTAACCCTTTTTCAAAATAAATATAGCTTATTTTTTGTTTAGATTAAAAGATAATAGGAAGAACTTGTATAAGTATTTAGACAATGCATACAAAACAAATTACTTCTTTGAAACTCTTTTTTTCAAAATAAATATAGCTTGCTTTTATTTTTGTACGCTTACATTAAAATATTACATATAAATTTATAGGAAGGTTTAAAAAATATGCCTATATACATACAAAACAAAATATTTCTATGTAATTCTGTTTTTCAAAATAAATGTAGACAGCTTATATTTTGGTAAACTTGGATTAAAAGCTTATAGGAAGTATTTGCATAAGGATTTAGAGAATATATAAGATTAAGATTTAGGTTAGAAACTAGAGGTTGGGATTATAAAACCCCAGTCATTGCAGTCAGTGGACGCCACTAAGCCTCTTAGTTACTAGTTCAGCAGATTGATGCCCTTAGTAAGATCCAACAATCCACCGAGTAGCTTAGATGCCTACGGTTCTGGACCATAGTGTCCTACCAGCAAGAGCTTATCATTGCCTGAAGTTTCGTTCTCTTTCTTGCACAACCTACACATGGTTTCTCCGTGGTACATAACTATCCTGTTCACGTGCACCCTCAGATCACAGTAGGGGTGGGCGTTTCTGCTATTTTTACAAAACGTCAACAAACTGTTTGTTGAGGAAAAAGCTGCTTTAGAACAGTTGGAAAAAAACAGGTTTAGAAAACTGAAACTCGAAGTTGTATTAGCAGCTAAAACATAAAGCACATACGTTCAGTTTTCTAAGACTACTTTTTTCATTCCCATAACCACCATGTCCTTAACTGTTTTTGGGTGTAAAGCATTTAGAAAAAAATAATCCTTATAAGTGTAGTAGGCCTAATAATTAAATTACATTCTCAAAACGTAATATATATATGTATGTCATTTTATATTTACAAAATGCAACGAATTTCTAATAGAAGCATTCTTTTTTTTACTTAAAAATTAAATAGTCCTTTGCATATTTACTGAAATGCAAACAATTTAGAATATTTTTAGTTGATTAAAAAATATTGATGATTGATAATAAATATAAAAAAATACGTTTAAATAAAATTAGGTTATGTATTTACAAAATGTGAGATGTTACTGTCATATTTTTATTTGGGAGAAAGTAGGTTTTCACTTTTCAACACTGAAAAAAGTAACCTTAATAAGTACAATGTAGTAATAAGAACATAGGCCAAATGTGTTTAAATAAAATTAGCTCTATATAGTTACAAAATTATAGGTTATTAACATTAGGTTATTATAGGTTAATGATATGTTATTAACATTAGCATTAGCAAAAAATAAGTTTTCCATTTTTCAACACAGAAAAAATATGAACTTCATTGTAATAACATATTTAACAAAACATAATTTTAAAACATATGACACTAAAAGATTTGATTATGTTCAGATGTAGCCTATATTTCGCAAAATTTTAGAAAAAGTACGGAAAAAAATAACCTAAAATTATTCAAGATATATACAAAAGTAGATATTGTGAATTTCAAAAAGCCCACACATCCAATAAATAATTAAAAACTATGCACTTAATTCTAAAAACATAAAAAAGTAAAAGAAAACTTTCAAAATTGTTCACTAAATATTTTTAAGTTTCTAAACACGAAGTAAACTACGGAGAAAAACTAATATAAAACACAATTATGGCTGATTTTACAGTTTAAAAAATGTTTGAACAACAAATTTTACATTTAAAACTTTCAAACAACTCGCAACAAAATAGAGATAAACGTTGACAACGCCCAAACAATTCTTACTTCACTACAAGCAACAAACAACTTTGAAATAAAGGGAAAAAGCATAAAAGCAGGTTGAAGAAAAGCAGTTAGCAGGAAAACAGCAGGAAAAACGTTTTAGCGCTTGCGGCAACGTTCGAATAGAACGTGGGTGGTGGGGAAGTCCCAACAGCTGTTCCTTGTTTAACAAATCACGAACCAGTCCATATCAAACTGCTTGTTTCCGTTTGAAAAAGCAGTTTGTTTGTCGTATATAGAAAAGCAGTTTTTTTTAAAGTTTGGTGTTTTTTGATCCACCACTAGATCACAGTGCCCTATATTGAGTTACATGATATTCCTGAGTTGTGCTCTACCCAAGATGTCTACCGCTTCTTTAAGTCCTCCATGATGAGCCTTGTCTAAGGGGCACTAGAGAATGTAGCCTACTTATATATTGGTAAGTTTAGACGTGAAAGATCAGCATTGTGTATTTTCAGTCGTGAATCGAAGCAATAACCGCTTAATTATCTTTTTGGTTCATGCAATACAGCTTTGTATGGGCAGCCGACAGAAGCTTATTGTGATTCTACGGTCTATTTCAATTACGAGTCAGTTACAAGTGGTATTCACAGGTCATTTGATTACAGTCGATGTAACGTAACCTCAACGAAATTTATTAAGCATGATTCCTACAGTTTCGTTACTGATGTTGGGTATTCACCTTTAAAAATACCGCAACGAAGCAGAGCTATCCAAGTAGTCCTATATAAATGCGGTATCAGATTTAAGCACAATCTGATCAACCACTAAATTCTTGCCAGTCGACTTAACTTTCGAAAACCACGTTTTTTAGATACAGAAAATGTGCTAGAAATCCCATTTCTGTCTTATTTATGTGTGTCAAATAACGTTTACATTTCCTCTAATATTTTAATAATCTCGTAAAAATAAAATCTAAAATGTCATGTAAAATACCTTCCGTTTACTGCGCATTGGCAAGGTCATCAACGTGTAAGTTTATTGCATCTTTGAAATCTGCATAGAATGAAGCCCACGTGACTTTCTAAAGTAACTGCTGCGCAGCAGGAAGTGGTAACCACATTTCCGCCAAGCTCCCTGGCAGGCGCACGGTCCTACCTTTGTGGCTCTTGGGACAAGGCATTTAGGTTTTGTCAATGTCAGCTATTCAGTGATCACGGCACATGGCTGTTTCGTTGACGTGATAGAAGAGAATTTCCAAAAGAATTTGTCCTTGTCTTTCTCTTTTTGAAATTCTGATTTCACCGTCATATAATCAGCACTAAGAGATCTTAGTGCATATGGGCCTATTAGCATGTTAAACTTTCAAATTACATTTAAATTACGAACACGAATCATATTCCACAAAATGCTGAGCGGAGCTGCGCCGAGTGATTCGTATTTAAAGACTAACCTATTGTTTTAAATGTAAGTTGGGCCACTGAAAGCGTAACGGAGGTGAGCGGAGTCAAGCGGCTCCATTGGGCTCCACTTCACGCAGCTTTGATTGTGATTGCGTTCGGTTTTCAAACTGACTCAGCTTCCCCCTCCACGTTGACCACGCCTCTAAACTTATTATTTCTCGTTACCTAGGTTACGGTTTTTAAACATAACAGTTCTTAGAATCCGTTACAGTAGGCCTAAATATTTAAATTTAAAAAATATAAACGCGTTCTTTAATCTGACTGAACTCCACTTCTGGTTGCCGTTCAACTTAATTCCGCTCCGTTCATCTCAGCTCATTGCAACTCCACTCCGCATTTGGTGGCTGCCTGGCCTTATTAGTCTATAAACTTTGGTCTACAACTTCGATGGTCTGGTCACGTTCAAAGGATGGACGAAAATCGACTTCCCAAACAGATTCTAAAATGGAAACCACGTGGTCGCAGAAAAAGGGGAAGACCGAGACTTAGTTGGAGAGAAGGAATTGATAAAACAGTGAAAAAGAAGAAATTGGATCAAGATCTATGGAACGACAGAAATAAATGGAATCCAGTAATCGGAAGGCGTCTTAGAACGTTTTAAGGCGAAAAGAAGATAAAATATGTTAGAAAACAAAAGTCATTTTAGAATATTGAATAAATTTGGGATAAGAATGCCGTTGATTTTGTATCAAGGAATGTTCTATAGAAATTAGAAGAATCGTGTATTATTTTTTTTATTCAAAAAAGACCAAAATCAGTGATACATCTCTTAAATTTTCAGAATGGTTATTATTTTGTGATACTTCTGATTTTTTGAAAAACATCTTCGATATTTTAGATTCCCAAAAACTTTCATTTTGAATAGGACCTTTAAGAAGAAGCCTTCTAATTTGTACAACGTGAAAAAAAAAAAATATTTTGTGTACCCTTGATATTTGGGTAATAGATGAAAGAGAAAACAATTATCTAAAATTATACCCAAGGTCTATCGTTGCGTGGTTTTAACATTTTCGTGCCGTGGTTGTTTTTAAATAACGGCAAGAGGCAAAAGATTATTCAGTATTATCAACACATTTGCCTACAGATCCGTTGCGTGATTTCAACACTTTTTGTGCTGCTTTTTTAACCGAAATTAGGCTTTGTATATGTTTAAAGCATTCTCTGAACGTCCTCTGTTTCCAAACACAAGGAAATGCCAGAGGAATTTTAAACGACCCTGAAGGTCAGCGATCAGCTGATCGACTACGTAATCAGCATTACTCATTGCTGCCTACAGAGTAGTGTCGTTTAACTTTGTTATCCATTATTTCACTTTTATTGTCGGAAGTTTCCTTCAGATTAATTGCTTCTGTTACTGTCATGTTATAGTTACTTTCGCAATAGCCCAAAGTATAATTATTTAAATATCTCTTCGGTCTCTTGTTTCAGAAGCATTTACATTAGTTCTAATTTTTATAAGTCTATTAATACGAAGCTAGTTATTTATTACTGTGAAATTGTTTTTTTTTAAATATACGTGAAAAGGCTTTTATCTATCTTACTGAAAACTAATTAATTACAGTCGTTGTGTAATGGCAGTTGCAATACAATAACATTGTATTGCCCTCACATATCAAGTGTTGGTAATTTGTTTATTTAAAAAATTTTCTTAAATAATTTTTAAATTATTAAGAAAATTTAATAATTTTCTGCGCGCACACACACACACACACACACAACTCCAGCCAATTAACTGCCTAACTAAACTTTTGTGTTTTGAAAGTAGCTTAAGCTCTGTATGTACCTGTATTGATAACAATATATTATCGCAATGTGTTACCGTTATTGAATAAGATGTTGCAAATAATTGATTTATTTACCCTGATTTATTTACTCGCAAATAATTGAAGCACACATACAGCGCAATTTCAACCAATTAGTTGCCTAAATACAGAATATACTTCAACAAGTTTTGTGTTAACAAAGAACTCTTATGTAACTGCACTATTAACAATATATTATCACAGTGTGTTACTCTCATTGTATCAGATGTTGCTAATTTATTTACTTGCAAACAATCCAATCACAATAAGTACAATAATCTCGGCAAATTTACTGCCTAACTAAATCACAGATGTCTCCAAGTTTTGTGTTTTCAAAGTAGATTAACAACTTTATATAACTGCACCTATAACAATATATTATCACAATGTGTTACCCTTGGTGTATCAGCTGTTGATAATTTATTCCGTTGAAAAAAATCCATGATACACATAAAAATTCCAGCCAATTAACTAACTAAATCACAGACGTCTCCAAGTTTTGTATTTTCTAAGCAGATCAAGAACTTTTACTGCATTGGCCGTTATATGTATCCAAAGAATCAGTTATGTACCCGTATGTATAAATGTATCCGATATGTGTAAGCTAAAGAATGGCTCATATTCAATCCAAGTGTTTAAGTCTAACTTACACCTGTCTCTCTGTTGAGATTATGCAGAAATATTACGTTTCTTTTTTGTTACAATATATTCAATACCTATAACTGCAATTTAATATATTTTGTAATTAAAATCGTTAAACAGTGGATCTGGATGATAAAACAGATATACTTTGTAAAGGCAGGAATGTAATAGACTGCACTTTAATAGTTAGGCATGTACTTTAAGGTAAGGTAATTTAATTAGACATACCGTATTTTGAAGATTTGAATTTTGTAATTAAGTAAATTGTTCAAGTGGATTTTTTTAGTTTTGTGCAAATATTGGTTTTTCAGTAATTCACATGTCGTAATTGTCTTGATGGTAAGTCGGACAACAACTCGATGAATGTGGCAGTTTTGTTAGTGTCCAAATTTAGAAACATATGTAATAATTATGCGATTACACATATTAATTTCATTTTTGTTTTCATTTATTTACAGTATTTCAGAACTGGGGAAAAATTTTTGTTACCAAAAATAAAAATCTTGTATCATGTTTTCTCCACCTTCTTCATTATAATTGCGATAATTTGTTCGAAAATACTACAAATTAACATAGCTTGTTCTTAACAACAAAAATTGCAACTTACTATAGCCTATCTATTATTTAGCTGCTGGTTAGTGAAATCAGCTGATCATTACGAATTAACGTAAGCAACAAATTAACATAGCTAGTTTTTTAACAGCATAACCTCAGAATTATTACAGCCTATCAGCCGTTCTATGAAATCAGCTGATCTTTACAAATTAATATAAAACGACTGATCTTTTAATATAACTACTAAAATTAAATTAGCATCGATCAGTTTTATTCACATCGATCAGACTTCGTAGTTTCCTTAGTGTAGTGGTGTCTCACACGCTCAAGGTCCCCGGTTCGATAACGGCAGAAACAGAAATTTTTAATGTATAATTTATTTAATACGAGACTTGCGACGCGCAAAATATACTGCCATATATCAATATAAACATGTTCCTCGCATCACGCGTCCCGCCTCAACTTCACAGCCAATCCTACAATATGATACTTGTTAAATTGAGGTGACGGAAAATAGTAAATTGCTGCCCAAAGTTCTTGTTTTGACCGTGTATGAAAGAGTACAGCGAGGTTTTTAAAATAATTTAACAGTTCGACTCTTTTTAACCTTGACATCGGCTTACTGTTTGCTCTGTACGTGAGATGAACTTTAAATGAATTGGCTTTTTCATAAAACAAAATCACTGTTAACTCAGTACTCAGATTTTTTCAGCATGAACCACTTCAGTATTGTTTCAAATATTACTTCGATTCAAGTAACCACTAGTAAGTTTATAATTAATAATTATACGTGCCATTTATTTAATAAAACGTGTAATTATGTAGAAAGTAAATATTAAAATTACGTTTAATTCTTGAATATTTCAGAACAATTTTGAAGGTAGCTTTACTCCATGCAACAAGGTCGAACAACTTTTACGGTTTTCGTGTAAAAGCCAGTGTAAGCTTGTACAGGTTTAAGTTCTCTAAAAGTATATTAAATTTTCGACAGTGTTTGTTCAATAAAGTGTCTAGGGAAATGGGGCGTGGCGCGAGGCTCTATTAAGATAGGGCTAGGGGAGGTATCGGCGGTAATAAATTAATACACCACACTGAACTATACGCTTGCGATTTCGTGTAATTGCAGTTTTATGTGATAGAACAACAATTAAGTTTGTGTTTTATTGTTGTATATTGTAATATCTGTATGAGTTGAGTACTTTTCTTAAGTATATGAATCACTTTAGCACGTCAACCCATATTTATGTTATTTATAAAAGAAGAAGTGCCAGAATCAATAAGCAGTAAAATTATTTCATACATAAATGAAGTTAAATATTTGGGAATGAATTTGGATTGAAAGCTGAACTGTAAGTCACACATTACAAAGAAAAGAGAACACTTGAGATTTAGTTCAAGAATATGTATTGGCTCATTAGTTATAATCCAAGATACAGTCAAATTCTTAAGCCGATGTGGAGCTATGGACTGCAAATTCGGGGACGTGCCTAGAGAAGTAATATAAATAAAAATCAGGTTATTCAAAACAAAATACTTCGTATAATAGTAAATGCGCCGTGGTACACACGCAATGAAAATATTCACAGAGACCTTAAAGTGAACGCGATTGTTGATGACATGAAGGCAGTAGCAGCGAAGCATGAAATACGACTCCAAACCCATACTAATGTTAGTGTTCAGCTAGCACATAGGTCTTGGTGCAGTGATAGCATATCAAGCTAAGAGGCAAACAAGCCATTCAGTGGAATGATCATCTGACACACAGTGGTCTACTTTAAGTTATAAATACTAGATAAGTTTTTATTTAATTATAGTCCTCAGTAAAAATATAAAATAAAAAAATGGCACATTGTAGCTTTTTATTACATTGTGTTAATGTGATAGAAATTGTGTGTTTGAAGAACGTAGCCTATTTTAGAAATAGTGTTCTAAGGGAAGTCAGACTGGTTTGAAAATACAATTTTGTACATCTTATTAACCTGACGACGTGAAGAACGGGAAGGCCAATTTTTAACTCTCAAACTGGAGACCAGCTCCGTGTCATATATACACAGATCGATTCTGTTCAAATTGGAGACCAACTCCGTCTCATATATACACAGATCGATTCTGTTCAAACTGGAGACCAGCTCCGTCTCATATATACACAGATCGATTCTGTTCATATTGGAGACCAACTCCGTCTCATATATACACAGATCGGTTCTGTTCAAACTAGAGACCAATTCCGTCACATATTGTCACATACCAATTCCGTCACATATATACACAGATCGATTCTGTTCAAATTGGAGACCAACTCCGTCTCATATATACACAGATCGGTTCTGTTCAAACTAGAGACCAATTCCGTCACTTATTGTCACATACCAATTCCGTCACATATACACACAGATCGATTCTGTTCAAATTGGAGACCAACTCCGTCTCATATATACACAGATCGATTCTGTTCAAACTGGAGACCAACTCCGTCTCATATATACACAGATCGGTTCTGTTCAAACTAGAGACCAATTCCGTCACATATTGTCAAATAACAATTCCGTCACACATGAACAGGCCTCCTAATTAATTGTACAAGCAGAAGTATGTACAGAATAAAGTGGTTACGAGTATACTGAATGCACGTATATATTAACACGTAGTTTTATTGTACGATAGATATTTATTATTTGTGTAACGTCTTTACTTTATGCTAGTTAGACTAATGAGGACGAAGGTCAGCGTTAACGGTAAGTGAAAGCAACAGGAGTACCGCGGCTCGTACTAGGAACGAGGCGCAGCAGACTGACCGGTGCTTCGGCCACATCGACCACCGTGCGCTCCGAAATATCGCGCTCTAACGGACTGAGCGACCTGACCAATCATTTTCTTAATGTGAAGTTATTTCAAAATAATCGCATCACGCAATTGTTTCGCTGACGTGATGTAAGAGACTTGAAAAATTTTTTTGTCATAATCAGCATTAAAATCTGCATGTATTAGAATTTTAAAATTCAAAATTACATTGAAAATACGATAACAAATCGAAACAGCTTTCAAAGACGGTTTCGTATTTTCAACGGATTTTTAAAATTCGAAATGCTAATTTTTGCTATTTTTATCGTTGAATATGTTAAATCAGATAAGATAGATGTAAGGCTGATATTTTGTATCTGTTGAACGGATTTCACTGGGTATTATAACGAACTTGTCCAAGCTTTTACTAAATTCGCAATTTTTCATACATTTATAATTTCATTGACGTAGTAAAAATAATAACCCTCGTGAGAAGTGTGAGCGCTCGCTGCTGGTGGCATCTTGCGTGTTCAACTACAGTTGAATAAATTAAAGGACAGTCTGTTTTCTAAAACGTTTTCACTCCCTGTCCTTGCATTTTGCAGCGTTCGTAGCGGCAGATGGTCCAATTACTTGGACTTTAACAGCTGATATCGAGCACGCTTTTTTATAATGGAGGCTGTAGTTTTATCTAGTACGTTTGTATTCAGTGACATTAGTATAGAACATAACAGTACTTGGGCGAGTCTAATCAATACCAGCAATGATCAAAGCGGTCTCATTTGCTCGATCGGTATTTTAAAACAAGAAATGCAATTAGAAATCTTTTTCCGCACAACTTTGGGCATTAAACGAGAACACTCGCTCTAAATGGGCGGTATTCCCCATTGCATTGCCAGCCGCTCGGAACACCCATTATTGTACTTCAATGACGTGTTTCCCATTCTCTTGATGCAATTTATTCCTTTTAAATACGCACACACAAAATTAAAATTTTTATATCGTTCTTTTATTAACGTTGTGATAGTTTTAAGCCTAACGAACACGGTTTGAATGCTAGCGGTTTATTGTGCTTTCAAGTTGTACAATAATTGGTGAAAAAATTATACTTTCTTTTGTTAAATTATTTCCTAAAATGAATTAACTTCGATCGCTTTAGACAAAAAATTGAAAAATCGGTTCATCGGATTTGCTAAACTCTCGGTTATATAAGACTGATCAAAATCAGTGTACCAAAAGGCTGATTACGATAGTAGAATCAGATTTTCAAAAAATATGTAAGACAAAAAAAAGTTATGAATGTTTAAATATTTCAAATGGCGATCATTTTAAAACGAACTAATTTTGCTGGTTAACGAACTTGTCCAAGCTGTTATCAAAATCGATCGATTTTCCTGCCAAGTTTGAATCAAATCTGACCAAAATCTAACACACACACACACACACACACACACACACACACACACACACACACACACACACACACACACGATTTTAACTAGAGGTAACGTGTTGTGCTCACTCCAAGGTTCTTACCGTGATGGCTGCTCCAATAGCTCATTTATTTAAGTTCGCTAAAAAGGAAAAGCGGTTTTTTTGCCGGGAGCAAAAGTAATTTTACTTTCTGTCTTCCTTCTCAGCTGTTTTCCATGCAACGTTGCATAGCGTGCAACAATATTCCAAGCTAAAGTAATGACCATGAGTGACTGCGTTCGGGAGAATTGAGTACGTGCTTTCACTGTATTGAATGGGTGGTTCAAATTTGAAATTTTTGGAAACGGATTTTTAATTTAAAATATGAAGACTCGTATGCATATTTATACCGATAGTCAGACAGCAATCAAAGCACTTTTGGGTCGTACAATTCTATCCAAGCTGGTCTGGGAGTGTCGGGGAGAACCTCATCGGTCTTTCCCTGGTTACTCTTCACTGGATTCCAGGACATGGGGGGGTTAAGGGTAATGACGAGGCAGACCGACTGGCTGGACTCAGTTTATCGAACGTGAGTCGGCTTTAAGAATTTCTCTGTTGTTGGCCGGGTCTGCTATTAATAGGTCGATTAACAAGCAACACCAGGCAAGATGGGATAACCTTCGGGGGCATTCCCATAGCAAGTACCTCTTAAGCAAGGTTTCTCACGGAGGATTTAGAGAGGCGGCAGACATCTTGGGCAGAACACAACCCAGGAAAATCATAGGGCTCATTAAAGGGCACTCAGGATAGGTATGTACGACGGAGAAACCGTGTGTAGGAAAAAGGAGGAGACTGCAGGTCACATAATTTGAAGCCCTTGCTAGTAGGAGACTAAGGGGTTTTGGTTTCCAGGATGCTAGGGATCTTCAGCAGAATTAGGTAATCAGTGGACTGTTGTAACTTACTAAGAGCAATAGTCTACTGAACTAGTACTTAAGAGGTTTAGTTGCAGAGTAGTTCCTTCGATCGCAGTGCCTGGGGTTTTATAATCCCTTCCTCTAGACCCCTCATCAGACGCCATACTAGACTCGCTGCTCCAAGCAACGATTCTTCAGACATGACAAAAACTTCAATTGATTTTAATAAATATCCGCTTAAAGCTTTCGGAAATGATCTTGTTGGTAAGATAACGAAAGAAGGTATGTGTAATGTTATTTAACTGATTACACGGAGTTTGTAATTAATGATGAAATAAGTCGTTACTTTCTTAAACAAGTGACGCCATGAAACATTTACCCACCTGACCTACTCGAACAGAATAATGTCATAAGTCACAAACCTTTAAATACCAAGGTCATTGCATGGAAAATTAAGATTAAGATTAGAAACTAGAGGATGGAGGAGGGATCTATTATTCAATCTCAGGCAGTTGCAACTAAACCTCTTCCGCAGATTGATGCCCTTAGTAAGTTCCAACAATCCACTGACTGCTAAAGTTTCCTAGGGTCCTGAAAACCAAAAACCTTTAGCTTCCTACTAGCAACAGCCTTACAGTCATGAATTAAATGTCCTGCAGTTTCCTCGTCTTTAATGCACAACCTGCACACGGTTTCTCCGTGGTACATACCTACCCTGTTCATGTGCACCCTCAGACCACAATGCCCTGTAATGAGCTCAGGTTAATTTGTTATCGACCAGTTAGTTTTAGATAATTCTTACACTTTTCAATAATGTAATTTAATTTAGTAAAAAACCTGAGAATATGTCATATATCACTTAGTATTACGTAATTCTCTTTACAGTTTTCAATAATGTAATTTAATTTAGTAACAAACCTGAGGATATGGCATAGAACACTTAGTATTACGTAATTCCTGATTGAGTTCGTAAACGTTTAAGAATTCATAGGATTTTACATTAAACGTAGAAATATTTTACCTAGATACAGATAAATTTAAAATATTTAACGAATTATCAGTTATACCAACTTGTGATACTTAAACATTATTCCTTTTTTAAGAACATTGAACTTAACGAATATGTGATCAATACAAGTGGAGGTAATGCAGTTATTTTGGTAGGATCATTATCAAGTAATTTTAGACTACGGACAGTAAACCTAAATATGAGACATTACTATTTAAAAGCAAATCATGATTTACTTACGCTACAATTACGTTTATAACGGTGTTCAAAGAAAATGCTGTCAATATCTTAAAAAAATCAACAAAATTATAAACACGCAATCTACGAGTATAAACAGAAGCAAGGTAAAGTCAGTACTATTTACGTAGACATTAATCATTTAACAGAACGATATCAGGACAAATATCAGGTAGCATAGTAATTTTGCTACAATTACAATGATCCTTAACAAACACCACTTCGCCTACAGACCTATACTTATTGTTACAATAGCTGAACTGATTATAACTGGATAATACCAATTTCATGACTAGAACCCCAATTTCTGTTAAAACAATTAAATGCGAGCGGAAGCCACCCTCCAAAATGATAAGATACCGACCAGACTAAGCAGAGTCTCTTAATTTGGGATGTTTTTGGGGTCGCTGAATCCGAATATGACATTTGTTTTTTCTTCAAAGTAGCGGAACATTGTCAAAAACGCGATTTTAGTCAAAAGTGGGAAAAAATAATGTTTTCCAATTTTAACTCGCGATAACTTTGGTACGTTTTAATATTTTCTTATGAAACTTTGGCAGCGTAAACTTCATAAATTTCTGAAAAAAATAACAGTTCCCCGAAGAGTTTTTGTCAAAGATTTTTTAACGATTTCGCGTTCGATATTCGAGACTGGAGCATTCAACTCAAAAAGTTGTGACGAAGTATCGAGTTTTAATTTTTAACTCACACAGTGTTAAAAATTGAAGGTATAAAGAAGTTTTCTGGGAAGTTTCAGCTCTTAGTTTGCAATAGGCCAAAAGTTATTCAATTTTGAAAATCGAGAACGCGTGGCGCGCTTCGATTTCGGCACGGTAAGCGCAATAAAGTCCAAATTCAGCGACTCTGGTCTCTTTTTCGATTTCTAAGCCTCTAATTAGGGGCTACACGCTTGCCTATTACATTAGGCTTTAATTTTAATGAATCTAAATGAGAGAGAAAAGCATGGACGAGTAAGGAAGAAGAATATGTTTAAAAATAAACTAAAAAAATAATATGTTAATCAATTAGGGATGCATATTCTATTTTATTTTTAATACTGTATTTTAAATTATAAATTCTCATTAAATACGCGTATTTACACGCGTGTGTTTGTGTGTGTGCGTGTGAGTGAGTGCGTGTGGGTGTGGGTGGGTGGTCCGTTTAATTTCACTCACGTTAGCAATTTAAGTCCATTTGGTTCAAAAGTTGGCACAGATATCTATTTTGGTAATAGCTTGGACATGTTCGTTGACCAGAAAAATCCATTAACCTGTTTCAAAATCTGTTCAAATCTCATAATTTTGTTGGGGGTCTTAAATGCATTTGAAAATATGATTTTATTATCTTAATCAGCGTTAGAAACTGCGTAAATTAGTATTTCGAATTTTCAAAGAACGCTGAAATTAAAAAAACTTAATTCGACGGCGGTAAGTGTTGGTTTTTGTATTTTCATTGTACCGGTCATTTAAAAGTTTTAAATGTTAATATATGAAAATTTTAATTGCGGTATGATGGTGTTAGTAGAATTTTAAAAAAGTTAAGATGAAAAAATATCTTTAGAAAATTCGCTTACATCAAGTCAGCGCGACATCTGCTATCCCAGATTATATATTTAAAAAAAAACACACAAAAATAAGCTCTGTTAGTGCAGGTAATATAATATTTTTGAACATAAATTGTATAGATACAGCTGTTATAAAATATTATGGGTGGTAACATAACCACCTTAAAGTCAGTAAATAATGGTGTCGTGAATTAATGAACTAAGTTGTAGCATAAATTAATAATACAAAACTTGAAGTCAGTTTTCAGATCCTGTAACTAGGCTACAGTATTTATACAGCTGCAATTAACGAACTCTGTAAGATGTAAACAAGTTGAAAATGAACAAAAAACATCTCATATTAAACTTGCAGAATATTGTATTATTAAATGAACTCAATGTTAAATCACTGGAAACCGTAATAGTTCCCAAAAATCGTAATAATTTCCAAAAATTTGTAGTAAAAATCGTACCCAAAAATTCGTGGTAAAAATTGTAATAGTTCTAAAACATTCGTGGTAAAATTCGAATTGTTCTAAAACATTCGTGGTAACAATCGTAATAGTTCTGAACCATTCGTGGTAAAAAAAACATTATAGTTCCCATACATTCGTGGTTAAAATAGTAATAGTTCTAAAATGTTCGTGGTAAAAATCGTAATAGTTCCAAAACATTCGTGGTAAAAATCGAATTGTTCTAAAACATTCGTGGTAAAAATCGAATTGTTCCAAAACATTCGTGGTAAAAATCGAATTGTTCTAAAACATTCGTGGTAAAAATCGAATTGTTCTAAAACATTCGTGGTAAAAATTGCAATAGTTCTAAAACATTCGTGGTAAAAATCGTAATAGTTCCAAAACATTCGTGGTAAAAATCGAATTGTTCTAAAACATTCGTGGTAACAATCGAATTGTTCTAAAACATTCGTGGTAAAAATCGTAATAGTTCTAAAACATTCGTGATAAAAATCGTAATTGTTCTAAAACATTTGTGGTAAAAATCATACGTGTCATTTTTAAAAATATGATTTCTCAGCCATAAGTAGACTAGCATTAAAATCAGTACTTATTAGCATTTTAAACTGTCATATTACATTGAAAATACGAAAATAAACCTTAACTAAAGCTTTTCTTTGGTTTCAATTGATATACAAATTTCAAAATGCTAAATTATTTAATGTAATGCTAATTACGATGGTGAAATCAAATTTTCAAAACTGTTTTTGAAAAAGTTTGAAGATTTAAAATGGCAACCATTTTATAGTTGAGGGGGTTTCGTTGCTCAACTATATATATATATACAAATTCTAACATCTCTCAAAAAGTACTGTAGAGGTCAGGATCGGTGTACATTTCAAGTTCAACTTCCCGGTTCTGGGTCTTACTATGATGGCCGATCCAATATCTAATTTTCTAATGGAAATTCGCTAAAAATATACATACCTACTTTTTTATAAAACGAATAACACGCTCATCTAATTTTGAGTGCCGAAAATAAGGAAAGAATTCCTCGAGAAAAATATAAAAGCATTTTTTAAAGAAATTGAAACAGCGGAATAAACCGGTGTGTGAGACGAGGCTCGTGCATTCATAATGGCAGGAAAGCTGAAGAATACAAAGTGTAGGCGCGCAATTTCAGCACGCCATTTTTAGAAAACAGTCGCTAAATTGGAAAGCAAGGGTGAAATGTCTCGAGATGTACCGGGCGGAGCGCCTAGCGCGGGATGAAAGAATTATTGTTTTTACTTTATACAGGTCGGTAGAAAGGCCTCGCGATACCTAGTGTGCCGTACGCGCGTCTAAAACCAAAAATGAAAATTTCGCAAGATGAATAGCTCACTTTGTTTCGATGTCTTTTCTTTTCCGTAGAGTTATATTTCTGTGTGAAATTTAGTTTATCGTATTCGAACCTGTACGGGGGAGACAATAAATTCACGTTTACACTGTTATATAAACCTCAAGTTTCTTTTTGATGAGCTAAATTTTTCAGTTCTTTGACGAACTAACCCTTTTATCAAAGTTTGATGAATCTCTGACAAAGATTTTTAAAATACGTAGATTTAACCTCAAAATTGTTTAATTTCCTGTTTGCGTCACATTATTCCTTCCGTTCCTTTCGTTACACCCAATTTAAAACGTTGGTGAAATTTTCATGGGGACTTCTGAAACAGTCATGGGGACTTTTAAGACATTAATTTTACCACATGAAAAAAGAAAGTTTGTGGAATATCTACACTAGAGCTTACAAATCCGAGATTTAAGATACACTCGTTCTTAAATATCTTCTATTTGAATCACGATCTTCTAAAATGCAGTTCTTTAATAATAGTGCCTTTTGCACCCAGTAACTTTCTCCTTTGTATGCATAGTCGGACCCAAACTCGTTTTTTTCGTTTCTCTCTCTTTATTTGGTAGCGCCATAGCAAAGTAAGCGCGTACTGTCTGCTACCATTCCTAGTTTTCCATTCATTTAATTCTTTTTCATTTTAAACTGCATTAATGACATTAATTTCATGTATCATTTATTAGTAAATGAATAAAAAAGCTTTTTCAGTTTAAAAACATTTAAGGAGGATACCTTGACATTTTTCAAAAGTCGGAAGTTTTTGGGTTGAAGATTACTCAAAAACTATAAGAGATGTTAAATCTTGACGTTTTTCAAAAGTCGAAAGTCAATGGTTTTGGGGTGAAGATTACGTAAAAACTATAAGAGATATTTAAAAGGCGAAAACAACATGTGCAAATTTGGACTTTCGTCTACAATTTCCGTGCTATTATAAATCGCTAATTTTTGTTGTTAATGTGCGAAATCAGCGTTTACAAAAAGACTTGCAAATTGAAAACTGAAAATTGTTAAAATGAAGCTGTTTTCGTAACATTTAGTGTAGATGGCATAATAAGATTATTCTGGCTCCATCTTCAGAACAAAAATTCTGGTTTTTTTTTTAAAGCATTGTCTTTATGTAGCTACCAGACAATAAAACGGAACGTACATAATTTCTCTGTTATTGCAACCCTCCATAATCTGACGGTAAGGAACTCTACTTGTTTTAATTAATATAGCCTATTCAAACTATACAAATTTGTACCAGTTTCATATACGTGTTTTTATTTTATATTGAAAATTAATTATCTGTTTATCGACTGATTAACCCACATTCAATTTATTAAAGTAGATTAAATTGCAGTTCTAGTTAAAATTGGTTTACTGGCCAGCGGGAGATCTTCAGCGTTAATACCTAATTCAATTAAATAGAGACCCCTGTGCTTCTGTCGTCAAGGATTCTTGCGAATTAAAAGTTGATTAGAAATGTGTCTGTTGGGGTTTTTGTTGACTTCTACAGTTTGCAGGTAATAAAAGAGTTTCTAGCTAGCGATGTAATAAAATAATTAGCCCTGTGTTGAAGCCATTGTGTAAATGAGAGCCGATTTTGACTGCGAAAATGCCCCCCGATTAGGGGGCGTTAAATTTATGAAGTGAAAACTTCTTTATGCAGGCCTAATACATTTTTGTATGAGAGGGAAATAGAAACTTACAATAGCCCGAATAAAGTGTAAAAAAAGCATCACGCTTGACTTATAAGATTATTAGTATTTTTTAAGTGAATTTAGTCTACCAGTGAGCTAATAGTTTGTGTGTGCTACTGGCTTATTGGTGATTCATTTTTATGGAACTAGAAAAATGAGTTCAAAACTCGTTGCAGATTTTATATTTTGTTTATTTATTTGTTTAAAATTATGTATGTGGGTAAGTTCAATAATAAATATATATAAATTATAATTAACGATGCGTACTCATCTAGCAAAATATTGTTTAAAATGTTTACAGTTAATTAAATGTTGCTCTTGCGAGTTTTATATAAATAAATTCATTATAAATATTTTAATTAAACGCCGTTGTATTACATACTAAATCCGGCCATCACAATTCATACAACATAACAAATTGGGTATATTATACAAGTTGTTGTTTTATATTTGCGTATCGTGTAGATAAGTGTTCATTTTTTTAAAATAAATTGTATATAATTTCAGTTTATCAATAAGATTAGTAGTAATAATAATAAAAGTGCTTTATTTCGTAAAAACTGTACAAGAATGATTTCTAACAAAAAAAACTATAATTACAAATAACATTAACTAAATTGTCTCAAGTATACAGCGTTTTTCTCATGGCCGAAGACATTCCGAAGAGTTGCCGACTTTGTTTTATACAAAATTTTGCACAAAAAATAATGCTCAAATAAAATTAATTAAATTCTTCAAATTTATTTCTAAAATTTAATAAATCTTGATCTTTTACAAGAAGGTTTCAAATAAAAAGAATAAGTAGTCCTTCTTAGAAAATCATTAAATTCAAAATTATTCATCTTTTGTTTTTAAACCACATACATTATACGCTACAATACTTAAACGCATTCACGAACATTTTCATTAGTTTTGTGTTGGGCCCAATTTACCATAAGTTTGGGAATCGCTTCTAGTAAGAAAAAAGTCATGAATACTGCCAGATGCACCAGTTCGAACAAACCCCTTTTTTAATTTGTTCCTTCTACAAGAGTTCTACAGTGTCCGTATCTGTATTTTACTTTTCAATAAGTTTTTTAAGTGACAACAAACTTAGTATTATGGCACTAAATTCCGTAACTTAGTATAATGGCAGGCGTCATTTAACTGAAATTTCATTTTATTAATTGTTTACATTTTTTTTCTACTGTCATGATCACAGTTCTTGATTTTTGCTACCCTGATCACAGTTCTTGATTCTACTATCCTGATCACAGTTCTTGATTCTACTATCCTGATAACAGTTCTTCATTCTACTATCCTGATGACACTTTTTGATTCTGCTATCCTGATCACAGTTATTGATTCTACTATCCGATCATAGTTCTTGATTCTGAAAAACGCTGACTATTACTAAAGGAAACCAGCCTTATAAAATTATGAACTGTACGCAAACCTCATCGTCATTATTTTATCACAAATGTCAAATATTTTTTTTTTTGTAACATTGAAAAATTCATTCTCCCCTCACTAACGCTGAAAAACTGAGTAATTTTCCCTTACGCAACTTTCTGCATATTTACGTAGATTTGCTAAATTATTCCGAAGTTCTCGGCGCTGTTTTTCTCTGCTTTCCTATTTTCAGTCACAATAATAGTATTAGTATTTAAATTACTTATTTAATTTTTATAACTTGTTCCAAGATCGCTCCTAAGGTCTTTTTTCAAGTAATGGCGTTAATTGTTTTGATAAATCTGACCTTGAAATAATTCTTATTTAAAATACTATTTAAAAATATAATTGACACAACAATAACTTAAAATGATTTGTTGAATTACGAGTATAATTATGTAACTCAATACTGTATTTTATTATTGCAACTCAGTTCAGTGTGAATTGTAGTTGAAGTTGTATAAGCAAACAGTAAATATTGCAATACTTATGTTTGGAAGAAAGACAGATAGGCCTATGCAAATATCAATTTTACCAAGTTTCTACCATGTATTTGTGTTACTTCTATACCAGATATATCCAGTTCCTTGTGAAGGAATATTCCATGAATCTACCCCATTAAGTCCAACCTATTATACTTAACGTATTCTTAGTTTATTCAATTTCAAGAAATTAGAATACGTTGTACAATTTTTACTTTGTGAACCCATCACGACTCCAAAATATTTGGTTGTTGTTGTTATTTTAAGGCGAAAAGCCCATTGAGGCTATTATCGCCACCCTAAATGTAAGTGTGAGTGTAAAGTGTTAAAGTCGCAAGTGTAGTGTTATAAGTGTATGTGTGAGTTAGACTTGGTTACCGCGAGGGACGTCTAAATCCTCTCAATAGGTGTAGACTAGCTGCACCTCCCTGCGGGGCGACTCCAAAACAACCCTAGCTGCACGAAATTCTATTCTAGAAACCTGAACAGCCACCAAAAAAAAATCTTTTAAAAGAGCCAAACACACAACCTTCTTCAATGAAATCGCAGACGCAACTCTCCAAGATCAGAGTACAGTAGTACCAGTAGTACAGGGTGTTTGAAAAAGAGCTTCCTAGTTTTATGTGTAAATTTAATGGTGAAATTAATGAAAAACTACATCAACGAGTACATACAATGAAATAGAATATTTTCAGTTTTTTTTTTTTAATGTCAGTAAACTTCAACGTCGGGTCCATTTGTTGTCCTACACACGTCGAGACGATATTCCACTTCTCGCCAGGTATTCACCAACATAGCTGTCTCAACCGCCGCTACGATTCTTTCCCGTAAATATTTGCTGTCACGGATCTTTTCAGCTTACACAACATATTTTATGTGTCCCCAAAAGAAAATGTCAAATGGGGCCAAGGGTGGTGGCCAAGAGATTGCGCCAGCTCTGCCTATTCACCTTCCCGGAAAGCAAGTGTCAAGAGCCACGAGCACAAGGTTACTGTAATGAGGTGGGGCGCCATCTTGTTGGAAAAACAAGCCCTTTCCACCTCAGTCTTCCACTTGGAGAAAGACATACTCTGGCAACATGTCATAGTATACGTCCCCGTTTATTGTTCTTTCTACAAAAATTAAAGGATTAATCACTCGATCTTCCATCAAACCTCACCAAACATTTGGAGAGTCACGTTGATGCTGAATAACGACTGTGGTGACTCGTCCCCCAAATTCTGCAGTTATGATGATTAACTATTCCACTCATATGAAATGTTGCCTCATCAGAAAATAGAACATTTTCCAAAAACAATATTATTGTCATCAATTCTATGTAGAAAGTTAATAGCAAACTGCAATCTTTTGTTTTTATCAGCATATTTTATTTCATTTAACAGTTGTAATTTTTAGGCGCGCAAATGAAGTCTTTTCGTACCACATCGTACAAAGTACATTTAGGCACTCCTAATTGTAGACTACGTATGGCCAATGACTTTTATGAACTCTGAACACACGAAACACGGATCTGTTCAACAGTAGCTTCAGCAGTTCTCGGTCTATCTGGCGACTTCGCTTTTAAAACACTGCCGGTTTCTTTGGAAGAATTTAACCAATAACGGATAGTTTTTGCAGTAGGTAGTTCACCGCCATACTCACGTCTAAAATTACGTTGTACTGTTATAACAGACTCAGTTTGCACAAGCCAAATAACACACTGCGCCTGTTGTTGCGAAGTAGCCATTGCACTGCACTGAACGCCTGCACTGAGCGCTGTCGCCGTCAGGTCACGCAGGCCTGAGGACTGCAGGAACAGAATTCCCACATTTACCTGAGCAAAACTTGGACAGTTGGTGAGTTAAATGTCACAAACTAGAATAGTGTATGCCACTTTGTACAGATTCTAGGGGACATTAAAAATAGCGAGTTCTTTTTCGTATATAATTGGACCAATACAAACCAGCAATGAACACTATTTTTGTGTGTTGGTTAGTTGGACTACTTAGTGCAGCACTTTGATCCGATTTGATTCAAACGTGTAAAAAAAATATTTTGAAAGTAGCTTTGTCAAGTTGAATTATATGTCAGCAAGACCATGAAAGCGGAGACCGGAACTCGTGATGGAAAACAAGAAGAATACAGCTCTGGCCTGAAGGGAATAACACTTAAGTCCCGGGATTAATGTAGTAACAAAGGTTTTTATGTAACTTTCCTCTGACATTTAGTTACATCAGTCCAGATTTAGTCCGGATAAACGAGGTTCTACCGATAAATTGATATTGCGTAACGGTTTCGTTAGCCTCGCCGGGCTGTGAAAGTAACGGAATTATCATTCGTCATTATTATTCATTATTGATGACCGACTGCACAGATAAACACTTGGGATTCCTTGTATGGAGAAATGTGTCGAACGTGTGCAACAATCGCCCGGCCGCGGTTATGCAACAGCAGAGAACGGCCTTTGACGACCTTCACTGGCAGCCTTGTTTGCGCTCCTGCCGGACGCAGCTGTGTCGCTGGCGTGATAGACAAATTTCCTACTTGTAGCACTGTTGAACTTCATTTCACGATAAGTGAAAATCAAACATACCGCTAAAAGTAATTAGCTAATTTCCATGAAAATAAGCCAAGTACCACCTTGAAATGAGCACAGATCCCACCGATGCAGTATATGTGTTAGCATACTCACAGTCGCAGTTTAAGTCTAATTTTATTCATACTTGGTACAAAATCGGTTTTGGTAATCGCTTGGACTAGAGGTAATACTATCTGTCAAATATTGCTATATGTGAAAACTGCTACTGCTACTTTTCAATATCTGTTAAATTAAACTGTGAATAACTGTGAAATAATGTTTGGCTGGCCTGTTATGCAGCTATTGCTTCTTCATATAGGCTAATATAAATCAGGAAAAAAATCAGATATTTTATCAACACAAATACACAATTCTTCTATACAATTAATCTTCTACACAACACTACTTGTGCAAAAAACATTCGCTATACTAAATAAATAATACCAACAACAAGCTAAATCTGGCGGGAAACAACTGTGCGCGCCCAGTTAGCAATATCAGTATTTATCTCATCTCAGTAATTCCGCACTAACAAAAGTGTGAACTGTCAAAGTTCACAGTTAGTGTATAGATACGTAGGACCTAGTGATGGGTTGCTATTTAACAATCTGTTATTTTTTAACTGCTAAATGGTTTTAGCGTTAGCAGACTGCTAATCATACTTAAAAATAACAGATAATAAACAAACTGTTAAATAACAGGGTTAGAGCACACTGCTTCCGACCTGCTATGGTACTAACTGCTAACGTAACTGCAGCTGCTAACGTCTACTGCTAACTGTTGAACCTGTTAAACGTTGAAGCTGCTAATCTAACTGTTGAATAGCAGGGGCATAGCACACTGTTTCGGACCTGCTAACTGCTAACGTCTACTGCCAACTGTTGAACCTGTTAAACGTTGAAGCTGCTAATCTAACCGTTTAATAGCAGAGTCATGGCACACTCTTTCGACTTTTCTCGACCTGCCAACTGCTAACTGCTGAACCTGTTTAACGTTGAAGCTGCTAAACAGGAAACATTGTCAGTGTTTCTTTCCATTAATTGTTGTTGGCTACTGTCCTGAGATTCAGATTGCATAGTAGTATCATATTTTTCTTTGTTAACTGTAAATTTAAATGAGGGTGTTTTTTTATAAATAGTAAATGTAACACAAGTCGAACTTGTACTTTTAACATTATAAAAATATTTAGCTTAAAATTATATTTTAAAACATAAGAATTATAGATTAACAAGTAATTATTTGTCCTTCAAACACTTATTTTTCGATTTTTCACACAATTATAATTACAATAATATAGTATATAATAAATGACAATATTATTTTAAATAATGTGATTATAACAAAAATAAACATTATCAGAACCATTATGATAGTCTATAATAAAATACTTGAAATAATACCTAACAAGAACATTTTAATTTATTAGGAACATGAATAAATAAGTGATATCTAAAAAAAAGATAGGCCTCCATAGATAGCCTACATGTATTAAAATACAATAATATTTTTAAATAGCATTTTAATTAATTACAAACATCGAACATGACCCTAATCAAATTAAAATTAATTTAATTTAATTTTTTAAAATTTAAATTATTATTGTATCGTAGGTTTAGAAAAGGGTGCTACAAAATATATTTCGTATTACTTGACAGTGCGTGAGAGATAAACCGAATACAATTAATTGCATCTTTGAACTTAACATGTTCATTGTATTTCTCATTATCGTCAGAGATTTATTCACAAATCCTATAGACAAATTAATAGTGCAGTAAGGGTAGGACAAAACGTGCCAACTGCATCCTCACTGTATTTGCTTATCTCAGCTGCCAAGATAAGAAATAAAGAATAAAGTAATGTGACAATACTACTAAAGCTGCGTTTTCCTGCTAAGGTCGTTGTTAGCAGTCTAGAAAATTAGCAGTTAGCAGTTGTAACTGTTATTTTTAACTGCTAATTCTAATTAGCATTAACAGAATTAGCTGCTAAACAAAAATAGCGCTTTTGCCCATCACTAGTAGGACCAAACTGTGAACTCATTACGCATGCGCAGGGCAAAGCGACGCGATCTTACGGAAATAAAAGAAACTAGGAGCACTGAATGGTTGAACATATTTCGGAGATTTCAGTTCACGTTCACAGTTAGTAACAGTTAAACTCAGCCGTTCACCATTAGATAAATAAGCGAAATTTGACTATCTGTGAAAAAGTAGCAGTTCTGTGATATCGTTACCATCTCCAGCTTAGACGAGTTGTTAACCAGCGAAATTCGGACAACATCTTCAAAATGGCGGCTATGATAAATCTTTAAAAATTTATTGAAAATCTGATTCTACCGCAGTAATCACGTTGAAACTACGTAAATTAGCGTTTTGAATTTTGAAAATGGATTGAAATTAAGAAATTTAATTTGACGGCGGTTATGGTTCATTTTCATATTTTCAGTTCGATATGAAAATGAAAATGTATGTAGATTTTCATACTGTTTATGATGGTGAAATCAGAGTTCTAAGTAGACAAAAATTGCTTTTGGAAATTCGCTTTCACACGTCAGCGAGACAGTTGCGTGCTGCGATTACTTTATATTGTCGCAGGGAACCTTGAAACTGATTTGTGTAAATGGATTCTTGTTTGTTCGCAATACAGGAATATCTTCATACTTGAAAGGAAACAAATAACATCGTTCTTCGTTTAAAATTGTCAGCCAGAACTGTATTTACGGTTACTGGGGCTCGGTCGAAGTGGCTAAAGCATCGGTGAGTCTGCTGCGTCACTCAACATTTAAAAAATGTTCTTAGTTCAAGCTGCAGGTTCTCTTACCATTAACAATGATCTCTCGTCCTCATTTATCTAATTGGAATAAAGCACGGACGTTAAGAAAAAAAACCGATATTGAAGCCTCGGACGAATTGGAAAATGACCCATTTATTCAAAAATGTTCAGTGTATACTGTTCAATATAAAGGCGTGTTTATGTAATGTAATTCTTCGAGACACCATCACAGTAGTTTCTGCCAGTTACTGTTTAATTATTTAATTCTTAGAAAATTATAACCTGTCAGTAAAATCGCGAAAATACTTTAAAAATCTAGTTGAAATATTGATTGACCTATGCAAGAAATCGATAAGGCTTTTTTCGCTTTTGTTGATGTTTTGAATGTTTCTATGTACAACTCTATTACAGAAAACAAATTTTTACTCCAGGATCGTACTTAATTTTTAGTGCAAACACAACAAATGTCTTCTGAATATTAAAAAAAATTAGTTTCTAAAAATTGCGAAAAATTTTAAATAATTCTTTTTACACATTTTTCAAAAGGTATTTCATCTTCATTTAAAAATAAAACAATTAACGCCATAATAAGAGACTTCCAAGTTCTCAAATGTATAAATCGATTTTTTTTTAATTTACATTTTTTTCGTTTATCTTTTGAGGCCTCTTTCCTAGGTAAGGCCCCCGGCAATCGCCGGCTTCGCCTATTGGTAAATACGAATCTCTTGTCATCACTGTTACATTCTAATAAGTTATGTCATCGCTATTTTAATCTTTGAAATACCCAGTGATATTCGTTCGTAACTATAATAAAACGTCTAAAATACCTCGGCATAAATATTTTTGCATCATGCAAAACATTTAAGCGAAAAAATGTCGTTTTGTAAATCCGAACAATGTGACCTTCCGAGACGTTTGAGTGTGTGTGTAATTTCGGTTTTATGTGCTTACAATGTTTGACGTGTAAATAATGTGTTTTATGTTAATGCTAACGACTACGAGATCAGCATCATTCCACGTTAGTGACGCGGCTGACGTCACTGATTCTGATGCTGATGACATTCTGTGAAATGTTATTAATATTTACAAATATTTTGCCAAGACATTTATAGCATCCATTACATAAGACTTCGCAATAGTCTAGTAATGTTTAATTGTGGCTTGTTTACGGTATTTTCGTAAATAAAAGTGGTTGACCGACAAAAGAGAAAATTTAAAAAGTACTCGTAAGGAGCTCGGGGAGTTTGTTATTGGTGGATTTGCTGAATATATAATTATTTTGAAGATATGTTTACAGATATTTGGTCGTTTAAATAAATAAATACGTGAACCTAGCGTAGATATTATTTACTGTAGTTATAGTAAAAGATCAGTTGTTTTAATATTCATTCGTAACGATTAGTTGATTTCATTGAACAGCTGATACGTTTTAGGTTTTGTTGTTAAAAACTAGCAATATTAAGAACTATTATTATAAACTTTTATATTATTTTCGAATGTATTATAAACGGTTACAACGTTTTTATATAATACGCGTGTATTGTTATCGAAAAGGAGGAAAAAAAGAAAGAAAGACAAAATTAGTCTGTTCGTTTTCGTTTCATATTTACGTTACATTACAAAGGTTCTGAACACTTTTTCTATTCCCACACTGGCGCACGCACACACGCTCGCCCCCCACACAATATTTACGCCGTGGGTGCGAGTCTTACAATGATAGCGTTTCTAAATAGTTTATTTTCCAATGGTAATACGCTAGGAACGAAAATGATTTTACATTTTGTGAAGAGTGATCGTGCAGTACGTTTTCTTTAGTTCACATACTGTAGGCCAAATATGTGTATGCATGTCGAGTAACAGTTCCGTTACGGCTTAGACGTAACAGAGCCTCTAAGCATATAAGAAGGTGATTATAAACGAGACTAAGGGAATAATTAGCTGTTGTTATCTGAACATGAGATAAGAACAATAGCACGGCGTGCCTCGAGCAGTTAGTGTTTTTAACACGAGATTACCTCCTGGAGCGGTTGGATTAGTTTCGAAGATATTCAGTGACGTCGAGGGTAG
This sequence comes from Callitettix versicolor, assembly GCA_022606455.1. Lineage (NCBI taxonomy): Eukaryota > Metazoa > Arthropoda > Insecta > Hemiptera > Cercopidae > Callitettix > Callitettix versicolor. The sequence goes on from CM040184.1 coordinate 32,369,989, forward strand.
TTTCCCACACCCGCTGCTACCCTAGTACAGTAGTTCATATAGGTATGAACCTTAAAAGCGGTTTGGTTTAAAAATTAACGTCAATGTTTCTGTAATGTTTGTTCTCCCTCTATAATGTTTTGAATGAAAATGTCAGGAATTTTTATTTAAAATAATCACACGAGGCTGTTTTGCTGACTGATGCTAATTCCATGAAACGTTTTTTAAAACAATCTGACCGCTTTTTTTCAAATATTTTATTTCACAATCGTGATCAGTATTGAAATCCGCATATAGCATTAGTATTTTAAACTTTCAGATTGCATTTAAAATACTAAACATGAACCCTGACCGCCGTCAAATTGATTTCAATAGATTTTTATTTAGACGATAAAATCAGATTGTGAAAAAAACTTAAGAAAACGGTCCTTCAAAAAGTGATCTAGATGTCGGATTCTGATTAAACTTTCAAAATTTTCTTTAACAAATTTGGAAACAAACCTTATTCGTTTCAAATTCGGATTGTTAATTTAATTTCGATTACTAAAAATAAATCACATTTTCAGTGTAAGGATGTTATAAAATTTTAAAGGATTGAAATGACCGCTATTTTGAGATTGTTGAACAGATTTTTTTTACCGGATAAAGAACTTGTGCAAGTTTTCACAAAATTTATATTTATCGATAGTAGGGAAAAAATTTATTGAATATTTTGATGAATTTGTCCTTTCTGCAGGGATCCTGGTCCAAAAGAGAGGGTTTTTGCTTGGGTGCCTGACCGTTTTTAATTTGTGCATGTTGCGTAACAAACATGGAATTTTGGTATATAGTCTAGTTTCCTCATTTAGAACCATTTCTTAATTTCCAAATCATAACTTGTTTTTTGTAAAAAATAAACTATCTTAAAAATCAAGTTGTTTTACTGCTTAAACTAATCCATAACTACCCAAACAAAACTTATTAGAATTATAACCACTATTATAAAAATCCTGCTCTATATTAACGGCTGAAGTCCATGTAATTGCACTATCTGCCGCTATGAACGCTGCAATTTTCAAAGAAAGGAGGAGACGTTTGAAGAAATAAACAGTATTAGGCTATTATCTATTTAACTGTAGTTGAACACTCTGCTCCAAGATGCCACCAGCAGCAAACGCTCACAAGCTTTCATAAGGGTATCATTCTAGTAGGTTTGTTAGATATTTCTCAAATATTGCTTATAGCCTACTATTTTATGGTTTGAGAAAATCACGGTTTTATGGTTGTGGTTTTCCCTATTATCACTAGAACAGTAATCTTTTTTTAATTTAAAATTTGGCTTTCTCGGATTAAATCATAAGTTTTCGACAAAAAATTAAAAAAACTATTTTATGTTTTGTTTCTCAATATTTTTCGACTCAGATTTTTTAAAGGAGTATTCAATTGAATACGTTAAAACTTTGCTTATACTTTGCACCATATCTTACAGCATGGAATTATGTATTGCGCATGTATTGTAGCCTAATGGTTCACTGAATCAGTGTCTGACTCAGCCATATGTAGCACGTAGCGGCCTATTAAGCTAGGCTTCGCCTGGACATACAGCCTAAAAAAATATTTGTTTAAGGAACTTTTGTTATAGAATGAGTTACTGGAGCGGTCGTCATGGTAAGATCTAGATCCAGGGCCTTGAAATGTATCGCCGATCCTGAACACTGAACGCGCGCGTGCTCGTTTCTAAAAGTTTGGTTAAGTTCTTTACCCAGCAAAATCCGCTTAGAAAATTTTATTACTTTTTTGCCTTTAAAATCAGGTTTCTCCATCGTTATCAACGTTAAAAAGCTGCATAAATTGCTGAATTTTGAATTTTCAAAATCCGCAGAAAATAAGAAATTTGATTTGACGGCGGTCAAGGTTCATTTTCGTATTTTCAGTGCAATTTGAACGTTCAAAATGCTAATACATGCAAATTGCGATGCCGTTTATGATGGTGAAATCGGAGTTTCAAAAATACGGTAAGATAATGAAAGCGAGAGAGTTGCGTGAGGTGATTATTGATAGCTTCCACACCGCATTATTTTTTAGTAAATAATTTAATTTGAGAAACCTTATGTAATAATATTTTATTTATGTGTTAGTTTGCCTGATTGTTTCGAACGTTAACAAACGGTACAGTGATGAAATGTTATTGCTGTTTTGTATTTTTCTCAATTTATTTGTTTTTTGTTGGTAAAGACTTAATCGAAATTGTTTTATCTCTTCGCTGTACGTTTATTATATATTGTGTTGCGTGTAAGTACAATAATTAGTATTGTTATATAATTAATATGATTGATTACCTTTTACTAATGCATCAGTATTGACTAAGTGCGCGAACACTTAAAATTCCTAATTTGCTTAGTTCTCGTGTCGATAAAGATGACGTAAAAGCATTCAATTTGCCGAAATGACGTCGTTACAAGGGATTTGTTTTATCTGCTTGACAAACTAAAGTAGTGTTTTTAATTATTTTTACTATAAATAACTTGCAGATAATATATGTCTTCAGGTGCTTGTTATTGTAAATTAACTTGACAATTAATTAACTCTTTGCTATAGATTTAGCCGTGTTTGAGTGGATAATACCGTCCATACCGGTGTAGCGTAGGCGTGAATATAGAGTAGCGGTGGGCTTAAGAGCACCAGCAGTGAATAGTAGCAGTGATTTATTCACAGTTTATAAAACAGTTGACTACAGTGTCGAAGTGCTCACTGCGCTGTTTATTTACGTACGAGAAGGACTTAGGCATTACAAAATTTTAAAATGAAAATAGAGGTTAATTATAAAATTAGTAAAGTTAAGTGCAGACAATTATAAATACATAACGTAATAATTTGTGTATCTGGCAAAAGGAAACAAATTGACTACCAAGGATTTTGTTAAAAATAAGTATTATAATAATTGAAAAACGATATAGTTAATAATTTAAAAATAAATTATCAGAAAAAACTTGTAGATGTTATCACAGTAGCATGTGTGAAAAAAACAATAAATTTGTAATTTAGTAAACATTAATCTTCATTTAAAAAAATTTTAATAATGAAAAAAATATTTTAAAATATGTAACACTTAAGCACCTGGAACAGTGACCAATTAACAGTGCTTAAGCATTTTCCTATTTAATTAACAGAACATAAAACCAATACGTCTGAATAAATAGTCATAGTAAAATGAATAATATGTTAATAAGCTAATTTTTATCCCACCAAGTAGTTTTTTATTATCGCTTTGCTCAAGTAAATTTCTTTATGAAACGAAAAGGAAAAAACTGAACACTGAGCAGAGAGCAGGATAGTTGAAGAGCAGTCATAATTTAACAGTGTTCTTGGTGGTAGCATTCACAACCTTACCTCTGTTGAGAAACAATCATAACTGCTCACTGTTCAGTGCCAATAACAGTGTTCTCAGCAGCAGGGATAGCATTCGCAGTATCACATCTATTGCAGAGCAATAACAACTGCTCACTGTTCAGTGCCAAGAACAGTGTTCTCAGCAGCAGTGATAGCATTCGCAGTATCACATCTATTGCAGAGCAATAACAACTACTCACTGTTCAGTGCCAAGAACAGTGTTCTCAGCAGCAGTGATAGCATTCGCAGTATCACATCTATTGCAGAGCAATAACAACTACTCACTGTTCAGTGCCAAGAACAGTGTTCTCAGCAGCAGTGATAGCATTCGCAGTATCACATCTATTGAAAAGCAATCACAACTGCTCAATGTCACTAACAGTGTCCTCAGTGGTAGTGATAGCACTCATAGTCTCAATTTTGAAACTATCGAATTTGGCCATTGTAGTTTAATCAGCGTTAAAATGCGTGACTTAGAATTTTACACTAAATAATTTTACCGCTCTTAAAACACAAAAATATTCGTTTATATATTAAATTTTGTTGCTTTTGGGAAATTTGCTTCCACAGATGCTGGTCGTCATTACCAATAAGTACATTTTCTAAGTATTACCACTTTTATTAATGACTATATCGACTATTATCTTTCACAAAGTTTGTTCCTGATTAATGGAATTAATCGTTTCTAATTAATTGAAGATTACTATATTTAATCCCCCCATAAGCACTGTATTGTTTCTGAAGATGTAATACAATTTCGAAAACACGTGCAAATTTAACACATTTGTGATGCGTCAGCTAATTTATAGAGAAAGTTTGATGAAAGGAAAAAATCCTATTTGTAGCTTTTAGCTGAAATATCCGTTTTGAGGACATTTTTTGTGTGGATGACAGATCAGCGTTAAATGAGAGGCCAGGTGACTACAAGTAACCTTGTGCAGTTTAAAGATGCAGGCAGGTGCTTTAGCCACATCGAGTACCGAGTTTTAAGGACTGTTGTTGAACGCATTTTCATTATAGTACACCTAAAACAGCTGTTTTCGTATTCCAAGTAAGTCCTTTCCCGAGTAGTAGACAAATAATACACCGTGCGCCAGCTGATTTCAACAGTAACACATTCACCACTAGAGATTTGTTCAATAACTTCAAACAATTGTAAACTTTTGGTTTTTTACAGTTTTTGTGTTTTAACGTTAATAATTCATTTCGAAGACGAATACTGACTAAATACACTGCCCTGTAGCCTACACGATTAAATATCCAAAACAATACATAAACATAAATTTCAAATAGGATATTGTTGTGCGTTGAATTAAAATTATAAGAAAATTTACTGGAATAAAAATATGTTGTGTTACTTGTTATAAAACAAAAAGTATTCTATATAATTCACACGGAAAACGCTGCTTTACGAGTTTGTAATGAAATATGCTGTTAGAGTACAAAACGTCTTGACCAGTTTTTTTTCAAATGAATTTCAGCTATATACGAGCTATATATATATTTCACGAAGTTTTCAATATAGGTTTCAATATAGGTTTTCAATATAGCATTATAACAAAACACATTTTACGAGGTATGTTAAAAAAGTAACGAGAATTTTAATTTTTTGAACAAAATATTTATTTATTTTTCTACATTGATGTTGTCGCTTTCAAAATATTCCCCATTGGAGATTATGCACTTATGCCAGCGCTTCTTCCATCCTCCAAACACTTCTCAAACTCGATCTTTGAAATAGCCTTTAGTTCTTTCAGCGATGAGCTTTTAATGTCACCTACGGCTGTAAAACGACGGCCCTTTAAGGATCTCTTTATTTTTGGGAATAGGAAAAAGTCACACGGAGCCATGGCTGGCGAATATGGAGGCTGGGGCATCGTTACAGTACTGTTTTTGGCCAAAAATTCACGAACAAGCAATAAAGTGTGAGCTGGTGCATTATCGTGGTGCAAAAGCCATGAATTGTTTTTCCACAGATCCGGGCTTTTTTCGGATTACTTCACGCAAACGGCGTTGAACGTGTAGGTAGTACTCCTTATTGACCGTTTCACCTGGTGGCAGGAATTCGTGATGCACTATGCCATTGATATCGAAGAACACAGTGAGCATAACCTTCACGTTCGACCGCACTTGTCGAGCCTTTTTCAGTCTTGGCGAGCCAGAATGCCTTCACTGGGATGATTGAGCCTTAGTTTCGACGTCATATCCGTAAACCCATGTTTCGTCACCTGTTATAATACGTTTCAGTAATTCTACTTAGTCTTTGACTTCATTTAGTGACTCCTGAGCAACTTCCATTCGCCGCTGTTTTTGTTCAAAATTCAACAATTATGGAACGAATTTTGCTGCCTCCCGTTTCATACACAAAACACTGGAAACAATGTCATGACATGATCCAATCGATATGCCAACATTATCAGCGACCTCTCTGATTGTGATTCGGCGATTGTTGGTAACCATTTCTTTCACATTTTCGACGTTTTCATCGGTTGTTGATGTGCTGGGGCGTCCAGGGCGTTCGTCATCTTCAACATCTTCACGGCCTTCTTGGAAACGCTTATACCACTCGTAAACTCTTGCTTTACTCATATCAGACTCACCATAAGCTTTTATTAACATTTCACACACTTTGTTACAATTTATTCCATTTATTACGCAAAATTTGATACAAATTCTATGATCCATTTCTTTTAACAAACGAAAATCGCCGATTTCATAAAAACACGTCTAACCTTAGTGGCTGTCACAGACAAAGTCGACATTGAAAACAGCTAAAAGTTTTATCATGGGTATGTATACCAACATAATTTAAAAAAATGTTTGACAATCGGACTTTCCAAGCCCGCGAAATTTTAAAATTCTCGTTACTTTCTGAACACACCTCGTACATATTTTGTAGCTAGTTAAAGATGTTATATAAATTAATTGTTAAAAATACTTAACGTAAACTTAATATTATTATATACATTAATCTACATTGTGTGTGTGCGCGCGTGCGTGGATTTTAGCACGCTCACTTTCGCAATTTTGGTCCGATTTGAGACATAAGGCACACAAATTTATTTTGTAATAGCTTGGACAAGTTCGTTAACCAATAAAATTCGTTCAACATTAACAAAATGGTGGCCAAATCCTTAAAAGTTCGTAACTTTCTGTCCTTTTTTAATCTCATTTCACCTTCGTAATTAGAGTTAAAAACTGAATAAATTAGCATTTTGGGTTTTCGAAATCCCTTAAAATTAAACAAAAAATTAACGACGGTCAGGTTTCATTTTCGTATTTTCAGTGTAATTTGAAAGCTTAAAACCCTTTTATATGCAGATTTCAATGCCGATTATGATTTTGAAATTAGAGTTTCGAAAAAGGGTAATATAAAGAAAAATACTTTTGTGTGAATTCGCTTCTATCACGTCAGTGAAACAGTTGCGTGCTGAGATTATGTAAGTTTTCATTTCTGTCGGCGAGTCCCTCCACTGCTACATTGTTTATATCTTCTAAACTATAGCAATCGCGATTAGTTTATGGTGCGAACTTGTATATGGGGGTTTACAGCATATCGATAATATAACAGCCGTCAGACAGCTGTTCCCTTATATGTATTCGATAATCTCTCTATTTGTGACCCAGTATTTTTGTTGTTGTTGTTGTATCATCGGATGTGTTGTGATGTTTTAAATAAATCGAAATAATATATAAAGTTATACGGTAATTTATTTGTTGAACCTTTTGTTTTAGCACTGTAATGACGTTTCCGTCAGCAATATCTGATAGGGAAATAAGGTGCCGGGCTGTTGGTAAAACGACAGAAAACTGAATGTTCACCGGTATTGGGGAGTTGTTAACTGGTTTTGTAGTTCAGATTTAGAACAGAAGATAGCACTGTGTACTACTACGCCGTTTTTGTTGCCAACTGGTGCATTCTACTGTTCTCGCACACCCACTCAAATGTTGTGGAGATAGCCGCCTCGGTGGTCTAGTGGATAGCGTACTAGGCTTTCACCCCGAGGATCCGGGTTCGATTCCCGGCGAGGGCTTGGCATTTTCATACGCTATAAATCATCCCACCGTCTGCATTAGCCCAAGTGTGCACAATAGTCGGACGTTAAACACCAAAAAAAAAAAAAAATGTTGTGGAGATGGAGACTAGGATGTATGACAACACTGCTCGATGTGATGCCACAGTGGCGCTGCCTAGCGCTGGACGGGCAAAGCTTCGCCAGTCTGATGAAAAGCGTGCACAGTATATCAGTGTGGTATTAAATATAAACATACTAGAAGTACAGCCACCATTATAAACAACGTGTTCAGTATTAGCGGCTAAAGTTCAAGTAGTTAGACTATCAGTCGTTACAAGCTGCAGGACATCCCCTGCAGGAGACGTTTTAGAAAATAGTACTATTATCTATTTAACTGTAATTGATCGCTCTGCCGCAAGATACCACCAGTAGCAAGCGCTCGTATGTCTACTCGGTTTTCATTCTGTACGCTTATATTCAATGATTATGGACGTGATTTTGTGTATTTTCATTTTTCTGTACTAAAATTTACTAGTTTTCTTTTTGCAAATTGTTTAGAGTGTGCGTTGTGAAATTTGTTTTATGGCCTTTTAGTAAAAAACGTATCTATAATGAGGAAGGGTAATTTATACAAGAATGTATAGACTACAAGAAACCAGTAAAATGTAATTGCTTTAGAGTAGACCTACATTTTTGATTTACACGAAGGGAGCGCTTCTAGTTCAGTAGATAAGATAAGTGGAGTTCGCTAAAACTTGGACCTGTACGTAGGTTGGAAAGTAGTTGCTGGTCTTTAACATGTGTCAAGTTCTAGGGCTGGTTGTGGTTGAACGCGTGATGTGAGTGCACACATTTATATTGATAAATATGTAGTAGTAAAAGATCAGTTGTTTTATATTAATTCTTAACGATCGTCTGATTTCATTTAAAAGCTGTTAGGCTATAATAAGTTTCAGGTTAGATTGTTAAAAACTTGTCGTTAGATTGTTAATTTGTCGTGTTTTCGAACTACCCTGATTTATTTACACTTTTTAGCGAATTTCAGTTGCAAAATGTCTTATTGGAGCAGGCTTTTTATATGGTTTAATGTGTGTGTGTGTGTGTGTGTGTGCTTGCGCGCGCGCACGTGTGTGTATGTGCGTGCGCGTGTACACGGTAATTAAAATAAATAAAAAGGAAGAGAAAACATGATTTTTATTTGTGGTTCAGTAACAAAATTTTTTATCCAGATCCCACGTAAAGACATTAAACTTTAAAAACGTACTCATGATTTTTAATTTTTACATTTTATTTTGAATTTTCTTACTTAGGTACAGAAACACAATACGGGAGAAAGTTTACAGGAGTGAGTTTCAATGAAAACGTCTAGTCTGCGTTAGTCGAAGTTTTCTCTGCAATGAGTTTCCTTAGTCGGACCGCATGTAATATAGTCTGTCATCAGTAACAGATATATTGGCGGGAAACTTTGTGCAAAATTTTGCATATTTTCATTCACTTGATTGAGTTTCGAAGTAAGGTTTCACTGTAGGCGCGTTTAAAAATATGAAAACGTAAATAAAACATGAGCCGGGAAAAGCTTCGATGTCTACCTAGCATCAAATAATCTACATAATTTATGTCTTTTGTTTTATATTTCCTTGCGTTAAGGTGACTCGAGCGAAATATTTACACCTTTTTTATGTTGTCGATATTTAATAGCAGAAGTAAGTAACGGCCTTATTGTTATCGTTTCCTTTAATACGTAAAAGTCACTGTTCTTTTGTTAAATAAAGTTAAGTGTACATTTTGTTTTACTTGTTTATTTATTGTACCAATAAAGCTTTAAATTCGTGTCGTCGTATTTTAAATTTATATTCATGACAACTGTAATGTTTTATGTGAATTTCAATGTTAGAATGTTGATAGTATCTAGAAAGCACTTGAAAGTACTGAATTAGGTATTCATTGATCCACCAATGCAGCATTTTATCATAATTTTCGAAATTTGTTAAAAATAGATCGAAAACGTTTTTGTACTGGGGTGACCAAAACGTATTGCTGACGTATGGGAAAGACAAAACCCATACGTCTGCCTTTCCTTCCGTTTGTATTTTCGTAATACAGACGAAAGTTTCTCAACGAAAGTTTCTCAACAGGCTTGAACATCTTCGAGAAGGCTGAGTACTTTGATTTTACGTTTTATATAAAAACTGTCTTCCTTGCGTGATTATTTTATTTGTCTTCGACTATTTTATTTGTCTTCCTTTAATGACTATCAGGTGGACGTGCGTTAGATTTCATGCTGAATGGCTTTTTGGTTGACTGGCGGCTGGTATATTGGCCGTATAGTCTGTTGGTTGTCCCTTCAGTACGGATCCTCCCTATACCTGACGTGGTGTGTAGTTGTCCCTCCAGCACAACATGAATCTCATATAAACTGTGGCCTGTAGTTGTCCCTCCAGCACAACAGGAATTTCATTTAAACTGTGGCCTGTAGGTCGTCACTTTAGCACGGATCTTCCAACAGCTTCGACTTGGTCCGTTGTATGTTCCTCCAGCACGACATTCCTTCGTATCACTTCCTGTCACCATTCTTCCCTAGCCCCGCATTGTTTTCCGGTTTCCTTTTGAAGTAATAGCGACTCCAGAGGTCTATAGTGCGTGCCACGTGACTGTACTTCATGTGTGTTAAGTGTTCAGATTAATACTAAAATTTCATTTAGTTAAGTTTACATTTTCTCATTATAAATCTGTTTTAACATAATAGTGTTGTAAAATTACAGACGCCTGTTAAAGAATTATTTCTGTAAATTTGCTGGAAACAAAATGAGCATTTTTTAAAAGAAATTAGCCACAGTTTCGATTTTTGTAAAAATTTGGTCAAATTTGGCAGAAACATAACAAATGTCTGTACCGTAACAGCAGTGTTGAGGAGCGCAATTTGACAAAGTTATGTACTTTGCTTTTTTATCAGCCTGTTATCAATCGTGTTTTTCGTTAAATTTCTTGAAATATAAAATCGACGTTTGAAAATATATTAATGGAATTTACATAGATTTTATATGATATGAAAGAACACATTAATATGGTGTATCTGTAATTTCTGTACGTTAACCTATTGGAACGCTATAACGTCCTAAACTCAGGTGTTTTCTTCCGTGGACCAGACTATATGCTTTAAAATTGGGAAAAACTACTTTTATCTAAACTACATTCACTGTCTCTGCTGTGTTTTCCATTTATACAAGAGACCGTTCTAATTTATGTTTTGGCATTGCATCCTTAATGAATAATGGAAGTGCAGGAAGCATTACACTAGAGATGGTGTAAGAGTTCGCTTTCAGTGTTTTTTTCTTTAGAAATGTGTTTTTGTCGGAAGAATAAAAAGAGGTTAAGTGAAATGTATTTGTCGAGGAAGTAACGAATCGTTCGATTGTCTGAATTGGCGCACTATAAATAGTGTCGAAGGATCTCTCGTCATAGATAATAGTTAACTGGCACGCAACTCCGTCGCTGTAGTGATGTAATAATCGTTAACTGGCACGCAACTAACTCGCTGACGTCATGTAAAGTCAGTTTTGTTCAAAGCCGTGTATTATTTATGCGATAAGGTAGAAATTGTTGTGTAATGACACTGCAGAAACAATTTCGTTTTGATTTCGTAAAAACGTATTGGCATGACCGCCATTTTGAAACCGTTGCTGGTTTTTCTGGGTAAAAAGACGTTTCAAAGTTATTATTAATATCAATTTTCTGCCTAGCTTTAATCAAATAAGTCCAAAATTACGAACGCTTAAGTGCTGACACATTAACACATATACTTTATATATATTTAATGATTATTTTCAAACAGTTATGTATATGGCAGGATCGGCGTTTATTCGAAAGTCGCGGGACTTGGTCTTACCGAGATTTTAGCTGGAACTGGTAATAAAAGTCCTGTAAGGCCCCTAAATGAATATATTACATGCTGTAGTAAGGTCCTGAGTGATAAGTTAGTAAGGGGCATATTACACTATCGTAGAAACGTCAGATTTCTTTTTGATGAAAAATCTTTCATGTTAGTTTTTGAATGGTATGAATATGAGGCCTGCTGAAATTCTTTGCCAACTTGTAGAGATGAGCGATGGAATGGTAAGGCGTGGAATGCTAAGGCATTGTGTTGATCCATGACAACATAGTCCAATTCTATTTGTGTCACTCAAAATCTTAGTCAAGAATTCTGTTGGGAGCAGTTCCATCATCCGCTGTACAGCCCCGATCTCGCTCCTTCTGATTTTCACTTGTTTTCTGAACTTTGTGTGATTTTGGAGGACGACGCCTTGACAGCGATGACGACAGCAAAAAACGGTGTTCGGCAATGGCTGTCTTCAGTGATGGCATCTTTTTATGAAGAGGGTATTAAAAAGTTGGTTCCTCGCTACGACACATGTCTGAACAATGGTGACAATTATGTAGAAAAATGGTTTAAGAAATGCTCTTTCATGTAAAAATAAATTTTGTTTCGAAAAAAAAAACGTTTCATGTGTTTTTTTCCAAAACTGTATTTACTTTCCGGACATGATTTGTATACTTTAATTTAGTTTAAACATAGACAAATAATAAACAATAAAGAGTACTTAGTTAGATTTGGATTTTAAAGGTTGAACCCATTCCCCTCCCGTTTTGTGATATAGGAATGCACAAAACGATTCTACGCAACTGATTTCGATTCCGAATATCCAAGTCGTCCGGTTCCGACAGTTCTGTGTTCCGAGTATCTGTACCATCCGAATATCAATGTCGGAATGCAACTGAATGCAACTGATTTCGATTCCGAATATCCAAGTCGTCCGGTTCCGACAGTTCTGTGTTCCGAGTATCTGTACCATCCGAATATCAATGTCGGAATGCAACTGAATGCAACTGATTTCGATTCCAAATATCCAAGTCGTCCGGTTCCGACAGTTCTGTGTTCCGAGTATCTGTACCATCCGAATATCAATGTCGGAATGCAACTGAATGCAACTGATTTTGATTCCGCATATCCAAGTCGTCCGGTTCCGACAGTTCTGTGTTCCGAGTATCTGTACCATCCGAATATCAATGTCGGAATGCAACTGAATGCAACTGATTTCGATTCCGAATATCCAAGTAGTCCGGTTCCGACAGTTCTGTGTTCCGAGTATCTGTACCATCCGAATATCAATGTCGCACAGTACGTGTGCAAGCATCAATTAGATTTAAACGTTGGAATTAGCATTGATATCAGTACTGACACATACTGGCTTGACGAACTGGAGTCGTTTGTTATCTCTTTGCACTGAATTAAGGCCACTTCCTTGTATACTCTATGAACATTTGTTATGCAGTGCAGTACCTGAATTGGCTTGTCACCGCTCCACGTGCCGCATCAACCTAAATTCTACATATCGGTGTACGTGTTTCTACTTTTTTTTATATATAGTTACGTATTTCATTTTATTTATTCTTATAGTTTATTTTACAGACTATAATTTGGTCGTTCGTCATTCATTTTATTTATTGTTAAACAATGGATGTATTTCGGTCATTCGTTGTTTATTTTATTTATTCTTATAGTTATTGTGCAGACTATAATTTGGTCGTCGCCTTGGTAGCCTAGTGGATAGCGTACTAAGCTTTCACCCCGAGGACCCGGGTTCGATTCCCGGCGAGGGCTTGGCATTTTCATACGCTATAAATCATCCCATCGTCTGCATTAGCCCAAGTGTGCACAATAGTCGGACGTTAAAAAAAAAAAAAAAAAAAAAAAAAAAAAAAAAAATATATATATATATATATATATATATATATATATATATATATATATATATATATATATATAAGTTGGTCGTTCGTAATTCATTTTATTTATTCTTATACAATTTATTGTGCAGACTATAATTTGGTCGTTCGTCATTCATTTTATTTATTCTTATACATTTTATTGTGCAGACTATAATTTGGTCGTTCGTCATTCATTTTATTTATTCTTATACATTTTATTGTGCAGACTATAATTTGGTCGTTCGTCATTCATTTTATTTATTCTTATACATTTTATTGTGCAGACTATAATTTGGTCGTTCGTCATTCATTTTATTTATTCTTATACATTTTATTGTGCAGACTATAATTTGGTCGTTCGTCATTCATTTTATTTATTCTTATACATTTTATTGTGCAGACTATAATTTGGTCGTTCGTCATTCATTTTATTTATTCTTATACATTTTATTGTGCAGACTATAATTTGGTCGTTCGTCATTCATTTTATTTATTCTTATACAATTTATTGTGCAGACTATAATTTGGTCGTTCGTCATTCATTTTATTTATTCTTATACATTTTATTGTGCAGACTATAATTTGGTCGTTCGTCATTCATTTTATTTATTCTTATACATTTTATTGTGCAGACTATAATTTGGTCGTTCGTCATTCATTTTATTTATTCTTATACATTTTATTGTGCAGACTATAATTTGGTCGTTCGTCATTCATTTTATTTATTCTTATAAAATTTATTGTGCAGGTTATATTTTCGGTCCTTCACTAAGTATAATTCAGTTTTTTTTGTAACTGAATATTGTTGGTCGTAGCTTTCTTAAAAACTTTTTGCATTAGCCCAAATTTAATGAACTTTAAATTTAAATCTAAAATTTAAAGATTTAAATTTTATTAATTTATATGGGTTGCTGCAGGTTTCTGTTTGCATAACATTTGATGTGCATCGGAAATATAAAATTATGATTTTTTAAAGTTTTATTTTGAATATCCGCCATTTTGTAACATACGAAACAAAAATGTTCGCGTACTAGCTTTTCTCAAAAAAAAAAAAAAAAAAAACGGTCTATTACGTGGTGTTATTCGATGTAAATAATTTCGGAAAATTTGCTGTTAGCAAGGAAGCTGCGTGTTGCGATTATTTAAAGATATCGATTGTTTATTGTCGGTTGTTTTTCCTGTAGCTGTAGAACCGATATTTTACAGAGACTAATTTTAACCTACATTTTAAAAAATGTACGCGATGCTCTTTACGGTTTGTCTGTAAACTTGGTATAAACATTACTGTATTTACATTTAGTTTACGGTAAACTTCAGCACAGATACATAAATACATCTGCAGTGAATCTCTTGAAACATTTCCCACTTGTAATTAATATTCTTTTTTAAATTGTTACTTTTGTATTTACAGTGTAACTTGAAGTGGGATCGGGAAATAAGAAACAGGTCAATTGTAAAGCAAGAAACAGACTGGAAGAAAGAATCTGATCCCAGAATTTATGTTACGTTACTCGTACACTATCTCATATCTAAATACGATCTTACGCTGTAGCAGATCTAAACAAAAGCTCCCGTTTCCAGTTCTAGTTGTAGAGTAATAAATTACTTGGGATTTCGTTTTTAACATAAATCGTGTCTTGTTTTTTGTAATTTTCGACAACAACATTTCTGTTTTATCACACGGTTGGTGAAGTTTTCCTATCGTGTACCACATGTTGGCTCACCACACTACAGATTTCCATAGGTGTTTATTTTCAAATACATCCACATTTGAAGATTTTTATGAAATGTTTATAAGCAATTTCGAGTAGTAATTGATCTGTTTTTCCTTATAATTTTATAGAGATACAGTATTGCAATCTCTGTGTATCGTGTTTAGCCCTCTCACGTTCGGAACATGATAATATACCAAAAATCGGGTTGATCCAAACGGCATAAAAATCGATTTTGGTAACAGCACGTTCGTTAACCAGCAAAAATTCGTTCAACAGTTCCAAAATGGCGTTTAATTGCAAATCTTTAAACATTTTTTAAGTTTTTGTTTTAAATAATTATGAAAATCTGATTTCATCAGAGTTAGTTAATGCATAAATTTGCATTTTGAATTGTCTTAGATGTAGAATAATAATCAGAATGAATCACGTGGTACAGTCCTGCAAGTCTGATATAACAAACCTAATTACGGTCAGAGTTTAGAATAGCTTTTTCAATGACGTATACAAACTCAAAATGCTGATTAATGCACATTTTAACGCTGATTACAATTGTGAATTCATATTTTCAAAAATGTTTATGATATAAAAAAAATATTTTGTGGTTTTTTAATAACCGCCATTTTGCAACAGATAACAAACGTGTTCAAGCTTCTGCCGAAATAAATTTTTATACCAAGTGCGACTTCTGCGTATCGAAATATTACATGATTTGGTAAAAAGCTTTTTAAAATTTGTAGGTATATGCACAAGGTAATAAAATTAGTGTGTGTGTGTGTGTGTGTGTGTGTGTGTGTGTGTGTGTGTGTGTGTGTGTGTGTGTGTGTTTTAGTACGTTCACGTTCACAAATTTTGGTTCGATTTGATTCAAACTTGGCAGAAAAAAATCGATTTTGCTTGAACAAATTTTTTAACCAACAAAATTCGTTCAACAGTTATAAAATGGCTGCCATTCCAAATCTTTAAAAAATCATAACTTTTTGTCCTATTTGTTTTCAATCTGATTTCATCGTCGTAATTACCGTTAAAAATCGCATAAATTTGAACTTTGAAAATTTAGAAACCATTTGATGGCGGTCAAGGTTTATTTTGGAATTTTCAATGTAATTTGAAAGGTTGAAATCCATATATATTTAAGGTTTAAGCGTTTAACCGTTTAAGCGCTGGAGGGTAACATGGAGGGTAACAGACAGTCGCGAATACAAAAATATAAGGGTTGTACCTTCGGACTCTTTTAAAAGCGCTAGAAACACATTCCTTTTTTATATAAATACATATAAGTCTGGTATGAATTTTGCAAGCGTAAATAATAAAGTTTAATCTTAGAATATTAGAGAATCTTGTATGGTAACGTGTTTCAAATACTGTAATTTATTTTGTTTTCAAAATTATGAATAGTATTGTGTACACTTTTCAAATTAAATAAATTTCAATATTTTTGTTTTTCTCTGTCGCATTCGCGCAGATTCGTGTTTGTTCCCAGAGTGATTGGATGTTTCTTCTACACAGGCCGCAATGACTTTCTAGGGTTACTGTTGCACTGCGACCTTGTAAATCGAATGTGCTTTCTGTATTCCTGAGAGCGTTTTCCACTACTAAATTTGTCATAAAGTGTAAGATTTGGAGAAGATTCAGTGTAGATAGTTGCAGATGCTTGCTCTACTAATTGCCTTTCAATTTCTCCCCCTTACTATTGATCCTTATCAGGGAGGTTGTGCCCCATTTAGCCAGCTTTTTGTTGTGAAGTGAGTTGCCGCTCGCTCCATTTAGTCTTACTCATGGGAACATGAGTAGTTATAGAAATTATGTCCGCCCACACAGAGCACCTCATGAATGGGTAAGGCTAAGGTACACTGGGAGGTCGCCAAGTATATCAGAGCTCCGTTTGATACACATTTAGGCCAATGTCATTCACTCCATCAGTACGGGTCGTTTTAACTTATAGAATTAGCCAGGTTATGTGGAGTAGTGTGTGTGTGTGTGTGTGCGCGCGCGCGCGCGTCTTGAGTAGATAAAAGAGAGTAGTATCAGCTAAAGGTACGGTGATACTGCTAAACTCATCAGCTGCCTCCACTGACCTATATAGAATGTTCACAGGATACCAATTACCTAACCTTCAGCTCAGGTTAGTTGGTATGTTACTTCTACTTCAAGTAGTTGAATCTACTTCTAGTTGCCGCCTCGGTGGCCTAGTTGATAGCGTACTGGGTTTTCACCCCGAGGACCCGGGTTCGATTCCTGGCCAGGGCTTGGCATTTTCATACGCTATAAATCATCCCATCGTCTGCATTAGCCCAAGTGTACACAGTAGTCGGACGTTAAACACAAAAAAAAATATACTAGTTAAATGTGGAAACAATAATTGTGCAAAAAAACAGAATACTTTAGATTACAATTTATGCTGTCATTATGGTAAAACCCAGACCCGGGACGATGGAATGATCGCCTAATCTGTCTTCTAGATCACTTTTTAAAGGTTAAAAATTGTATTATTTAGTTATTTATTTGGTAATAGCTAGGACAAGTACATTACTTAGCAAAATCCGTCTAACAGTTTCAAAATGGCGGTCATTCAGAATCTTAAAAAAGTAATTTCAAATTAAGAAAATAAATTTTAAAGTGATTTCATTTTCGTATTATGAATGTAACTTTCAATTTTTAAAATGCTAATTTATGCAGCTTTTAATTTTGATTGTGATGGTGAAATTGATCTAAAAAAGTTTAATTTTGGGAATGCGCTTCCATCGCCAGGACGAGACAGTTGCGTGCCGCGATTATATACTTTTAACAACCCTTGAAAACGTCTCATGATGTGTGCACATTTTATGGTCCCGTATCTTACCGCGGTTACAACAGAAATATCTTGTTTTAAACTCTTCACTTTTAGATCAAATAAATGACTTTGGATATAGGTAGGGCAGACTAGAAGTAGAACAGCAAGTTGCATGAGAACTTCTCACCCGGCGCGGTGGGTAATCTCATTATACTTACAAACACTTGTCTTATTGCGAGGTTGCACGTTTACTCCTCTCGCTCTGTAATTTTATGAGTATTCATTAACAACCACCCCTCCCAACCCCTATCCAATACTCTGGGTTTATACTTCGCTTTAAAACGGAAACAACAAATTGTTTTTTTTTATGGTGTTTCTGGTTTTATAATTTAGAACGCAATATTTAATTATTTTTGATAGCTTTAGTTTTTAATTTTTATGCTAAATGTTTATTGAAAAATACTAGCTAATAAGTATTAATTCTGCGTAGCTTGGTTAACTCTGGTCATTGAATATAAACGGACTAGAAGTACAGCCACCGTTATAAAAAGCGTGCTCGGTATCAGAGGCTAAAGTAGAAGTAATTGGACTGATTGCCGCTCGAGCGCTGTAAGCTGCAAGGACAGTGGGAAGACGTTTGAAAAAATAGACAGTGCTGTTATCTGTTTAACCGTAATTGAACACTGCCACAAGATACCACCAGCAAGCGCTCACATATTTCTGGTGGTTGTCTTTCTAGTAAGTTTATATTCAGTGTTCTGGTTCAATGAGGTAGGCCTAATGGTACCTCATAATGTACCTTAAACCTCATTTCGCAGCTACTAGGGGGAGGGGGCATGTCAAGAATGTAAACAAAATGAACGTGATCTCACCGCACAATAAAAAGATGGCCGAATAAAGCACAAGCTCCATGATATGATTTAATGGAAAGAAAGAAAAATTGAAAGGAACAAGCATTTGCAAGCACCTCAATAACAAACTGGGAAATACTAATTAGAAGAGGAGGCGTTACCCACTTCGAATTCTCTTCAAGTACTACACTTTATGAAGAGACTAGGGCTGGTGTAACTGAATATCTGAAAAATAAAAAAGGCATACAATAAGTAGCTTTAGAAAGGTTACAGCGAAATATTTACCTTAGAAATTCATTCATATAACTGTTTATTAAAGGAAAAGTAATATATCCTTTGCAATGGCTACAACACAGGTTTGCCTAAAACATTACGATTTTGAGGTTAGGATATGTTCAGTAAACTAACTCATAATAATATATTTTTTTGCATATAACATATGGTTGTGTGTCGTGGTACGGGAGAAAATAAATTATGCAAAAGTATACACTCCAGTACTTCACGGTACGGACGATATAGACCCAAAAACGGTAACAGTTATTAATTTTTTCAAAATCAGTTCTTTAGAGTTAAATTTGCACTAACAAGTTAAAAACCGCATTAAGTAATTCGTGAAAAAAATTTGTAAATATTCATTAGCGTGTTGACATGTTTATAAGTAAACGTTTTCTTGACATTAATTGAACTGATTTATGTTTAACGTATTGAATAATATACACGTATTAACATATGTAAATAAAACAGGTCAGGCTAACACCACAGTGCAGATCAAGTTAATGATAAAAAAAATCGCATTCGAATTAAAGAAACAGGAAGGAACAGAATAAAATTAAGATGTTCGAGGTTAACAGTCCCGCAAAGTGTGCAATGAAGAGAAGCAACACTTCTCGGGAGGAAGTCACGTCACACTACCGAACACTGGTGTTATTGCTCCGTAGCACGTATATTCTACTCTTCGTAGTGTACATGTGTGTAGATCCAAGTGTATTCGTAACCCACGTTCCAACGTTGCTGCCTGTTTATACGTTAGTATTGGCGTAAAAAAAAAAAAAATACCTGTGTTAGGTCCTGACTCCATGATTCGTGCTCCATTATTCCAGTACTTCTAACGATTATAGGATATAGGTTGATGAAGAGAGGAGAAAGAAATTCTGCCGATAAAATCATTATGATAACAAATTACTGTTGTTATTGCTAGGCTGTAAATATACTCTTCACGTTCTCGGATCCAACGTGTAAAGCGGTAATAGTAAAACGATTGTGGTAAATATTTACCAATTTTAAATTCTGTGATCTTCGACCGGATGGCCACCAGATGTGGAGTAGAGTTGCGTCGAGCGAAGCGGACTACGCATTCAAAACCTAACGTATTGTTTTTCATGTAAATGCGGCCACTGAACGCGTAACGGAGCTGAGCGTAGCTTCAACTCTGTCTAG
This sequence comes from Callitettix versicolor, assembly GCA_022606455.1. NCBI lineage: Eukaryota > Metazoa > Arthropoda > Insecta > Hemiptera > Cercopidae > Callitettix > Callitettix versicolor. The sequence continues at coordinate 32,389,892 of CM040184.1, forward strand.
GTCGGTTTTGAAATTCTTTCCGCTTCCCCCACCACACAATGATCACGCCTCCAAACTTATTATTTCTCGTTTGTCTTTGCCTAGGTTTCTGTTAAACATAGTAGTTCCGAGAATGCGTTACAGTAGGCCTAAATATTTAGATTTAAAAGATACAAACGCGATCTTTAAACTGACTGAACTCCGCTTCCGGTTGTCATTCATCTTTATTCTTCTCAGCCCGGTCTTGCAATTAATATTTTAAGCTGGTTATTGGAATCGTTATTAACGAATTCTATTTAGAAAAATTAGCTGTGGAATGGCCGAGAATTAAATGAACTGTGTTAGCACGCTCACGTTCGTAATTTTGGTCCGATTCGATTCAAACTTGGCATTTTTTTTTTATAGCTTAGCAGTTATTTACCCAGAAAAATCCGTTTAATAATTTCAAAATGGAGGCCATTTCAAATTTTGAAAAATAAGTTTTTAGTCTTCAAATTTTTACCATTAAAAACCGGCGTTAAACAACTGTATAATTATCCATTGTGAATTTTCATAATCAGTTTAAATCAAAAAATTGAATTTCACTGCGGTCAGGGTTCATTTTCTTATTTACAATGTGATTCGAAAGTGTCTTTATGATGGTGAAATAAAAATAATCTTATAATAAAAAGATTATAAGATAAATTGTTATAGAAGATGACTGAACGTTTTTAATACAGTGCTTGATGTGAGGAAAGTGCTTGAATCTGTGAATCAGTACTTTTGCTAGTTTATAAAGAACGAAACCCGCAATGGGTGCAGACTAGCTGACCTATTGAGAGGGTTTATACATTCCTCGCGGTACCCGAGTCTAACACACACTTACACTTACAACACTACACTTACGACTTCAATACTTTACACTCACATTTACACTTAGGGAGGCGATAATAGCCCCAATGTGCTTTTCGCCTTAAAATAACAAAAAAAAAAAAGATATAAAGAAGGAAAACGACTTTAATTATTTATTGGATACTTTGCTCTTTTACTATTTCCGATCTCGTGTCCTTTTAGTCATTATTGTAGTTACCAAACTTTTAACGGATGATATTTAAGCAAATGCCATAGCCTACGTATTTTTCAAACAGCTGACTTTCTGAAGGACAAATATTAATGGATGTAAACACATTAAGATTAAGGGTGGCATTATTTAGATAGCAGTTGTGACCGCAGTTGTGTTTAATCAATAAATTGCGGTGTAGCCTACATAGGGATCTTGCTATTTGCTACTTGCTACTAAGTACTGTAGCAGTTAATGTATGATTTACTGTGACCTCAATATAATTCGCTAACTTCTGTAAGCACAGTTCACAGTTGGAACTGATGAATATTTGCCAGCATCCAGCCTCTTACAAATATTTATCTTCTGTATTCACAAATACAAAACGATGTCTAATGCGAAGTGGAAAAATTGTAACCGTATGGTGATACGGGGAGGGAGAAGTAAACTGCTGATTTCATACCAACGCTGGTAACTCGGTAATATTATTTCAACTGAGGTTAGACCTAGCCTATATATTTATTGCTTATTGCTATAGTTCAAGACGAATACGCGTAAATCATTATTAAATCTATTGTAATTGTGAATATATAAATAATTATGGTTTCTTGAGTAGGCCCTACACATATCTGCTTTCCGAGTTTTGTAATTTGTTTTGTTTAATGACGCGTTTCGAATTAGCTCCATTATCAAAACAACAAAAAGTTCTGATAATGAAAGTATTCCGAAACGCGTCAACTAATAAAACATTCACATAATTATACAAGTTTGATGAGTGTTTTCAAAAAAATAATTTTCCTAGCACAAATAAAGAAAATGACATTAATAAATAATTTATAAGCTTTACTGTAAGGAATACAAACTGAAGAAATTGTAATTGATTAACATGTTTGGTAATTATCCTTGTCTATATAGTTCTGCTTAGTTATTCCCTGACATCAAAATACAGGGTGTTTGAAAAAGAACTTAGTTTTATGTGTAAATTTTATAGTGAAATTAATGGAAAACTACATAAACGAGTACATACAATGAAAGAGAATGCCTTCAAGTTTTATTAATGTTCGTGGGAACCACGAAACACGGATCTGTTCAACAGTAGCTTCAGAAGTTCTCGGTCTACCTGGCGACTTCGCTTTTAAAACACTGTCGGTTTCATTGAAAGATTTTAGCCAATAACGGATAGCTTTTTCTGTAGGTAGTTCACCACCATACTTACGTCTAAAATTACGTTGTACTAAAAAATAGCAGGCTCAGTTTGCACAAGCCAAATAACAGCGCCAATTTTTGCAAAGTAGCCATTGCACTGCACTGAAAGCATTGAACTGGGTGCTGTCGCCGTTATTCTCAAGGTCACGCAGGCCTGCCGACTGCAGGAACTGAATGCCCACATTTACGTGAGCAGGACTTGAACTGTTGATGAATTAAATACCACAAACTAGAATAGTGTATGTCATTTGGTACAGATTCTAGGGCACATTAAAATTAGGGCGTTCTTTTTCGAACACCCTGTATACAGCCTCAACCGAAAGTCCCTCGATTGTGAAATTTAACACACATATTTATAACTAATAGTGGAGGTAACTAAAAAACTGCAAAATATTATTTTCGTTTCACAAACAAGATATTTCAAATAAGGATAAAATAGCAAATTTTGTTTCACAAATATGATTGAGTATTTTTCAAGTTTGCAAACTATCCAACCGCCTAACTTTGTCACTTCATACTTTCTACTTATTATCAGGGTAAGGGTAATTTCATATTGTTTTAATTTAATTTTATTAAAGTTGAAATACAAAGAAAAATAAAACTTTATAAAACTACGTCCGATAAATTAAAAGTAGTTTTAATAGGTAGAGTTTAATTAAAACAAGTGAAGTTAAAAACATCAAGATAATATATTTGTATATTGTAAAATATTATAAAGAATTTTTTTCGTTAATAACCCTTAAAAATACCTTTTTTTAGGGTAGAATTTAAAAAACAAATATTCTCATTTGTTCGAGTTTAATGAAACTTGTTATATGTTGATGTTGGTTGCAATGTGAGAGATTTAAATAAATAATTTTAAAATTTTCTGCTATAGTAACAGATTTATGTGTTAACATTGTTGAAAACAATGTTGAAAGATTAAAGGGGTTCTCCCACGAAGTGGGCAAGGGTGTTCCTAGTAGTTGTATGTGCTTAGATAACGTTATGAGTTGTTTTAGATTAAAAATTTCGAATGTTACACAAATTATTACAAAAATAAATTATTTAGAAATTGCGACGAGTTGGAATATCAGGGGTTGGCGACCGAATTCCACAGGAGCAAAGACCCCCCTCCCTCTAGTAATTGACCAGAGTATGACATTGATTGGCTGATTTTCTAGCATACTTCTGTTTGTAGCACGCAAATAAGCTGTATGTTTTAAACATGCTTTGTGTCTATGCGTGCACGTAAATAATATACAAGTAATGCGATAGAGTTGCACTAGGTCCGCCGTTACATCAGATTTGACTTTTTGCCAATAACCCTTGATCAATATGGATTACCTTACTGTCATTTTACCTGTGTGCCTTTTGCACAACGTAAATATCTCATCGGAATAGTGGTTGAAAAATGGTGCTTCTGGTTTCGTCACTTAGTTCGCTGATTGTGGTAAAAAAATTGGTATTGTAAGCCAACAAGGAGGCGTGTGAGTATGTATACTCAGGCGTTTAAATTGTAAGTCGGGGAATCTTAAAACGTGTGCGCGTGTGATGCTCGCAATTTTCGTGCGAGTTGTTTCGTACTTGGTATCAAAATCATTTTTTGTTACAACTTCTTGTTACAAGTTCGTTACCCAACAAAATTCGTTACGCAGTTTCAAAATGGCAGAGATTTCAAATCATCAATAATTCATAAATTTTTGTCTTAAATGTTTTCGAATATCTGATTTATCCATAGTAATAAGAAATATACACTCACGTGACGTTCTGAATTTTTTTTCAAACAAACGCTGCAAAAAAGAAACCCGTCGAATCCAGTTTCGAGGTGTCCAGAACTTCAGGGCAGTGTGTATATCATGTACCGGTACGCGTTACGTTGTTGAATTGTATTCTTGTGCCTGATTTCTGCCTCTAAACCAAATAAATCAACACCTGCCTTATCGTAACTGTCACAGTAAAGTGTTTTTTGCAAACGATATTTTATAAAACTGTTTACCAATTACATTTTTATTTATATTTAATACTGTATTACTGAAATACAGTAGGCTTATATATTGTATAATAGATTTTCTGAAGTACAATTGAGACATTAACAATTTCATCTTAATAGTTAAACAATTACTTAAATAAATTTGTCAATTACTAAAACATTTCACTGGTGAGCGTGCGGGTGTGTCTTTTATCACTTACGTTCGCAATTTTTGTGCGATTTGATTAAAGCTCGTCACAAAAATCGATTATGGTAATAGTTTATGGACAACTTCATTAACCAACAAAATTCGTTTAATAATTTAAACATGGTGGCCATTTCAAATTTTTGAAAATGTATTTTTTTTTGTCTTAGATTTTTTTATGTCTTATCATCGCTACCAGCGTTAAAAACTGCATAACTTAGCATTTTCAATTTTCAAAATCCATTGAAATTAAGAAATTTAATTTGACGGAGGTCAAGGTTTATTTTCGTATTTTTAATGCAATTCGAAATTTTAAAATGCATATTATATGCAGATTTTAATATGCTTTACTTTCAGCCAACCACCTGTCAATCAGATCAATTATAATAAGCATTTTATTTGCGAAGTCCTACATTTGGAACCTTTAATAGATCATGTCTAAAACACTGTATGCGGAGTAGTTTTAAAGAAACTTGTCTAAGCTATTTATCGAAATATTTTTTTTTTTAGTTCGATTTTCTTATATCGAAATATTCCTTCAGGTGAAGTTATTCGATGTTGGATACTTGAATTAAGTGAGTGAAGCAGCTGCATGCCATGAGTATTCAAAATGAAAAAAAACAATTTTTTTATTTTCAAAATTGATTTGTTGTCACAAGAAAAAGGAAAACATCATTGCAGTACATCATAAAGAACATCATTTGGAAACATCATATAGAATTGATAAAACGTTCGCATGAGATAATGTTACAATAGTTCTATTTTTGTTTCTAAAATAAAATACTTTTAAAAAACCACTAGATAGCGTTAGGTATAATTTTCAGCTAATTACCTAATATTAAAAAAGTGCACGTGTGGAACTCGGGGAGTTACGGACAGAAGCGAAGCTTTTGTTAATGATCTCTTTGCCGAATATATAATTACTTTCAAGATATGTTTCAAAATATCTGGATTTGCTTAAATAAATAAACACGTAAACCTAGCTTAGATATTATTTACTGTAGTTGTACTAAAAGTTCAGTTGTTTTATATTGATCAGCTGATTTCATTGAACAGCTGATAGAATGTAATAACTCCCAGGTTATGTTGTTAAAAACTAGCAACAATTTTTTATTTTTTTATTTTAAGGCGAAAAGCACATTGAGGCTCTTATCGCCTTCCTAAATGTACGTGTGAGTGTAAAGTGTTTAAGTCGTAAGTGTAGTGTTGTAAGTGTAAGCGTTTGTTAGACTCTGGTACCGCGAGGACGTCTAAGTCCTCTCAATAGGTGCAGCTAGTCTGCACCCCTCAGCGAGGAAGCTAGCAGCAATTATTATAAAAGTTTATATTAATTTCGAATGTATTATAAACGGTTACAACGTGCACGTAATCTTTCAACTAAAGAAAAATACCAAAACCAAGCAACGCAACGTTTTCGTATAATACACGTGTACTGTTATCGAAAGGAAGAACAAGAGACAGAAATAGAGAAACAAAATTGTTTGCTAGTTCATTCCATATTTCCGTTACATTATTCCGTTCGGCAAACGTTTTTCCTATTCGCCAGACTAACATTAAAAAGTGCTTCAAGATGTTGTATGACCTTCTTTGGTCCATTTAAAGTTTACAATTTTTTATCTCTGCGTAGTTTTGGCTATACATTGCGCGCGCGCGAACAGAGACATTTCCTGTTATTAATACAGTATAGGTAGAGAAGATAACGTTTTCTCGTTCAGAGTATGTGCATGTTATTCTTCAAAGCCTAATCCTTTTTTTCGGATTTCGTGAGCTATTGTCAAAAATCTGGAATAAGGAAAATGGAATTTCTGAAATTACAAATTTTTTGGTAAATTCTGTACATGAGTCGTAGATTACGTTCACATATTTGAGGTAAAATAAATTTGATATCGATAATTAAACCCGCTTCTGTTTTTTTACGAAATTAATGTTCTTCATCGATGTCAGCATATTAATTTGCAATCGTTGCGAGTCCAATATAGTAACAATTTGCTTGTCCAATAAAACCTGTATTGTTGACCTTGCTAACCAAAGCACTGAGGTAACGTGGCGTCAGTACAACAGTTTCCTGAAAACATCAGCTGTGAATTAAATAAAACATGATTTCCAGTTAGTTTTCCGCGCACTATTTTCTACCTTCGCACATAAATTGTGCACCGTTGTAATTCTTTTACGTTCGCAGAATGAAAGTTCAATGTCAATTCTTCACACGCTGAATAAAACATATTGCATTTCCTCGGCGAACGTTGGTAACATAAATTATTTGGAAAGAACCTTAAGGGAGGATATCATGAAGGCAGATTTTTCTCTCTTATAGAAACGGCGTTGGATAAGAGTAACTGCGTATGGGATTTGATGTATATACTGATAAGCCTTTTTTATAATGGATATTTTTTCGTTTACTAGGGAACTGCTTACACGGCCACTAGGAAAATTAATTTCGTCTGTAATCATTTCAGATGCATTTCAATTGTTTTCTGTTAACGTTAACCAACTAATACTTCTGTCCAAGCTAATAACAATGTAATTACCCAACATGTTGTTAAAACACAATTAATTGCAATAATTATTTTAGTTGTTTGTATTTAACGTACGTAAATATTACAATATTAACTATTTGTAATCATCAAATTGTATTATTAATAAACAAATAATTTATTTGTAATTAATAATATTGTTTATAAACAGTGTCTGTTCCACGTTGTTGAAGAAACAAATGTTTAGGAAAAAACTGACCACCTCATTCCACATCACAATAACTTAACAGTTTTTCGTTACACATTTCCGGCGGAGGCAGCTGAAATGAGCAGTTGATGTGTTTAGCGATCCCACCGTACCTCTAGCTCATACTGCTCTCACTAAATTCACTCAAAACACGCACGCGCGCGCGCACACACACACACACACACACACACACACACACACACACACACACACACACACACACACACACACACACTACATAGCTTAGCGAACTATAAAGTGTAAAGCGACCCGAGCTGATGGAGTGAATGATACCGGGTAAGTTGTATATCAAACGGAGCCCTGGCTATCTCCCAGTGTACCCTAGCCTTACCCATACATGCAGTGTTCTGTATGGGCAGACTTCATTTATTGAACTGCTTATGGGTGTTCCCATAAGTAAAAATATAATTTTTTTTTAACGTCCGATTATTGTGCACACGGGCTAATGCAGACGAGGGGATGATTTATAGCGTATGAAAATGCCAAGCCCTGGCCGGGAATCGAACCCGGGTCCTCGGGGTGAAAGCCCAGTACGCTATCAACTAGGCCACCGAGGCGGCTAAATATAAAATATAATAAGCTTTATCTAATTGCAGAATAAAACGTTTGACCAAATGGAGTAGATCCTCCGTAATGAAGGTCATGAGAAAAAAAAATTAAAGAGAATTTTAAAAGCAAGCACCGCTGTAAGGAATTGGGAAGTAACCAGTTAAAAGTGGGAAAGCCACCCACCTTGAATCCCATCCTAATCTTAGACGTTATAAAGAGACTGTGGAGAAGGCACTGTGACTGAGCTTGTCAGGAATGCAGAAAGGAAGCACAATAGATTTACAAAGGTCACTGTGCAGTAGTAACACTAGAAATTCATTCGTTACAAATTAGACGTTAAGTTTTTCTATGTTGAGTAGGTAATTTTTGTTTCTTAAAAAGTAATGATCGGCTATTTGTAGGTAGTCTTTTAGTTGTATTTGTGTTAGTTGTAACTATATACCATACAAAACTACTAGTTATCAATTAGTAACAAATAGGCGTACCAAAAATGAAAGAAGTAACAATTATTCTGCATATTTAGCGAATTTCCATTGGAAATTGTGTTTTTGGAGTAGCCATCATGGTAAAAGCCAGACCCTGAACCTTGAAATGAGCACCTCTAGATCACTTTTTGAGAGATCGTTGAAAAGATTTGTTTTTTTTTAAAGTAAATATACATGTACTAAATATACATAAACCTTATATCAGCGCTCACTGCTTGTGGCATCTGACGGCAGAGTGTTAAACTACAGTTAGACAACAGTACTGTCTATTTTCTTAAACGTTTCCCTCCACGTTCTTGCAGTTTACAGAGTACATCAGTCAATGCAAATCTTGTTGTATCATGTATTACCTCTAACGGAGGTAATTTCGAGCACCTGTTGTGTTTTCCCTTTCTGTTTGTGGACGTTTTAGGTGCCTACTGGGAATTTTGTTTTTTTATTATTTTTCAAACAATTTATCTTTCTAAATCTGTTTCCATATTATTTATTGTATTTTTGTTCAAATTATGCATTCATTTTTATGAAGCTAGTTAAAAAAACACTAAGTAGAGCCAATGCTAGTTTATTTAAAATTAAAACAGAAAACATTTTTGACTGTATTTTCCCCATAAAGTTGATCGTTTTCGCTTTGTTTATTTATTAACCAAGAATAATATACTATATAACAATTGCAAATAATTAATTACAAGTAATCCCATGCATTCCACAGAGGTAATCAAGTTATCTGTTCGCGGCTTGGTACAAAAACTTAAAACTAAACTTAAGTACAACAATATAAATTATTATAAAGCAAAAGAAATAATAAAGTAAACATCCTATAAATTTTTTTGTGTGTGTGTGTGTGTGTGTGTGTGTGTGTGTGTGTGTGTGTGTCATAGTTACACTGTAGTAATATGTAATCTTGAGAGTTGTTATGAATTTGATGCAATCCATTTAAAAAATATTTTTTTCTTGCAAACTCATGTTTAATTGGATTAAGAAATTTCGAATGGCTGCCATTTTGAAAAAATTATTAGATAAGGTTGTTTATTTTTTTAACAATAGGTTTATTGTTTTGAAAAGGCTCGTATTCCTATAGTGAGCAGGCGTGTATGGGCGAGCCAATGGCAGTGGCCAGGAAGCAGCGCGGTTGTATTTCGAAACATTTTCTAGCCGACATCATTCTAAACATCACATTTAGGCTTCAATTTTTCGAAAGCTTTCTGAGACTGAAACTCTGTACATTAAAATAGAGGGAGACCAAAACATACAACAGAGCTATAGAGGAAGACTTTGTACAATGTGTCGGAAGAAAGATCCGCAAGTAAGTACTCGAAAGCTAGGAGTTGTGTTGCGAGTTGTATATACAACGAGTTCAAGCACTTACACCAGCAGATTACCAAGCTTGAGTTAAACATTATTTAGTGGGAAAAAAACAAAATGGCGGCTAGCAAGATAAAAGCATTATATTTGTAGAAATGTTTCTTCATTTTAATATAAGAAAACTACTGCACCATTTAGGTAGCTTGTTTTATAAACACCCTGTATATTAGTATAGATAAAACAAGTATTTTATACTCATACAGTTGTTTTATTTTCCAGGTAAATGCTGAGATTGCTTCAACCTTCAGTCTGTATTGTGACAACTAGTAAGTCGTATAATGCAAACTATTTATTAGACCTTCTAAATAGAAATTCTTTTTATATTCTTCTTCTTTTCTGCTAGGATTATTGTCACTCTCCATACAAAAAGAGTATAGAAATAGTTTTTGAAGATGGAGGTTTTCCGAAACGCGTCAACGAAAGAATTGACGAAGCTAGGGAAGGCAATTTATTATACTGAACATAGTGATAAATAGAAATAACACGAATTTCATTCAACGGTGAAATTCACACTTTATAAAATTCTACATAAATATGAGTTCCAGCACTTACAATTTTAGCATATTCTTTACTTGCTTATACGGTAATAACTGTATTTTCAAAATAATAATTTTTTTATTTAAAACTGTTTTATGATAAAGCATTCTAAACTGGTGCACATTTTTCTAAATTTACAGCACCAATTAAAATAGCGCCGATAATTTTTTATAAAGGTGGTTCCTGATTATTTTACTGCGGGAGTTCATATACTTTATCCAGCAAACACTACAGTCCCTACAGGGGGTCAAATCCCCATACATCCCTAGATTTCGCTTTTTTCGTTTCGGACAGTTCCTTCACATCTTGCCACAAACGTCTTCCTGGTCGCCATCTTCTTTTCATCTTACAAAACTTACCTTAGGACATTAACACGTGTCTCGCAACCCGTTCCTGTGGGATTTTACGAATTCCACTATCATTAATTCACTATAGTTCATACAGTTTTGAACACCGCCAGTAACACATCATCATCAATCGTGACCTTACATTTCTTCGGTATCTTCTTCTGAAAGATCCAGCGAAGCAACATGTATCTGTGCCCTTGATTAAGAAAGATGATCAAAGAACTGTAGTTTTCAAAGTATGCCCGATTAGTTGACACAACAATCCTGTTATTTACCTCTTATGACCTAATGTCTTGCTTTTATTTTACAATTCTGACACCAGGTGCGTGCATGTTCGCCGCACAATTTATTAGCCAACTTCCATTGGAAAAGTGAGCTATTGGAGCGGCCATCATAGTAAGACCAGGGTTCTTGAAGTGAGCGCCGATCCTGACCTCTAGATCAATTTTTTAGAGATAATTGAAATTTATAGCCGTTATATACAGTACTTGTGTGTGTTAATACTCTCATGTTCGTGATTTTAATTCGATTTGATTCAAATTTTGCACAAAAATCAATTATGGTAATAGCTTGGACAGGTTCGTTAGCCTGAATTCGTTTAGCAGTTTCAAAGTGGCGGTAATATCAAATATTCAAAAATTGATATCTTTTTTTGGGGGAAAATGTGTATAAAAATCTGATTTCATCGTCGCAGTCAGCTTTAAAAACGGCATAAATTGGTATTTTGAATTTTCAAAAACCTTTGTAAGTAGGAAATTGCTTGACGGTTTTAGGTTCGTTTCCGTATTTTAAGTGTATTTTGAAAGTATAAAATGCTGATATATGCAGACTTTAATGCTGATTATGACGGTGAAATCAGAATTTCAAAAATAGGTAAAGATGAAGCAAAATACTTTTGAAATTTCGCTCCTATCACGTCAGCGAGACAGCTGCGTGCGGCGAATATTTTTTAACTATATTTTTTACTACCAAGAACAAGAGTATTAAACTGCCACTGATTGTTTTCACCATTTCAGAACAGACTCGTAAACGCTTGAATAAAGGATGCACCATTGCAAGGCTGAGTTAAGTGCGATATACACCACATCCCCTGTTTAATCCCATTCCTTCTGCTTAGTTTGAATTGAAGTATTATTTAATTTTTGGGATCTGAAAGTATTTTTAAATATTCATTAGTGCAGTTGTATCCGCATTACCATCTTGACTATAATCAGTGTAGTGATGATTGATTCCATGATCAAGACTAGTTACAAAGGTTTAGTGAACATCACCTTTACGGATACCACGTCCATCAACTCCTCTAATTAATATTTGTTGATAAACTGAATGTTTTTCATACAATGATGACCGTAATCGATTATAATAATCGAAATAATCGATAACGGAAATTTTACTCAAATAATAATCAGTTATTCTCTGAGTGGTATTAGTTTGTCTTATCTGATATGGCTTGTCAGTCTTGATTTTTTTCGTCATACGGATTACGAAAATCGATTGTGAAATTGTGAAAATCGATTAATAATCGATTATCCAGACTCGATTGAAGGCCAAAACGATAGTTTTGCTACTAATTGTTATATATAACAAAAGCAAGTCGATTATTAAATAAATTATGGTGATTATGCCGCCCATAAATTATGTTTTAATAATATTTACACACTACTGTTAAGTAATTATTAACAGTAACTTTGTTTGTGTGTGTGTGTGTGTGTGTGTGTGTGTGTGTGTGTGAGAGAGAGAGAGAGAGAGAGCTTTGTTTTTTTTAAAGATGGCCCTACATACAGTGCGATTGAAACGTTTTGTCTTATCCCACGACATTATTTTATTTTTTTTTTTAAGGCGAAGAGCACTTAGAGGCTATTATCGCCTCCCTTAATGTAAGTGTGAGTGTAAAGTGTTAAAGTCGTAAGTGTAGTGTTGTAAATGTAAGTGTGTTGTAAATGTAAGTGTGTTGTAAGACTCGGGTACCGCGAGGGACGTCTAAATCCTCTTAATACGTGCAGCTAGTCTACACCCCCCTGCGGGGCCACGACAGTATTAGCCTATATAGGATTTGTTTATAAACCACCAATGATTTCGAGATAATTTAATGGACCGTGCGTGGAATGAAGTGTTTCATTTGTGATTATATTTTAGTCAGTCAGAAGGATATGAAGGATACTCGATTATTAATTAGATTACTACCATAATCGATACAAAATAATCGATTACTAAAGAAAAAATCTGTCACACCAATCAATACATAGTAGTGTTACATTTTGTGGCGAATATAATGTGCACTGTTCGCAGTGACCTGGGTTTTGAAAGTTCAGACAGAATCCTGTTTACAGATAATTAATTTATTAACGACTGTGTTGTCGGTTACACTTTATACATTTCCTAAAGTAATTAATTATACAATTAGTATTTAATGCAATGTAAATATCGTTTTTTTTTAAATAGATCATCTTGCAACATTGTATTAATGTCAATAAAAAGTTAATCGAATTAGTATCCAACCAGCGCTGCTATGCGGTATTTTAATTAATTAAAAGCACGGTACAAAATGAATTTATTATTTTCAAAGTTGGTCTCCAGACATTCTCCCCTTCCAGGTCTCTTACTTTCATGACGTCACATTTTTATAGTCTTTATTGTGTATGCGTGTAAGCTAATCAGTTTATCCGCACTTCTTCTCGGGATACAGAAGTAATTGCGTCACGCACCTGTCTCGCTGACGTGATTGAATTTTTATCTAACCATATTTTCGAAACTCTTACGCCACCAACAAACACTTACAGAACACACATATACACATACACACATATACATATATATATATATACACACATATATATATATATATATATATATATACATATATATATATATATATATATATATATATATATATATATATATATATATATATATATATATATATATATATATATATATGTATATATATATATATGTAAATATATATATGTATTATATATATATATATATATATATATATATATATATATATATATATATATATATATATATATATTAAACTCAATTTAAACTATCCCTCAAAGAGTAATCTGGAGATCAGGGTTAGCGCTCTTTAAGGTCCCATGTATGGGTGACCTATGATGACCGCCAAAATATGTTTACTTAAACGTATTTCATTTCTTCGCGTCATGTGGAAAATGAATAAGTAGCCAGTAAAACTCGCATTTTTTAGTATCGTATTAAATGGCTGCCATTTTCGAAAGTTTTTCTGTCGCATCTGACGACAGAAGAAATTGACAATTTGCCGCCTCTGTGTGGGTACATTTTTAAAGTGCAATCTTTTTTGGGCAGGCCCTAGCACTATTTTTATGAGGAAAAATTGTAAACTTTCGATAGCACGAATAAAATATAAAAAAGCGTCATATGTGCAGTACACACATAGTATTATTGAAGTGAATAAGTTTACCAGTGAGCTGATTTATGTCCATTTTGGTTCACTGCTATATTTGTGCTGATAAAACAGGGAGTCGAGTTCAAGACCCGTTGCCAACTTTAACATTATGTAGGGGAGAGCGGGGTAATACCACGCAGTGGGTAATGACACGCACCTGTCTTCAGCGATGCCTATAAGGGTTAGAAGTGTGTAAAGTGCTGCAATCTGTAGGCCCTTAGGTCTATTAGTGGCCAGTGTATGAGAAACTGCCAATAGGAATAAGTGTGTTGTTATAAAGAATTTTTTCGAAAACCTTCAATTTTGGTTGAATTGATCTGGAAAGTTTGCTTCAAGATATTTATTGAATCAGTTTAGATTTAACCTTTTCTTTATACATATCTCGAAAGTATAATAGTTTTTAAATAGTATCTATATTAAACAATGTTTGTTTGATACTTGTGTGACGAGTATGATGATTTTTCCATAATGGCGACATGCGGGGTAATGGCACGCGTCCGCGTGTCATTTCCACACCGTGCGTGCTAATACCCGAAAGTACTATCTTTTTCGATTTTACATATTTCTACTGAGGTACTTTGTTTCATTTCCAACTCTTACTAAATCATAATGTCGAGTACCTTCATTTTGAGTTTGTTTTTTTGAAAAACCTAACTTCTCCATGGATTTTGTGCGTAATGCTATATATCTTTTATTAAAAATAATAATTAATTTAATAAAATAAATAATTTTATTAAAAAAAAATGTTAATGCCCTCTTTTAAAATTAAATTCAACTTCTATTGTTACACACATAGCTTACACCATTTTATTTAATAAATTTTAAATTTCACTTTTTGTGTGTTGTGAAACACATTGTTGGCACTACAGTAAATTAAAACCTGTAATGAGAAGTCAGACTACTATTGAGATATAAATTATAATAAAAACATTGTTTAACATAGGCTTAGTTAAGACTGTTCTTTACGGCAGCAGCTAACTGCCACAGTACATTATGTTTCCGTACAATTTGATGAAACAAACCAGAGTAACCTCTAAAGCAGCATGGACTGATGAGCAACTTCAGATGGCCATTAAAGCAATCAAAGACGGAGCTAAAATAAGAGAAACAGCAAGACATTTTGGTATTCACGAAGCAACGCTTCACACAAGAATGAAATGTGGTCTTATAACCGGTGGTCTTAGAATGGGGCGAAAAGCTGTATTTTCTGAAGAACAAGAGAAAGAAATAGCTCATCATCTTATTCTGCTATCGAATTTGTTTTACGGCATTACTCCAATTCAACATCGACGAATTGCATATGAATATGTTCAAAAAAAAAACCAACTTAAGAATACTTTTAATGCAGAATACTTCTAATACAAAAATGGCAGGTAGAGATTGGGCTGATGGATTTTTGAAGAGGAATCCACAGTTGAGTCTTCGCCAGCCGGAAGCTACTTACTTCTCTTAGTAGAATCCAAAGCTATAACTAATGGAATTGAATTAGTGACTCCAGAAGAAACACAAGCAGAATCATTACAAGCAAGCCGTGTAAAACAGCAAGAAATAGAAAAAGTTCCCATCACTGCAATATCCCCAATTCCTATTAACAAAATTACGGCCCTGAAAGTCAAAGAAAAGGAAAAACCAATATCAGATCTCGAGTGCAACACTCCGAAAAGAAGCCTCGAATGAAAAAAATATATAGCACTCATTGGAAGAAAAGGTTGCTAGAAAAAGTCTCTTTTTCAATGAAACAAGCAGTGAATCAGACGATAAATTTATGGAAACATGTGAAACCGATGACGAACTAACCACAGTGGATGATTTAGCTAAAATCTTATCGGTAAAAATAAATCGGACAATGCATGCATCTTGTGCCAAGAATTTAGAAAAATGAACTGTGGTTCAGATGTGTTTTATGTGGTGGGTGGGTCCACTCAGAATGTAGTGGTTTAGACTGTGCAGTAGATTATAAGTGTGACATTGCATTAATGATAATGATAAAAAACTGTAAAGAATAACTAAAATGTAATTTGTTTAAAAATAGGTATACTTAAAAACAATTTATACATCATTGGTGTCGTTGTTTCATTACGGCAAGTTCATGCGTGCCATTACCCGAAACCTAAGGGTAATGACACGCAGCCAATTTTTTTTTAATTGAATAATTTGGTGAAAATTAATACTGGATATAGTAATTTTCTAGTTCCAATGTAAAGACAAATGTATGTTTTATACGTTAAAATGAAAATAAATCTCAAAATTGAATTTTAGAACGATTTCTAAACGAAAATGTTAAAGTGCGTGTCATTACCCCTCTCTCCCCTATATAAGTAAGTTCAATAAAATATTTAAATTATAAAACCATCGTACTACGTACCCGAACCATCTAGCACAAAATTGTTCAGAAAATTTATAGTTAAATATATCTTGCATATTATACGTAAATAAGTTCGTTAATGAAATATTAAAATTAACAAATGCTCTTGTACGTGCCCGGCCAGCCATCACAATTATTAGAGCATTAACAGCTGGATATATTGTATAAGATTGATGTTTTATATTTATACTAGCTGTTACCCGTTGCGGCTTTGCCTGCAATTATAATATAGGCAATAAAATTTATAGTCGATTTTCAAAATCAGAATATGTCATTTCATTTTAATATATATTACATATATTAAATGTAAATGTAAATATACTATTTACAATATTATACGATTTATGGTTTTCGGCCAAGAAATATACATTTTTGCTACTCGATACTCTAAAACATGGTCCTGTCATATTTTAATAAAATACAGTATTATTAAAAAGTCACTATTATTCAATTAAACTGGAATAGTATTGTGTTTATCTCAGGTACCTAAACCGTGTTCATACCAAATTTAATCTCAATTGGTCCAGTAGTTAAAGTGTGATTGAATAACAAACAAATAAACAAAAACAAACTTTCAGAAAAATAATATGATTACCTGTTACCCGTCACGGCTTTTCCCGCAATCGTAATATACATTAAAGATCACGCATGACCGTGTTAGGACCAACAACCGTGACAGTTAGGTTATGGTGTATTTCTTTTTTAAAATAAAGGTTTTTAACACACCACCGTGTTAGTTAAGTTATGGAGTACTCTTTAAAAAAAAATAAGGCTTTTTCCCTGCATCACCGTATTATGCCCAACAACCGTGCCAGTTAGGTTCTGAAGTACTCTTTTTTAAAAAATAAATAAAGGTTTTTTTAATACATCTCCGCGTTAGGCCTAACAACCATGTTAGTTAACTTATGGAGTATTCTTTTAAAAAAATATAAACATTTTTCACGCATCACCATGTTAGACTTAACAACCGTGTCAGTTAAGGTTTGGAGTACTCTTTAAAAAAATAACGGGTTTTTCACACATCGCCATGATAGGCCCAACAACCATGTCAGTTATGATATGTGGTATTCTTTAAAAAAATATAAAGGTTTTTTCACGCATCACTGTGTTAGGCCTAACAACCGTGTTAGTTAAGTTATGGAGTACTCTTTAAAAAAATATAACGGTTTTTTCATGCGTCACCTTATTAGGCCCAACAACCGTGTCAATTAGGTTATAAGTACTATTTAAAAAAAATTAATAAATGTTTTTTTAATGGATCACCGTGTTAGGTATAACAACCATGTTAGTTAGCTTATGGAGTATTCTTTTAAAAAAATATAAAGTATTTTTCACGCATTACCATGTTAGACCTAACAACCGTGTCAGTTAAGGTTTTCAGTACTATTTAAAAAAAATAAAGTTTTTTTCACACATTACCGTGATAGGCCCAACAACCGTGTCAGTTAGGATATGTAGTATTCTTTAAAAAAATATAAAGGTTTTTCACGCATCACCGTGTTAGGCCTAACAAACGTGTCAATTAGGTTATGTAGTATTCTTTAAAAAATTAAAGGTTTTTCTTCACACATCACCGTGATAGGCTCAACATCAGTATCAGTTATGTTATGTAGTATTCTTTAAAACAATATATAGGTTTTTCACGCATCACTGTGTTAGGCCTAACAATCATGTCAATTAGGATATGTAGTATTCTTTAAAAAATATAAAGGTTTTTCACGCATCACCGTGTTAGGCCTAAATACCGTGTCAATTAGGTTATGTAGTTTTCTAAAATAAAATAAAGGTTTTTTTCACACATCACCATGATTGGCCCAACAAACGTGTCAGTTGGGATATGTAGTAGTCTTTAAAAAAATATAAAGGTTTTTCACGTATATATGAATTAAATATGATTTTACAATAACACATTTCACAATTTTCAAGTTTAAACTTCTTTCCCCCGATTGCCACTTAAAAACACTCATGAGGCAACACTGTTTTGTTTTAAGCTTGTAATTATTGTTTTAAGTTACATAAGGGAAATGTTGAGTGCGATCACTTAACTTACCGACTAATTTAGAATTTAATTAAAAAAATGTATTGCAAGTGTCACGTCACTTGTCGTTTAATTTAATTTCTTTATTATTTAAGCACTGTAATATTCTTTCTGAGTTGAATGACTTCTTTTAAGAGACAATTTTACAATTAAAAATTCATGCGACATTTGCGTGACTGTAATAGTTTTCTAAGCCGATGTAAGGTTTTGGATTATTGCGTTCCTCCGAAGGCCTAATATTTTATTTATTTGGTTTTCGTGATTGTTTTACGACATTTGGAAATAGTTATCAAATTGTTTATAACAAATTACAGTTACTGTGTGTTCCATTGACGTGATAGAACGAATTTAAAAAAAATAATTTTGTATCAATCTATTTTTTTTGAAATATTTATTTCACCATCGTAAACAGCCAAAAATGGTGCGAAGTTTTTGTTAACGATACATTTGCTGAATATATATGTAGTTTGAAGATATTTACAAATATCTTGTTTTAAATAAGTAAGTACATGAACCTAGCTTAGATATTATTTACTGTAGTTATAATAAAAGATCAGTTGTTTTATAATAATTAGTAAAGATCACCTGATTTTAATGAACAGCTGGTGGGCTATAATAAGTTGAAGATTATATTGTTAAAAACTATAATATTAGCAAAAATTATTATAAACGTTTATATTATTTCCAAATATGTTATATTATCAACGTGCACGTGATCTTCAAGTAAGAAAAAATAGCGAAACAAAAGCAACACAAAGTTTTCATAAAATACGCGAGTACTGTTATCGATAAGGAGGAAGAAAAAGTAACAGACAGAAATAGGGAGACAAAAATTCGTTTGCTCGTTCGTTCCATATTTCCGTTACATTCTTCCGTTCAGGAAACTTTTTTCTATTCACTCTTTCGCCAAAACTAACATTAAAAGCTTCGCTTCAAAAAAACCTGCATTAATTAGCATTTTAAACTTCAAAATTGCAGCGAAAGTATGACAATATACTGTAACTGACGTGAAATTAAATTTCTTATTTTCAACGGATTTTGAAAACTAAAAATGCCTATTTATTAATTTTTAACGCACATTACGTTAGTGAAATCAGAACGAATTTTGCATTATGTAAGACAAAAAGTTACACTTTTTTTTAATGCTGTTGTCGAATCTAGTACCAAAATCGATTTTTTTGAGGTAAGTTTCAATCAAATCTGATTAAAATTGCGAACATGAGCGTGGCGCGCGCTCACACACTGTTGCGGTTAGGACTGTACACTTGGCAGTTTAGATGTACTGTGGTCAGAGTTATACTAGTCACGCACGAAACATGTAAACCTAATGTTTTACATTTGAGGTCAAAGAACAAAAGACCTCGTAGAACATACTTAATTAATATACAGAGCTTTCCACGACAGTGCTGGTAACCTTTCTTGCAAATTTAACCGGTAACCTTAATATTTACTGAAAAAATTGTATTATTCCAGTTGAGGTATCTGATGTAGTCTCGGGTAATCGCGCGTCTACTTTAATATGAAATACATTTACAACCAATAATGAAAGTTTGGTAATTTCCTAACTCTGTGAAGTAGGCCTACATAGGCCATAGTTCCCCGCATCTGTTTGTCGTGTCGCATTACTTGTGTGTATCTTCAGCCTCATAACTTCATGATATTAATCTCAGCATTGTTGCCACATTCAGTTTCGTTCCTTTAATGTTCCTGGGGAAAAGAAATCATGCAAAACTACTGCTAAAACCGGTTTTATTCCTCAAAATCAGTTTTTAGAGTTTATTTAAATGTTTATCATTATATTAGATTAGATTCAAAGTAGAGGAAAGGGTAATACAACCCCAGATATTGCTATCAACAGATCTGTGCAACTAAACCTCTTGAGTACTAGTATAGCAGATTGATGCCCTTTGTAAGTTCCATCAGTTCACTGACTAGCTCATTCTGTTAAAGATCCGTAGGATCCTCGAAACCATTTTTTTTTTTTTTAAGGCGAAAAGCACATTGAGGCTATTATTGCCTCCTTAAATATAAGTGTGAGTGCAAAGTGTTAAAGTCGTAAGTGTAAGTTGTTAGACTCGGGTACCACGAGGGACGTCTAAATCCTCTTAATAGGTGCAGCTAGTCTCGAAACCGAAAACCCCTTAGCCTCTTACCAGCAAGAGCTTCATAAACAAGGGTTATGTGCCCTGCAATCTCTTCCTCTTTCCTGCACAATCTACACACGGTTTCACCATGGTACATACCTATCCTTATCTAGTGCACACCCTCAGACCACAGTGCCCAGTAATAAGTCCCATGATTTTCCTGAGGTGTGCTCTGCCCAAGACGTTTGCTGCCCTTTTGAGCCCTCCATATGGAACCGTGCTTAAGAGGCGCTTAATATGGGAATACCCATGAAGGTTATCCCATCTTTACTAGTGTTGCTTGTTGAACCACCTGTTCATCGCACTAGACGTACAGCCACTATAATCAAAAGGAGATTTGATGGTCGATGTTCATAAAGCACCGATCAGTCTGCTGTGTCTCTGAACTGAGCACCTTAAGGTTCTTAGCTCTAGCCGCAGTTACTCCCGCTGGGATTAAAGTATGAACGTAAATAAATATACAAAAAGCATGATTGATTATTGCAATTAAAAGTGCAATTAATTGGATTATCTGCCGCTAGAAACGCTGCAATCTGAAAGGACAGGGGATGAAGACGTTTGAAAAAATAGACAGTACTATTATCTGTTTAACTGTAATTGAATATTGCCGCAAGATGCCACCAGAAGTGAGTGCTCACATATCTCTAATAAGTTCTATTGCCTTTTTTCCCTTAAAGTCTATACTTTCTGCCAGTTAGATTAATGAGGAAGAAGAATCAGTGTTAACGGTAAGGGACAAGCAACGGAAGCAACTGCGGCTTTAACTAAGAACCTTTAGGTGTTCAGTTCAGTGACGCAGTAGACTGACCTCTGTTTTAGCCACTTCTGCCACCGAGCCCAAGGAGGTAAGAAAGAACGCAGTGAAACACCTTCAGTGTCTCCAAACATATGCAAAACATTGAAATCCAATTTTGCATGCACTGATTCTATCCGTCCCCTGAAAAGAAAAATACCAGTTGTTGACCTGTCAATATAGAACAATGGACTTTAGTCTCCAAATGGGAGTCACCTATTGGCTCATGAAAAAGTGAACTATGCTAATGATAGTATAAAAAATGTCTTTAGTAACAGTTTTATGTACGCGTATTTTTTTTTTTTTTTTTTTTTTTGTGTTTAACGTCCGACTATTGTGCACACTTGGGCTAATATAGACGATGGGATGATTTATAGCGCATGAAAATGCCAAGCCCTCGCCGAGAATCGAACCCGGGTCCTCAGGGTGAAAGCTTAGTACGCTACCAACTAGGCCACCGAGGCGGCTATGTACGCGTAAAAAGTGATAATTAGAACAAGCTTGAATCTCGATGACATGATGGAAGAGAATTTCTAAAAACGTAACACAAATTAGTAACATCACAACATTTTAATATTAAAATATTTTTATTTTAAAATAAGAAACAAATAACCCAGAATTTACACGTCTCTGAACAAAACATTATTTCACTGTTGTCAACAGCTTTAATAGATTTCAACGAATTAGTAATAAATTTTAAACACCATTTAAGTTATTTTCAGTGAATTTTTGAAATTTAAAAATTACGGGTTTTTGTTAGAATTTGGAAACTGAAGAACGGGTTGTGTATCAAACGTGACCTAAATATTAACAGAATTAATCTGTGCTCACGTTCAATAAAGTCTCACCAAAATTTAGAACGTTTAAGCGAATAAAAGAACATCACTTGGCCTACACGTCTTGTATTGACTGTTTTGAGGCTGAACGTGATAACTGATGCAAAAAGTATTTTCTAAATTGAAATTCGTAAACGTTAACAGCTTGCATCGAACAATCGTACTGTATTTAGTATTTTATATGTCTCGCGAAAATAAGGCCGTTTGGGAAAGACTGTTATGGTAATATAAATTTGTATCTCAGACAATAGAAACTGTTCATAAAGTTATTATATTGAACCCATCAATTGTCATATTTAATTGTAGCTTTCAAGTTGTTGGTGATTGTCGTCATTCCATTTCACTGTTAAATATAATTGTAATTAATTTAATGGAATCATAATTCGCTAATAACCCTTTAGCTTATTTAGGTAAAACTATAGTTAATTAATCACTAAAAGTGCCTTTAATAAATTAACTCATTGTGGGTTATTGACTTAGGAGTTACGCTCTTTACATTACTGATTGTAATACAGCGCATGCGTGGTATTACCGGAACAGATTTTGAGTTAGCAAATGAAAATTTATGGATTATGACAGTGTCAGTTGTTTTATCTTCTTTTCATTTATTTATTGACTGAGCGAAGCGAGGCCCTGTTTCAACTCTGTTCGGCATATAGTTTTTGTTTTGCCTTTGTTACTCAGTTTTGGCCAAACGCATTGACCGATTGTTTTGAAATTTAGTAAGAAGGTACTTTATATATACGGCGACTGATTTAACGATGACGAGTGTACGCAATTTTAGCCAAATGCATAGGTCGGTTACGGAAGTGCCTTGTGTAAAGTGCAAATGACGCATATGTAAGATTCTTTCCTATTCATTTCCTTTTCAAAATGTCGGCCTCTGATTTGAAAGACGACGAGTGTATCCCCGCAGGGGGTGCAGACTATCTGCACTTATTGAGAGGATTTAGACCTCAATCAATGCACCCTCGCGTTACCCGAGTGCACACTTACACTTACAACACTACACTTACGACTTTAACACTACACTCTCATTTACATTTAGGGAGACGATAATAGCCTCATTGTGCTTTTCGCCTTAAAATAACAACAACAACAACAACAACAACAACAAAATGAGTGTACGCACTTTTGAAAAAATGATTGACCGATTGTTTTGAAATTTCGTATGAAAGTACCTTGTGTAAAGCCCGAATAACTTTATGTACTTTGCGTAAGATTTTTTCCATTCACTTCCGTTTCAAGATGGCGGCCTATGATTTAACGATGACGAGTGCAGTTGCTGGCTGTTTCCTGTAATATTGGCTAAATTGCACGTCAGAGCGGTGGTGGGGCAATTAATTAAGACCATATTGCAGGGGTCTACTGCTCTTTGATGTAGTGATCTATTTGTGTACAGTAACTTCAGCTGATTTTGTTTGTGACGTATTGACAGTTTTGTCCCTATGAAGTTTACTAATACAAATAATTGTACGTTTGAACAAAACTATTCTGGCATATTAACCTTGTTTGCAAGTTCTTGCTAGCACTGTTTGAAGTCCTAACCTATTTCTTGACAATGTAGAGAGGCCAATATGAATTCAGATTACCTCCTTCCTTTAAATATACTTGCTTGAGTTTCATTGGCAGTTCAGGGCGTGGAGGGGGCAGTAAAACCACAAATCTGGCGGGTCAGCAAGTTTTGAAATTAATTAAAAAAAGAAGAAAAATATCATAAGAACGATCAACTTATTTTCATTCGTCTTAAAGTCGAAAGTATTTTTAAATGGAACATATTAAAATTGGTGTTTTAACAATACAAAAAGCACACGTTAGTTTTCTTGTGTTTAATGTATACGAGTTGTAGCGAACTATAGTACATTTTCAAGTTCTGTGCACGAAAACAAATTAAAAAATTTCGAATTCTACTTTGTTTTGCTCTACCGGCCATTTTTTTACTAATTGTAATTTCAGAAATACATAAGTAATCAAATTCAAAATTTGGTTTACGCATTTTTCGTATTACTTTTACAAGCCTTACAAACAACCAAATTTATTTTTTTATATTTTCAAAATAAACACTTATTAAGAAGATAATCGCCAGCTGTCTCACATGACGTGACTGCAAAGAATTTCCAGAGTAATTTTTCTTTATCTTACCCATTTTTGAAATTCTGATTTCATAGTCACAATCAAATTAAATTCTGTATATATTAGCATGTTTAAACTTTCATGCATTGAAAATACGAAAATAAACCTTGACCGCCGTAAAATTAAATTTCTTAATTTCAACGAATTTTGAAATTTAAAATATTAATTTACGCAGTTTTTAACACTGATTGCGATGGTGAAAACACACACACACACACACGCACAATTTTTAATAACCTCTAAAAAAAAAGTGACTAGGGGTCAGGATCGGCGCCTAACATTTCTAGATGTGCGGGTCTGGGTCTTGCCATGATGGCGGTTAAATATTTCATTTTCCAATGGCGTGTTTGCTAATAATAATTTGTATAGAGTTTAGCGCGGAATGCGATGGTGAAATTTAGATTTGCTAACAGTTGTAAAATAAAAAATTGTTTTCTGCGGTTAAGATGTTTTTTTTGTATTGTATTTTTTTTATTTTTAATTGTTTGATTTTTTAATTGTAATTTGAGATTTTTTTAACTTTTAATTGTAAAATTCGAATACAGTATTTTTTAGCGAATTTCCACTGCAAAAATGTGTTATTGGAGCTGCCATCATGGTAAGAATCAGACCCATGATCTCCATCATCTGACCTCTAATCACTTTTTGATTCGTCATGTATAATTGCAACTTTAGGACGATTTGTTTCAAATTTGGCACAAAAATCGATTTTCGTTATAACTTTGGCAATTTTTGACGAATTTGGCACACAAATCGATTTTGTAATAAGATTGGACAAGTTTGTTAACCTGTAAAATTCGTTCAGCAGTTTCAAAATGGCGCCATTTCAAATCTTTAAAAAGTCATTGATTTTGTGTTTACATTTTTGTTGAAAATTTGGTTTTTTTATAGTAATCAGCGTTAAAAACTGCATACATATATGAATTATTTATTTTCAAATCAGTTGAATTTTTTGACGACAGTCAGGATTCATTTTCGTATATTCAGTGTAATTTCAAGTTTAAAATCTTAATATACACAAATTTTAATGTTGATTAATGGTGAGACCACAATCTGGAAAAGGTTCAGATAAAAAAAGTTTTGCAATTCGCTTCTATCACGTCAAACAGCTGGATGTTGCGATTATTGTATTGAAATTAGTTTCCATCACGGCACCGAAACAGCTATTCAGTGTTTGAAAGCGTTTTAAAAAATATGTTTTGTTTTAAAATAGTTTTGCTCTAAAATAAATTTTACCGTGGTCCCTTTTAAAAACAAAATGCACATTATTTACAACATGTAAGAGCACTTGGCGCTTATTACACAATGAAAATAAGGTAGTTTTATACGGTATAGAGTTTTAAAAGTTTTACCTTGTTTCATATTCTTTTGCACTTTGATATTATAGTTTTATCGAAGTGTTTCCTGATGGAAAGACTTTGTACTAGGTGAGATTGCTAATGTGCACAAACACTGCTCTTACTTTCTCACATTCTGTGAGCACTACTCCTGAAAACACTTGTCACGTCTACATAACTTATTGGCTTCTCACAAAAACATTTGTCACGCATATATAGTGTATCGACTTCTCAAAAAAACATTTGTCACGTTTACATAACGTATTGACTTTTCACAAAAACGTTTGTCACGCATATATAGTGTATTGACTTCGCGCAAAAACATTTGTTACGTTTACATAACGTATTGGCTTCTCACAAAAACATTTGTCACGCATATATAGCGTATTGACTTCTCAAAAAAACATTTGTCACGTTTACATAACGTATTGACTTTTCACAAAAACGTTTGTCACGCATATATAGTGTATTGACTTCGCGCAAAAACATTTGTGACGTTTACATAACGTATTAGCTTCTCACAAAAACACTTGCTACGCCTATATAACGTATTAGCTTCTCAAAAAAACTCTAGTCACGTCTACATAACTTATATATAGTATTATAAATTGTGTGTATGTGTGTGTGTGTGTGTGCTTGCGCGCGCGCGTACACACACGGAAAAATAGCGAGTAATGTTTCTTTTAGCCAAAACTTGTGTCTACAAGTTTTGAAAATTCGCTTCCATCACGTCAGCAAGACAGCTGAGTGCCACAATTATTTTAACTTGTATACGTCGATATAAATCGTAAAATACTCTATAGCTTAAATAGTAGCCTACTGCACACATATATCTTAATTTTGATTTCTTCGATTTAGGAACAAACCATTGATTTGGCTTGTTATGGGGAGCTACATTAAGATTTTTAGGGGGGGGAGTAATGTAGATATTTTTTTTGATAAGAGCACTGCAGACCACGAGGATGTAAAGCGGTTTTTAAAAATTATAATACATTCACACCTAAACGTTTGTGGTTATACAAAAAAAAAAAAAAAAAAAAAAAAAACTAGATGATAATAATCACTTTTTGGATTCATTACTGCGAAAAAGTGATTTTCCCGTTTTGATGCAATAACGTTTCCACGAGGGTCGCCTGTACAGAACCGAAAAGAAATAAACCGGTTAAGTATTTTATGATCTTCTTGGGCAATAAAAAGGACGGGGAAGAAGATTACCTAAGGCGTGCTGGAAGTGTTGAATTGTTCAGTTTAATCGCACTATAAATTACCTCGATAATCATCTAATTGTAGTTGGATAACGTGAGATAGAAGTACGAAGGCGGAGAAAAGGAGAAATATTGTCCGTGACATTACCGAGGAAATTGCTCTTTAATCACAGTTCCAAAGTCAAACTGCGACTCGGGCTTTAGGGTACATTGAGCTGGAACCATTAAACGTGTACTGTATTAGTGACGTGTAGATTCGGAATAAAATACTCGCTGATTAAAGTACTCGGAACGTTCCGATTTTTGAGTTCATCCACTCATATCGTGCACGGATACAGAATCTGAAGCAAAGAATTCGGAACAAATATTACAAGCCTGTTCGTATCATTTGGTTATTTCGACATAGTCATCGTATCGACATCCTCGCGTTACAAATGACTATCGATCAGATTAGCTAATGAGTTCGACATTTTAGCTTATTTAAATTTTTAATAACCGTGAGTAATAGTTTATATTTTGTTACTTAAAACAACAAAAATAGTACTATAATTTATTTTAGATATCATATATATATATATATTTCTCGAGTGTGCTCTCAGCATATGTGCTTTTTTCTCAGCACATACTATTCGTATAAGCATAAATGTGTTAACTTTAGGAAAATTTTTCAACCGGCTCTTGACATTGCAAAACGGTTTTGTTCTACAACTTACTGTTTGTTGAAAATGTTAACATTATCACACTTTAACTGTCAGGCAAAACGGTATCATGGATGCGCAGCTCATATGCGCATGCGCTGTATCACAAATCAGACAATATTTTGTATAATTTACGATGCTAACTTATTTATTATAAATAGACAATCCCATTACGAATCTCACTTTTTGCATAGCGTGCTTAGAACAATTTCAATATTTACTTAAAAGTCATTAAGCTTATTGGTTATGTGGCCCTACTGACAGTCCTCTATCCCTGCTCGTCTTACAAGCCGGTACAAGCATTTTGAATACCAAACACATGTTTTGGACACTGTTTTTACACAATTATGTTTGTGATTTCTTCTTCCATCGTGCATTTATCTATTGTTAATTTGGACATCGTAAAGTATGAAGCAAAATTAAAATGTCAAAATACAGTTAGAGGTTGTTGTGCACTTTGTAAAGTACAGTTAGAGGTTATTGTGGACTCCGTGATATACCAGGTAAGAAGCAAATATAATGTTCTAACATTTCGCATTTATTTACTTTTTTGTATTTGAATATTAGAATTTCTCATTACACCTCTCTTTAACAACAGATTAATGAAATGTATATACTACAATGACTCATCAATTTGTGATTATTATTTCAAACTAATTGCTTTTCGATTTATGTTTTCCCTTCCTTCCAACTACCGGCCTCACCCCAACGACTACTCTTATTCAAAAGGCTGTGTTTACTTAAAACTTTCATAGTGTGTAATTTCGTACGGGTCACCTGGTTGACAATAATAAAGAAAAAAATAAATAATTTATTAGGTTCGGATTTGACTGGTTGAAATGTTTATGCGCATGCGCCGATCGTTCATAATCGGAAAAATATTTGAAATCAGAGTCCCTCTTCAGTTTCGTGATGTAATGCGCAGAACGATTCTGCGCAGCTGATTCCGTTTCTGGATATCCAAGTCCTCTGATTCCGACCGTTCCGAGTGCTCTATTACGTTGGTTCACAATTAGCATTTAGCCACGGATCCCTAGCCAAACCTAAAACAGGACCGGATGAGACCTTTTTTCGTGACACTAATATCCAAAGTTTCATTACATTTGGCCTTAACTGTACGTTTAGCACTAATTTAATCTGATGAAAACATTGTAATAGTCATTTAAGTTAAGTACTGCATTCACTTTTGAAATGTACGTATGAGTTAATATTTCTTTTTAGTTTTAATTTTAGTTTGTTTGTCTGATAATAAACTGACAATTTCTTTTCTAGGAAATAAAACTAGTTATAATAAATAAATAATGAAACTCCCTCCAAGAAGGTGACGAGCAATTTTTTTCGTATTTTAAAAACGTTCTTCGACCACTTTCTTTTGTTTTTTTATTATTGGGCACAACGATACAAGCACACGGTTCTGAAGATTAATATTATCACCACCTATCGAGCCTTACCGTACCGGTAACTGTTGACAGTACAAAAAAAACGAATTAAATGTAATTTAAAAAAATCTATAGTTTTGGTAAGAATACAATTTGCTGTGGGACTAATACTTTGCAAGATTTTTTTTTAAAGGCAAACATGTTGATTTTCCACCCTCTATAAAATCAGTATTCGATGTTCGATATCGATCAAACAGTGTTCGATAGGTTCATTTCGTGCTTAACCATCCACATACTTTTCTGTAAAATTTGGTAATTCAAAGATCGTTTTTTAGAAAAATTAAGTTCTAGGTTTTGATTTTTTACACTCAACTTTAAAGTGTCATATATCCGTCAATAGTGGTACAACAACAAAAACAAAATTAAAAATAATTTAATTAGCTGTGATTTTGACAAGAATGATTTTTTAAATATTTACAGTGTTATAGGTAAAAAAGTACATAAAAAATCAATTTCGCCGCTTTTAACCCCCCACCACCCACTAAATGTATCAGTTAAGTTTACGAACACTTCAAAGAATATTTTTGAAAAGTTTGAGTAAAAATCAGACCATTTTGTTTTTTACGGGTTAAATGCTTCGTTTACTCTATCCGGTCTGAAGTAGGAACTTCAGGTCATGTGTCTGGTCTGATAGTGTAGCGGGCTGTAGGTCCTGTGAAGATCGACAATAATTACCTTCGCTGAGTTTCGCCTTTAACGTTAAGTGCACTTCTGATTGTATAATGGAATTACTCCAAACCTTTGATTGCGCATATAATGTTAAAGCCGCAATCTGTGACGTCTGCAAAGTTGAATACAAAGTTGTTACTTCGTACACGAAACTACTTATTAAAACTGAAAATAAGCGAACCCATTCGAAGATGATCAGGCGCTCCGACGGTCTGCTGATGTATTGAGGGTTTAACCATTTAATCGCCTTTTCACTATTTTTGGGGAAACTCTGCAAAAATTTTCCCCCAAATTTCACAGGGTTTACTGTATGAAATTGTTGTGAATATCCATATATTTTGTCGTTGATTTTCATCACCAGTTCGTCAGTCCCAATGATAGGCCTACACACAGCGGTCCTCATTGTTAACATTGGTACGGCCATTTGTAAAATCAATGCATCATTGCCTCCTGGGATTTCACTCATTATTCCTTGTTCATACGCATCACAAAGTTGGAAATAAATTTCAGTGTGTGTTTGTTTTTTGCCAACAAAACCTAATCACAAAAAGCACCTCACAAGTGGCGGAATTTGTTATTGCAGCGCAAAGTTTATCACATCACAGAGAGCAAAGTAAAAGTGATACAGATCTCATGCTACCACAGCTGGATACGTACGTTGTAACACCAAGATAGCGGCTGTTACTTTGTGGACAGCCCTCGTATTTATCAAACAAGAGCGGTAAACCATTGGTCCAACTGAGGGCTAACTTCATCACTGTAATAGAAATCAATATAGGTTCAGTAAATTAGGCGTATTCCCTTAAGAAGAGAGTTTGAATTGATAGTTTACCTTCATTGATTAATTGTTAACACTATCTGTACTCTCTCGATTAGTTTATACACATACTGTATATACATACACTAATGTAAGGAACGCATACATACATTTATATCAGTGTATGAGATGTCACGTCTTGCCATATTTATTCTTTTATTCCCTGAAGAAAACGATTTATCTTCTGAAAGTAACGTAAGAGTAAAACATTTTCTGTTTTATGTCTGTGTTATGTTGTGTCTGTGTTTTTGTTATTCGTTGGAAAACAGTTTGTCTTCACAATATGACTAGCTGAACCCGGTACGCTTTGCTGGCCTTAAACGTTTTCTTCGTTTTGCCTTTTCCCTTTCCTTACCTCCGGATAAAAAGCCATCCACCTGCAAATAATATACAGTGAAATCGCCAAGATCCATGAAAATCGGTTCACACTACATTTTATCGCCCGTGATTAAAAATTTACCCCATTTGAACCCTTAAGGGTGGAATTCTAGTAAACTGTTTATATGCCTCCTAAACGTATAAATTATATATCAAAATGCTGCTGTTTATATGCCAAGATATAGTGATAAAATGTAAAGTTCGTTTGTGCTTTAATCATTGAATATAAACGGACTGGAAGTGCAGCTAACATTATAAAAACGTGCGGGATTTTAGTGGCTGAAGTCCAAGTAACTGTCGCTACGAGCGCTGCATGCTGCAAGGACTGGGTGTGTAGACGTTTGAGAAAATAGACAGTATTACTTCTATATAATTGTAGTTGAATATTGTGCCGCAAGATACAACCAGCAGCGAGTGTTCACAAAGCTTTCATAGTTTTTATCATTGTACTAAGTTTACATTCAATGCTTAATTTCTTTAAGAGTGGATATTTTTAAAACGGTTTATCAGTGATACATGGGGAATGTTTGTATCGATTTCGGTGTTGTTTTGGATATTTTGTTATGAGTGAATGTATTTCGCTTTTAAATTATACTGTGTAATTGGGAAAGGAAGTTTAATTTTGCCATTTCCAATTATTTAAAAAAATCCGATTCGAAAGCTAGCGATAAAATACGAAAAATCAATTTGATTTTTCAAAACCCATTGAACATGTAGTGTTCAAATTTTGGTCCATTGTGAATCAAATCGGTGTACTCAGTTTGAAATACATACATATTAGCACGTTGACGTCCGCAATATCGTTCCGATTTTATCGAAACATGGCACAAAAATCACTTATGGTAATAGCTTGGACAAGTTCGTTACTCAGCAAAATTCGTTTAACAGTTTCAAAATGGCGGTTATTTAAAATATTTCAAAAATCATAACTTTTGTGAATTGCATTTTTTCGAAAATCTGATTCTACTATCGTAATCATCGTTAAACCTTTTTAATTTTCAAAACCGTTAAAATGTGAAATTTCATTGACAGTGGTCAGGGTTCAGAGGCTGGAAGAAAGTTAAAAAAAGGGTATGAATTAAAAAACTCGAATGGAAGTTTAAATGATAAAGGAAATTGCAAGTATTCATTATTATTATTACTTTTTAATATAAACAGAACTTACCATTCCATCTGTTTGGATATTTATCGAATACGCAAGTGCTATAAGCGTCATATAGTCTTTTGTGACAGTCTTTTGGGGAGAATCTCGAAAGAGGCAGCTTTTTTCCAAAATCATAGCACGAAGAGGAATGTAAAGTGTTAAATTTCAGGCTGTTTTAGTTCTGTTATAAATTTTTAATTGTTTATATTTGTGACGTATGTTTTAGTTTGATTAACTTATTGCACTACAGTAAACGTTAGTTGACAAAAAGTATTTGATCAGACAAACAGCCTGTCCTCGCAGTTTACCTTGATTGATTGTTAAATATGTGTACCCTGTGCCCTACTCCGTTGATTAGTGTACACTGACACACGTTAGCGTCTATATTACATCATGTCTGGCTATGTTTACATTTACATAACTTAACGCAAGGTCAATATTGGGTTTTATGCAAACCGTATCTCATAAACTTGAAATTTTATACATCCAGGCAGTGGTACTAAAGGCAGAAGCAATGATAAATAACAGCCACACGCAACTATCTCGCTGACGTGATAGAAGCGGATTTGTTAACTTTAACTTACCCATATTAAAATTCTGATTTCACCATTGCGCGCGCGCGTGTGTGTGTGTGTGTGTGCGCGCGCGCGCCCGCGTGAATGTAACACTTTCATATTACATTGAAAATACTTTCACTTATACGAATCACATTTGTACATCCGTTCGACACAATTGTTTCTAGAAGAAATTTTGTTTTTACGTTTTTCGCTAAAATTGTATCTGGCATTTTCGAGATCTAAAGTTTAGGCTTGAAACGAAAAGAACCTCGTAGATGCTGGACACAATTTTGCCATTTACCAACTGTGCTTCATCCCATTCATTTTGAACCGTCATTTACCAACTGTGATATACATTCCGTTCATTTTTAATTGTCATTTACCAACTGTGTTACATTCTCATTTACCAACTGTGTTACATTCCATTCATTTTGAACCGTAATTTACCAACTGATACATTCCATTGATTTTGAATCGTCATTATAAACTGTGATACATTTCATTCGTTTTGAACCGTAATTTACCAAATGTGATACATTCCATTCGTTTTGAATCGTCATTATAAACTGTGATACATTTCATTCGTTTTGAATCGCCATTTACCAACTGTGATACATTCCATTCATTTTGAATCAGTCTGCTTTTATAGATGTGTTTGAATTAATGTATTTGAAAGTAGATCTTCTTACCCATGGGCAGAATGAAGCAATCAGGCTGATGGATACTCTTGTATGAGGATCTGCAACTACAGTGGTCAGTCGGAAGCCAACCTAAGTAGGCTGCTGAAGGACGGTACTTTTAATTACTGTACGTTCATTAACGACCGACTTCATGAGCAAATAATAATAGCAATTTGTGTTTAAATGACGTCCCAGCTTTTCATTAATTCTATTTCACTCGTTTGGAAGTAAAATTAATAAACTTAATTTTGGGTAATATATGAAACGCAATAAGCAGTTAGTTGTGCGAGCATAAATATAGTCCTCTTGTGATTGTTGTGATTTAATTATTTTTGTAATTGTAGCGTTTACGTTCTAATAATAACGATAATTCGATGCAATTATCGATACACAGTCGTCAAAATTGAATTGTAAGTTAATAGTAAAACATTACTATCGATCTGGAATTCACTAGACTTTCTGATTTAGTATGCAGAGAGATTGGGATATTCACAGCATTCTGACTGCGCCTCTGACGTCCGGAAAAAATAGTGTAAACTTAACCACAAAGTAAACATTGCAAAGAAACAACTGTTTACTTTAAACCAGATGTTTTAGTAACAGCTGATATTGTACTGCTGCTCGTTTTGTCCCCTAGCCTATAAATGCAAGGTTTTTTGTATCAAAAGAACAACCAAAAATAATTTGTGAAGGGCTTAAAATTCTTTTTTATTATTGAATTTTCGTTGTAAAATGAACTTTTGGAGTGGTCTTCATTCATGGTAAGACCCAGGACCTAGAAATAAACAGTGGTGCTGAATTGTAAATAATTTGTATAGTGTTGGTTAAAAATTGTGTGTATGGGTGTGTATGTTTTTTTTGCGATGCCAAAAAAATGTGGCAAAGATCTTTTATAGACATCCTGGGGTAGGGTACCGTCACTCAAATTAAGTTCAAACTCAAGTTAAGATATACTGTTACTCACTAGAAAAACACCAAAAGCATTCCTCTTCTATAAACCCCTCCCCCCCACGGAACCGCCGCTATGCATTACTTCGTGGGAAGGTGGACTGGCTGACTGCCTACTCTTCTACAGCGTTAATTCTCCTTTCTCGATCCTCAGCCCTCAACCTCTTCATGACCACTGCAGCGAATCCCACAATGGCCCTTCAGTTGACCTCTGAAGCCATCATTGTCGCAACCAAACTTTCCGGTGCTGTCTCGCAGATATGTTTGCAGCTTCATCCTTTTCTCGTCGAATCTCAGACACCGGAAAAACACAGCTCCGCATCTTCCTCCACTGCTGAAAGACAGAGGGGACAAGCCGAGTCTGTTTCCAGCCTGAAACGAAACAAGTAAGCTCGGAAGCAACCGTGCCCAGTGTGAATCTGTGTGAGATAGAAATCCACCTCCCCAATATCCCTGTTGCACCAATCCTGGATGTTACCTATGAGTTGGTATGTCCATCGTTCATTTGTTGATTCGTCCCACTGTCGCTGCCATATCTCCAGGATCCGATTTCGCTTCTCTGTAATAGCCACTGTATGACTATACCGCGACTCAGCACTTCGCTTGCGCCAGTAGAGCCTCGCTCTTTCATCAGCCATCAGCTCCATTGGGGGTTCGCCCGCCACTACGCATGCAGCGTCGTAGGAAACTGTTCGGTAACCACTCACAACACGCAGTAACGCACGGCGGTACACCGCGCTAACCTTGCGCGCATCGCTCACGACCGTCATAGCTTGGCTTTAAATCGACGCTCCGTAAAGGAGCACTGAGTGTGTGTGTGTGTTTTAGCACGCTCACATTTACAGATTTGATTCAAACTTGGCACAAAAATCGATTTTGATAATAGCTTTGACACTTCGTTATCCAGCAAAGTCCGTTCAACAATTCAAAATGGCGGGATCATATCAAAACTTAAAAACAAATCATATTTTTTCTTAAAAGGTTTTTGAAAATTTGACCGTAAAGTTAAATTCTACACAAGATAGCATTTCGTACTTTTAAAATCGATTTTAATTATTTTTTAAAATAATTTCACGGCTGTCAGGGTTCGTTTTTATATTAAAAAAAATTCGTAGATAATAATCGTAACATGCAATACTGATTATTTATTGTAAAATCAGATTAACAAATAACGGCATGATTAAAAGAAATATTTGAGGAAATTCGCTTCAATCACGTCAACGAGATAGCTGCGTGCCACGGTACAAAGACACTGTACTTAAAATTCCATCTGGTCGAGGTTAATTAGCCTACAATAATTTCACATTGCCGGCAAATACAGTGCGGAATTCTTTATTCCGTGCAGCGCGAAGTTACCGCATTTAAATGCTAATTTTTTGTAAAAACAAAAACTAACAGAATTTGCCTAAATAAAAGGTACACCGTTCTTCTTAACAAGCTCTTCATCTTGTGCATTTTGTATTCGCTGAACAGTGTTGTTACTTTTTTAAAACTCTAATTTGTGGATGATTATAAAATGTTAACAAGCACGAGCTTTATGTTTACTTTTTTACAATTTACTTTCTGCATTAATCTCGTGGGCTATGAATTTCTTGTGCACATTTATTGTTTTAATTATTGTTTTTTGCTTACCTTAAACAAAAAATAATAATTGTGTTCGCGTTTATGTGGCATTATTTGAAAATTATATAGGTTGGGTGTTGAAATTATTTGTTTTCTTTTTAATACGATTTACAGAAAAAAAAGTCACGCGTAATGCGGTAAGTCACGAAGTAACATTAAATTCATATTGGCAGGTACGAGATTATATCACAGCATTATACAAAGCATGTTTCATATTGTGATGTAATGATATACTGCATTTGCAGCTTAAAGTTGAGTCACGAAAATGTGCACTTCAGTCTAGCCTCAGCTTCCGTTGCGTTAGTACAGGCACATTGAACCTCCAAATCTCAAGTTTGGAGGACAAAGTGAGCCAAAACTCGATCATAGTCAAGTTAATTAACGATCTGTCGGTTTTATCGTGTTAAAGCAGAAACATTTAACCTCCCATCTCAAGTTTACCGGATAAACTATACCAAAACAAGACCACGGTAAACTTAATTAAAGATCTATCGGTTTTACCGTGTTACAGCAGAAACATTTAACCTCCAAATCTCAAGTTGGCAGGACAGAGTGAGCCAAAACACGGTTATAGTCAAGTTAATTAACGATCGATTTTACTGTACCTTAGTTAATTAACGATTAAGTTGATCTATCGATTTTACTGTGCTACAGAAGAAACATTGAACCTCCATATCTCAAAGGCAGGAGAAACTACCAAAAACAAGACCATAATAAACGTAATTAAAGATCTATCGGTTTTATCGTGTTGCAGAAGAAACAATCACAAGTTGGCAGGACAAACTTACCGAAACACGACAATAGGAAACGTAATTATAGGTTTATCGATTTTACTGTGCTACAGAAGAAACAGTAAACCTCCAAATCTCAAATTGGCAGAACAAACTGTACCAAAACACGACCGTAGTAAACTTAGTTAAAGGTCTATCGGTTTTATCGTGTTACAGAAGAAACAATAAACCTCCAAATTTCAAGTTGGCAGAACAGACTTTACCAAAACACGACCGTAGTAAACTTAGTTAAAGGTCTATCGGTTTTATCGTGTTACAGAAGAAACAATAAACCTCCAAATCTCAAGTTGGCAGAACAGACTGTACCAAAACACGACCGTAGTAAACTTAGTTAAAGGTCTATCGGTTTTATCGTGTTACAGAAGAAACAATAAACCTCCAAATTTCAAGTTGGCAGAACAGACTTTACCAAAACACGACCGTAGTAAACTTAGTTAAAGGTCTATCGGTTTTATCGTGTTACAAAAGAAACAATAAACCTCCAAATCTCAAGTTGGCAGAACAGACTGTACCAAAACACGACCGTAATAAACTTAGTTAAAGGTCTATCGGTTTTATCGTGTTACAGAAGAAACAGTAAACCTCCAAATCTCAAGTTGGCAGAACAGACTTTACCAAAACACGACCGTAGTAAACTTAGTTAAAGGTCTATCGGTTTTATCGTGTTACAGAAGAAACAATAAACCTCCAAATCTCAAGTTAGCAGAACAGACTGTACCAAAACACGACCGTAGTAAACGTAATTAAAGATCTATCGGTTTTATCGTGTTACAGAAGAAACAATAAACCTCCAAATCTCAAGTTGGCAGAACAGACTGTACCAAAACACGACCGTAGTAAACTTAGTTAATGGTCTATCGGTTTTATCGTGTTGCAGAAGAAACAGTAAACCTCCAAATCTCAAGTTGGCAGAACAAACCGGGTCAGCGAGAGAAAGTTAGGCAAGGTCGTCTGTTGTCCTTCGCGCTTTACTCTCGCCTTGTTATACGGCGCTAACGTAACACAAAGTAGGTCGCCTATGAGACATTCATTTCCGCACATGCACTCGAACGTGTTGAAACTTGCTGTTCAGATTGGTTGAAATTTTGTCGAGTTAATATAGTTGATATAGTGTCATAATATGGAGCAGAATTGCCCCCGCAAGATTCCTCCTAAACACAATGTAAACATCCTGGAATAAAACATGAACTGTCTTGAGTAATGAAGTTTAAATTCTGATCTAGCAAAAAAATCTTCATTAGGTTAACATTGGATCTTTGAAGGCCAATGGTTCAAAGCTCGATGGGGCCTATTACACTATCAAAGATATTTGTCAAATATCTGTTAAATGTTTGATGAATCGTTCACCATATCTTGTTCAAATATTTGACAAAGTTATACAACAAAACATATTACATTTGTCAAATTTCTTTGATCAGCTGAGTTATTAACTAAATATATTTGGGGGTTTACTCAAGTGCAGTAGCTGTAATGGTCGAAAAATGTTGACTTGTTATATTACTGCATTAAGCGCTTATCTTGCTGTGGCGCTACTAAATACAAAGAGAGCAAAACGAAAAACAAATTTGGTTCCGACCACGGTACAAAAGAAAGAGATATTTGATGAAATACCACTATTGTTAAAGAATTGCATTTGGAAGATCGTGATTCAAATAGACGATTTTTAAGAATGAGTGTATTTTAAATCTCGGTTTTTGTAATCATTAGTTGTAATCCATAAACACTCTTCTTTTTCATATTGTAGAATTGATATTTTTATTGCTTCAAAAGTCCGTGACAATTTCGCCATCGTTTTAAATTGGATGCAACGAAAGGAACGGATGGAATGTGACAAACAGAAAATGACAAAATTTAAGGTTATACCTAAGTATTTTGAAAGTTTTGTCAAAGATTTATCAGAGTTTGATAAAGTGGTTAGTTCATCGAAGAACGGTCAAATTTATTTTATTAAAGATCTTTGATCAAAGAAATCTGACGTTTCTATCATATGATGTGATGATATGCTCTCAAGGGATGTGATATTTTAATTTCTAAATAACATATGTGGGCGTACATACTTATTATTAAAAAAAAGCAACTCTCTCACTGACAGGATGGAAGTGAATTTCTATATTAGCATTTTAAACTTTCATATTACATTGAAAGTACGAAAATGTATCCTGATCGCCTTTAAACTTTCTTAATTTCAACGTATTTTGAAAATTCAGTATGCTAATGTTGCAGTTCTTACACCTGATTGCGATGGTGAAATTGTATTTTGATAAAAACTTAAGGTAAAAATGTACTGACTTTTTACAGATTTGTAGTGGACACATTTTGAAGCTGTTGAACGAATTTTACTTGTTATCGATCTTGTTCAAGCCGTTATCATAATCTATTTTTACGAAGTTTGAATCAAATGGGACCAAAATTTGCGAACGTGAGGGTCCTAACATTTACACGCTCTCTCTCTCTCACACACACACACACACTCTCTCTCTCTCTCTCTCTCTCTCACACACACACACACACACACTTTCTCTCTCTCTCTCTCTCTCTCTCTCTCTCACACACACACACACACACACAGACTTTCTCTCTCTCACATACACACTCTCTCTCTCTCTCTCTCATACACACACACAATCGGTGTTCATTTCAAGTTACCGGGTCTTAACCACGATGGCGGTCAATAGCTAATTTTTCCAATTTATAGAACCACGTCTCTGTTGTATAGTCTCTGATAATATGCTAACTAATCCTTGAGTACATTTTCGTACAGGTTATTTGGTCCTTTATAATTATGTTGTGCACGGTAGTAATCAATATTGGTTGCTTGGTTAAGTTTTCAAACCGGTCCACTGATGTCCTCGATATGTCACTTGTACTGTCGATCAACACGCGCTTTTAATGTGTAAATAAACAAATATAAAATTAAAACCGACACGTTTGCTCACCAGATGTGTTTACATAAATTAATATGTAAGCGGTTTTGTAATGCTTACGTCATTCAAATGCACAATAATTTTGTAATAGCCTATTGTGTTTTCTTCTTGCTTGTTATATAGTGTAACGTAATATTTCGCATTATCCTTTAGTTGTCAATGCAATATGTATTGTATCGTGTAGGGTCTGTAGGCATGATGAAATAAGTCAATAGTCCGTCAATCAAATTCATATCGGAAGTATTTGGGTCCGGTTTGTTCTCCAATTTGAGTTTCTTGCGAATTTCCATCGGTTATTTCTTCAAATTTTCTGTCACGTGATGCACTTAAATTACTTAAATCGGAAAAATGAGTTGGCGGCTGTCGGCAGTAACAAACTTGGAGGAATTAAATATACTGTTCGTTTTTGGAGGTCGTCTTTACGTAGGGAAGAGGTTATGGTTACTCGTCTTCGTATGGGTAACTCGCTTTTGACACATGGTTTTCTGACAGGACGCGGGGACCAACCTGTTTGTGAGCTTTGTGAATCATACATCACAATGGAACATATTTTGCTGGCTGGAACATATATTGTAATGGCTTGAGGAACCTGCGCCGGCTACTAGGATTAGGCAGTACTTTGAAAGATGATGATTCTGCTATTGACCGAGTAATAAATTTTTTGAGTCGCTTAAATATATTTTATAAAGTTTATTTAACATTTATTATTATTATTACTTTTATAATATTATTTGTTCGTATTTACATTCCTGTCGTATTTTATGTATAAATATTATAATAATTTATTACTTTTTATTCAAAATACCTTAATCTTTTTACCTTTATGATATTTTATTAACTATAATTAATTCCTTAAACTTGAGCTATTTCAAATTTTGATTTGAACTTTGGAAAATTCTCTTATTTTGAAGTGGGCAATTTTATAACTGGTAATCTCTTTCCTATCCTGTTTTTGGGCGATGATAATTTTTCAGGTTTTTCGCAAACAAAATTCGGAATTAAAAAAAAAATTAAATTAACACCGATTCTGACACATATAAGTCTACTGATAACAAAGTGATGGTTACAGTATTATAATGTTTATATGCTTACTTATATGGATTATTATGAATGAAGTGGTTATGTGTTGTTTTCTTTCTAAAAAGTGTGTTGATTAAAGGGTTCGGTGAGTGTTGATATGGAAAGGCGATTCATAATTAATTTGAATTTCGGAGTCGTAACAACAATGATTTTAAATTCGATTAGTTTTTAAAAATTCATTTTATCCAGCTGCGTATCTTGATTATTGAGTTTTTTTTGACACCGTACAACTCTCTGAAGTTGTAAAAAACACTAGAAGTTTGGAATGGTATTAATTTATCTATGCACTGGGTAAATTGTAAGAGTAGAACTGGTGGGATGTGAGGATTGATTTGTCAACAGACACGAAGTGCTAATTTTACTTTGCTTTGATCGTGTTCATGTTAACGTAACTAAACTATGTCCTGCAACTCGACATCACTTGTGTAAATACGTTTCTAATTAATTACTTTGGAGCAAGGCTGACGCGCTTCAAATTTGATAGCGTCTTTACATTGAAACACATTATTTAAAAATGGCTAAAAGAAACCGTTATAAGCTCAAGCAAAACTTATGGGTCAACAGCTCTCAAATAAATTCGTTTTAAGAGTTATAGACGTAAAAAACTGCGTAAATTTTGACTCCTGTATCGTAATTCTTCCCTTAAAGTTTCGTACACCGATTTGACTTACAGATTACAATTTAAACATATTTTTTCGAATTTATACCGGCAAGAAAAGTCGATACATAAGTCGACATAAAAAACCGAGGCGTAAATCGATTCTCGAAGAATCATTTCTTCGTGGATATTACAACCAGTACCTTTTGGGTTTGTAAGAGAGATTTTTTAGGTAAATTTAAATAGTGTCGTTAGAGCTGATTTGAGAAAAAAAACATTTTGTAATCATTTTTAAGGGTTCTTTGACCAAAAATTGTAGTAAACTCAATTTTCTTGAAAAAAATATGTATTTATTTTTGATGTTGACCATAAAGTGCACACCAGGTCTCCTTATTTTGAACACAATTTCTGGTGTTCCTCACGTGCAATCAGTTTCTCCATTTTAATACAATTTGGACTTCAGCTATAAATATCAGTGAGAGTGGAAACATTCTTAGTTTGATGCTTGTAGACATTTTTGTCAACAAAATAGTTAGACAATCATTGTATTGCTTGATATGTGCTAAAAGGATACAATTTTAATGGCAGAAGCAATAGATACAACAAGCAGACATCTTCGAACTACAAGAACTTATCTTACAGCGGCATGGCTGAAGTAAATTCTCTGGTATGAGGCATAAATGTGCGGGCGTGTGCTAAAAGGATAGAATTTTAATGGCAGAAGCAATAGATACAACAAGCAGACATCTTCGAACTACAAGAACTTGTCTTACAGCGGCATGGCTGAAGTAAATTCTCTGATGTGAGGCATAAATGTGCGGGCGTGTGCTAAAAGGATAGAATTTTAATGGCAGAAGCAATAGATACAACAAGCAGACATCTTCGAACTACAAGAACTTGTCTTACAGCGGCATGGCTGAAGTAAATTCTCTGATGTGAGGCATAAATGTGCGGGCGTGTGCTAAAAGGATACAATTTTAATGGCAGAAGCAATAGATACAACAAGCAGACATCTTCGAACTACAAGAACTTATCTTACAGCGGCATGGCTGAAGTAAATTCTCTGGTATGAGGCATAAATGTGCATTGCAGTTTTTGGTTTTCAGATTTGTAGTACCCATACTCTTCTGAAGATGTGTCTTCATATAACGGGTGAAGGCAACAAATGCAACTGTGGCTAGATGTACTTCAAGGAAAATTGATAAAACGGCTTTAGTCAACGGTGTTTCCTCTTTTCTGTGCAAGTCGTAAACAAAGTGCCTCTAAGCTGAATAATGCTTCTTTACTTAGTGTTGGCTGTTAGTTAGATTAACGTATCAAAACACCACTACATTTCTTTACGTAGTTATAAGCCGTTTTTTGAAGTGCTGCTTTACGCGCGCTACGACAAATTTTGTGCTGCAGTGAAATCGAATTGAGAGTAACGGAAGACAAAGTTGAAGAACTCACGAACAGCTGGTTATCACAGCGATGTTAATCAATGAGGAACAATAATTATATATTATAAAATCAAGTGATTTGACCATAGATAGACGATTTTGTTCGAAAACTGAAAGGCGAGAATGGAATGAATATTAAATAAAGTAACGGTAGAATTAGAAGTTCGTGTTAAAATGAATAAAATATGTGAAATATTATTACTGATACATTTTTGCAATAAGAACATAAAAACGTATAAGGCCGCGAAACTACATTTTTAAGTGAATATATGCTCGATAAGGTAAATTTCGAGCAGTAAATTTCGAGTTTGTGGTGCAGTAAAGTCGAATTGAGAGTAACGTAACGAAGGGACCTCATTTAAAGTAAGTCAGGAACCTCATTTAAAGTAGATCCCGGTTACCGGTGTAAACAGGGTCATTGACAAGTATAAGTTTGAAGGCGCTTAGTTTTTACGCATCATTTAGTATATAATTTAATAGTTGGGACACATACTGTCAGTGAGTGGAGTACTCAAAATTTTAGACATCTGTGATAACCTAACCTGACCTGACCGTAACCATAACCATTTTTCCGGCTTTCCGTAGCAATTTGACATCCGAGAACGTTTTGTTGTTAGTTTCAGTGAAAACCAAAGTTCTTTGCAACCTCGATTTTGGATATATTTTCCAAAATCTTATTCCCGCTGTGAATACAGACGCTATTTTTGCTTATTTAACGCACGTGTTCCTGTGTCTGCTTTCACGCAATAGTTTCTTAAACTAGATACTTCCAAAATAATTTGAGATGTGTTTTTTAAAAAGCCCACATATTCGTCAGGAAAAGACCCTGACAGTAAACACGTTTTACCGGTAGTTACAAATATGTTAACATGTATTTACCTGTATATTCAATTCACTCGCTATATAGCGCGGCTACTGAGATGGAAGTTTATTCAAATCATTATGGATGTTCACGTTCAAAGCATATCTCATGTCTTTATCTGTGTTTGTCATGGATGTTTCGTTGTATAATATCAACCTTAGATGTGTTCTATTTCAAAATATTCCCCATTTTGGTTATTACAATACTTCACTGCATGTAGTTTCTTCTACTGTGATCTTCATCAAGTCGGATTTCATTCTTTTGTTCATTTTCAAAGGCAAGACTGGTCGAGAAAGGACAGTTTCGTAATTCAGAAAGCCTTAGAGGTTGAAACCTCTT
Organism: Callitettix versicolor; assembly: GCA_022606455.1. NCBI lineage: Eukaryota > Metazoa > Arthropoda > Insecta > Hemiptera > Cercopidae > Callitettix > Callitettix versicolor. Next base: position 32,433,561 of record CM040184.1, read on the forward strand.
TGATTTGCTAACGTAACTGTTTACACTATCTTGCCTGAAGATCCGTTGTTTTTCTTTCTTTATGGTTTCACGTTTGTGGTGTCCAAGTAATAAAATAAGTTCTGAAAACTAACCTTACTACTTAGGCTGCACCCTCTATGGTAGTACAGAGAGTAATATAGACTACCTGGCAAGATGTCCGGGATATCCTGCATACTGTACAGTCTCCGGTGATCAATCGCTGCGATCAGGAAGGTCACTGCCACTAAACAACAGACTTTGACTGACGGAAACTCTTAGAATGGACTGGTAAAAAGGAAAAGTGTTTTAATTAGCACCGAACTGGTTGTCGGATTTAGATGTAGAGAGAAAAGAAAACGCACTATCGGTCGAACAGTTCGAACTTCAACTTGTGGTCGCTAACGTTGCGAGTTTGAAACTGAAGCAGGCGGTCAGTACAGGTGGGCCGTTAGAACCGTTGGATGTTTGTTTAAGAAACAATTAAATGACTTTACGTAACAGCGTTTGTTAAGTTCTGCAAATCATAATCCTTTTAATAAGTCTTTAAAAGGACTTCCTTAGTCTTAAGATTGGAAGCTTCCTGCTTTGTAATGATAGGGCAAAAACCACTTTTGTAACATGCGCAAGGTTGTACATTGCAATCGGATTTGAAGTACAGTAATCGAAATTAAACCTCTTTGAACTTTAGACGCACGAATTTGTAAAGTAACTAACTTTGTGTATGGAACATTGAATGGACTGTTCTAGCGATTGGTCTGACACCACATTATTAAACTTTCTTGGCCGTCTATTGAAAAACGAGTAAAATACTCTTAATATTAAAGGCCCAACACTGAGCATGACTGTGATATCTAATTACAGATTGTCGTAGTATACGGCTCTCTTGCTGACGTGATAGGAGCGAATATACAGAAGTACTTATCTTTATTTTACCCTTTTTTTAAATTACGTTTTGCACCGTAATAATAATAATAATTTCTTAATTTCAAGGGATTTTGAAAATTCAAAACGCCAATCTGTGCAGTTTTTTAACGCTGATTACTATGGTCAAACCTGATTTCAAAACATTTAAGTGAAAAAAGATAAGAATTTATAAAGATTTGAAATGACTGGAACTATTGGAACGAATTTTACTGGTTAACGACCTTGTCCAAGCTATTACAATAATCGATTTTTGTCTTAAATTTGAATCAAATCAAACAACACACACACACACACACACACACACACACACACACACACACACATATATATATATATATATATATATATATATATATATATATATATATATATATATATATATATATATATATATATATATATATATATATATATATATATATATATATATATATATATGGTCTAGTGGATAGCGTGGTCTAGTGGATTTAGGCTTACCCCGAGGACCCGGGTTCGATTCCCGGCGATTGCTTGGCATTTTCATACGCTATAAATCATCCATCATCGTCTGCATTAGCCCAAGTGTGCACAATAGGCGGACGTTAAACACAAAAAAAAAAAAAAATATATATATATATATATTTTTTTTTTTTTTAACGTTTAACGTCCGACTATTGTGTACACTTGGGCTAATGCAGACGGTGGGGATGATTTATAGCGTATGAAAATGCCATGCCTCGCAGGGAATCGAACCTGGTCCTCGGGGTGAAAGTCTAGTACGCTATCCACTAGACCACCGAGGCGGCTATATATATATATATATATATATATATATATATATATATATATATATATATATATAAAGTGATCTAGAGGTCAGGTGCTCATTTCAAAGTACTGTAAGATGTACACCCCCATTGGCTTTCAACGATCACAAATTAACCTTATAAAAGAGTGTTTAAAATACTTGCTTACTTTTTAAATATACATTCATTAACCAAGAGTGCATTCATTAAGTAAGTGTTTATTTCTGAATACAAATGATTTATTCCCGGAGTTGTTTTGCATTTGCGTTTAACGCAGATTTTATGCGGGAATTACTTAAATAAATTTTAAAACACTAAAGTACTGCACTTACCGTGACATTTGTTTAACCGTTTTGCTTAATAAATCTGGAGATAGAGCGCAGCAAAGTCGTACCCACACAGTGGTGCCATTGACTGAGAAATATGTTTTTGTTGCCAACTTTAGAACTCTGTATGTAGTACACATACACCATAAATATATAAAACCAATATGGCAGCCTCTTACTTAAAGTACAAACGTGACTGTTGGGTACGTGGAATACGCTATGAACTTTATCAATTTACGTATGCCTAGGCTTACGTTATATCTTGACGTACGGGAGACGCAAGAAAACGTTAAATATTACAACTGTATAATATCAAACGAATATGTTCAAAGAAAAATTTCATAGATTTTTTTAAAAAGTTTTAATAATTGTTTACATTTTTTTGTACAGAAAATTCTGATCAGAAAAACTACGAACAGAGAAGAGAAAAGTTGTTCTATTGTCATGTAATTTAGAAAAGAATTTGTTTCGCAAAGATTGATTGTTATACAATTCTATCAGTAAAATAGAGAATAAATATTTCAAAACAAGTCTAACATAAATTTTATTAATAGAAACAGGTTTAAATAAAACACTGCAGCACAATTAATCGCGGCACGCAGCTGTCTCGCTGGCGTGAATTTGCTGAAATATTTTGTACCCTACTTTAAAAAACTTTGATTTCGTTATCGTAATAATTAAAATATGTTTATATTGGTATTGTAAAATTTCAAAATGTATAACAATACAAAAACGGACCATGACCATTGTCACATTATTTTTTTTTAATTTCAGTTGATTTCTGGTATTTAAAATTCTAATTTGTATCGCTATTTACGATGTGAAATCAGATTTTCAAAAATATTGAACACAAAAAAGTTATTGATTATTAAAGGTTGGGAAACGAACTTGTTCAGGCTGTTACCAAAACAAAAATCGAATTTTACGATGCCAATTTTCAAAACAAATCGGACCAATTGCGAACCTTAGAGTGCTAAACACACACACACACACACGCGCGCGCGCGCGCTCGTTAACGATTTACTCAAAAAGTGATACAGAGGTCAGGATCGGTGCTCATTTCAAGATCCTTGGCCTGGGTCTTGTTAGCCGCTCCAAAATCTCATTTTCCAAACAAAATTAGCTAGCAAGCCTCAACAACTGTTGTGGATAGTTCAGCTTTTTCGATTTACCATGGGACCGTCATTTTTTAAAAATTTCTATTCAGTTTATTAATTTGCGATTATTAGAAAATGAAATTTTTTTATTAGTTTGAATTCATTATGCATAGATAATTTTAACGAAATCAGTCGACGCGTTTATTCTATTACATGTCCACCGATACGTAGGCTACTAAGAGATTGACAACTAAGCTGCATAGATCAGACAGTGGGTTATGTAACCGCCGTGCAGAGTGATTGGATATAGCACAAGGACTAAAGAAAATGCAAAGTTTAGGCCTAAGTGTGTTAGTGAAAGCATAATAACAAAGTTGACACACTCTCTCAAGGTCACACACATGTCGCGTACGGTACTTACTTGTCATCCTTTAGGCGATTATAGCGCAGTATTGTTTAATGCAGTTTACCTACGTGCCTGCGGCTTCGGCTAATCCGTTTCTTGAAGAGGCAACTTAGCCGGGTGTTTTTTTTTCCAAATTGTTTGATGTTTTACTCCAGTTTCATACTTAACACTGATCCCTCGTCCTAAATTAGTCTAACTGGCATAAAGTATGGGCGTTAAGCAAAAAAAAATCTTTTTTCTTCCTCCACCATTGCCGTTAAATATAAACGCACTAAAAGAATAACCCTTATGAGAGATATGTGAGCACACGCTGCTGGTAGGTTGTGCAGGAAGGAAGAGGAAATTGCAGGTTACATAATTTATTGTGAGGCTCTTGCTAGTAGGAGACTACGGGTTTTTGGTTTCCAAGACCCTAGGGATCTTCAGCAGAGTGAGCTATTCAGTGGCTTGCTGGGACTTATTAGGAACACCAATCTGCTGAACTAGGCATTTTAACAGGTTTAGTTGCACAATAGGTCAGTCGATCGCAGTGCCTGTGGTCGTACTATCTCTTCCTCTAGTATCTAATCTAATCTAATGTGAAGCGGAATTAATACTATGGCATATGTTTCAAAGTTAAGTCCGTTTTTCAGTCAGCCTAGTGTTGTACTGTATTGATTAAAAATATCAACAGAATACGGTAACCGTACAAATTAAGCAGTACGGAAAGTTTTCTGGGCTGCATAATAAATATGGTTTTGTTTGTATAGCTGTTTAATAGAGCCAACATTTCCCAAATGTCATTTACCGTGAATGCGGTGGTCTGTTTTCGTCCAAACAATTAATTATATTCCGATAACGTTGGATTTTCAAATATGCTGTCGAAATTGTATTAACTTTTTTTTGTAACGTCGAACGGGTTCGAAGTGAATGAAATTTTTATTTCCAGTTGGCAACTTAATAAATAATTTATTTATTCAAATCGTCTTTAACAGACCACTCGACCTGTTTCAACTTTAATCTGAAATCGTTTCGCCTGATACAGTTATTATATTTTACTAAAGTATTTTCATTGGAAAAATGAGCTATTGGTGCAGTGGCCATTGTAAGACTCAGATCGTGGACCTTGAATGAGCACACCAGCTCACTGTTTTTTGAGGGGGTGTGTGTGCATGTGGTGCTTTAACATCGCAATTTCAGTCCTATTTAATTCGAACTTGGCTTTTTTGTCATCTATTTTAATAATTGGTACAAGTACGTCAACCAGCAAAATTCCTTTACAGTTTCAAAATGGCAGTTTCGTCAAGTCTTCATAACATTATAGTTTCAAGTGTTTTTCGAAAATCTGATTTTACCACTAGTAATCGTTAAAATTAAGAAATTCGTTGAAAGCGGTCAGGTTCCATTTTCGTATTTTTAATTTAATTTGAAAGTTTAAAATGCTAATATATGTAGATTTTACTGCTGTTTATGATGGTGGAATCAGAATTTCAAAATGGGTAAGAGGTAAGAGAAAAATACTTTTGGAAATTCGCTTCTATCAAGTCAGACAGACAGCTGTTTGCAGTGATTATTCCTTTCACTTTCTATACGATTGTAAAATGACTTACGTGTTATTATTTTGACTGATAAAATTCGGTGCAAGAATTCTGATCGAATTATGAGAGTTCGGTCATTTAGGCCTATAATTGTAACAAATTATTATATAAAAACTATAGTCATCATTGTATCTGCCGTTGCAAAAGAAGTACATAATAAATTGTATCGAAATATTTGAATTTTTTCGCCTCAACACATGAAACCTGTAGATTTTTCTATCGACACTGGTTTTTTTTAAACAAACGAATGAAGATAAATTTGCCATGAAACAATAGTTGTGTATTTATTGAACTTGAGTTCACATTGAACGAGAGATGTAATTTGAAAATGTTTTCTATTACTGTACTGGAAAATTACAAAAAAAACGTTTTGAAAAGTATGATTTTACCAATTAAAAACCATTGAAGAACCTCTACGTTAACAAACTTTCTTAGGATCCCTTAAATAACTTTTCGGTATGTTAAAAATCATACTGAAAGTTCTTCAACAAAATTCACATACTCGTAAAAGTCATACTTTTTTTATTTAGCCTAAGTAGTGTAAATAATAAATTAGTGTTAAGTTTACTACATTACATTAAGAGATTATATTTACATTAAGAGATTCCGGATCACGCTATAGCCGTCTGATTTAAAGGCTTCGTCCAGGGGTGAAACTTTAAGGAAAGGAAATTGTTAATGTAGTCATCTTTTTTCCGCTAGGAGTGTTATAATTTTGTAATATCGTTTGCAGTTGAATACTTCCTGAGGGAATAAATTCGGCTACAAACTAACATGGAATGTTGTGAATTTAAAATCCGTGGTAGGGGATGAAAGCGGTCATGTCGGACAAGTAACTAGGATAACTCGTCGGAAATTTTCAAAGCAATTTATTTTAAAATAGTAGTGGATACAAGCGAAGGTTCCTGTAAGGTTCCACTGAAAGGTAAAAGAACTTTATATTGTTGGGCCTATACGAGTTACATAGGTTATTCGAAAGCGATGTATGCAAAGTTCATTTATTACAGAAAGACACGCACACAAATCCTATTATAACTTCTGGATTCAAGTAACTTTCTTTGTAAATACATCTAAATTAGATCACATAGCTGTGTATGTTCTTTATGATCCCATTTCATTAAAATTTGGCACACAAATTAATTTTGATAATACCTAACACGTGATGTACCACGAAGAAGTAATAAAGTTACAAAAAAATTTGCCTAAACATTATAACACGCTGGTGTTTGGAGAAAGAATATATCGGCAGTAAAAGCAAAAAGAACTGTGTACTTTCACGCTTGTGTGTGTGTGTTGAACAGCTGTTTTTAGTTAGTTTTAAAAGAAAATTGTGTTTTGTATTGAATTACGTTTGTACAAGACATTTTTTCCCAAACGTAACAAAAGTTTATTTTTACGGCTGTTTATTCGGTATTTTTCTAAATTATATTTTTTTACATCACTTTTGTTCTATAAACTCTAGTGTATTGGAAATTTTCGTACAACATATCGGTTTGAGGACTAAGCAGTTTAGGAAAATCAAAAGTGTGTACCTTTTCGTCGGACTCACTTATATGCAAATGTTTAAAAGAGTGTAAGGTAAAGGAATGTTGTAAATTCGCTTCCATCACGTCAACTAGACAGCAGCATGTCTTGCTTGTTATATTCAAATAGCCTTGCTAGACAAGGACGAATGCTATATTGTTTTTACTAGCCAAAATTCTAAAATCGTTAAAAATGAATGCCTCTAAATAAATTGTGTTTGTACTTTCGCTCAGGATCGATTTCGTAACTTCATCTGTCTGTCAAGAAATTTGCAAGCACCATAACGAGTGAAAGGATCAATCGATTGACTTGAAATTTATAATACTAAACCATAATGGCTTGGAATAGAACTCTATTGTTTTTCAGCCTTTTTGCTCAAAAATTGCAGGGACTGAAGGAACATTAGAGGGGTGGGGTTGAACATTTTATTTCGATTGAAGTATCGTATTTAAAGGGAATTTCGTGTTGAACCCTAATATGCCACTGGCTTTGGAAAACAGTTTTTTAATCAAAAGTGTATATTTTGACAACCGAAATAAGGGATTTTCAGCTCTTAAAGGGCAATTTTTTGAATTTTTAGCTTGTATCTCAATAGGGACATCTAAGGTATCAAATATATCGAATATATTATGCTTGATATTTATTTATTTATACCAGAAAAAAATTGTCACAATTAATTACAATGATGATACATAGTAGTCTAGTCTGCAGAACGAAAACATACCGGTGTGCAGTCTGGTTACCTTATAAACTAAATAGAACGCAATTAACATTAATATAACAACAAAAATTCTAACTGTTTTCTTTAATCCATTTTTCATATTCTTTTTAACTAGGTTTTTATTTTTTAAAGTCTTTAAATCATTAGGCAAGTTGAACACAGGCGCGTAAATAGAGGAGGGTTACGAGGTGGAGCAAGAAAGTTATAAATAGGACGAGCCATAATATTGGTGACCAGTATAGAAATAGTTTTTGAAGATGGAGGTTCTCCGAAACGTGTCAACGAAAGAAGAATTGACGAAGCTAAGGAAGGCAGATTATTATACTGAACATAGTAATTAGGCAACTTGTTAAAAGTTATTATTGCCTTAATGTAGCTATCCTTAATGCTTTCCCCGCAGGGGCTACAGGCTTATGAGAGGATTTAGACGTCCCTCGCGGTACCCGAGTCTAACACATTTACACTTATGACTTTAACACTTTACACTCACACTTACATTTAGGGAGGTGTGTAGTAGCCTCAATGTGCTATTCACCTTAAAATAACAACAACAACAACAGTCCTTAATACTTATCGATTTATTACTTTTTGGCAGAAGACAATTTTTATTTTTAGTAGCCTAATACTTGAAGAATTTTTAAATTTATCAGAAAGTACATTGTAATTAAATCTGACTGATTCAAGAGTAAATAGTTTATCAATATTGAGTGTTTTACAATGAGTAAAAGATGTATTTTTATGTATAGGGTCCGCCAATGAAACGGGATGATTAAATACAGTAATTGGTTTTTGAAAAACCACTTTTTTAATATTTTCTTAGTAAATAATTGAAAGTACATGAATAGCCATTATGGGTACAATAAGAAAATATATTAGTTTCTGAACACTACCAAATGTCCTCCATTGTAGTTACGGCATTCCTGGAGCCTGGCTTGGAAGTTTTGCATAACCTTTCACAGCATGTTGAATTCTTTGTTGATAGTCACCCTAGTTAAAGAGATTGCGCAATTTGAAGTTTGTAAGGGTGAAAATTAAGGTCCTTATGGAGAATTCTTCTCACAGATGTGTCACTTCTTCCAATTCGAAGGGCATGAATAAGCATTGTTTGGCTGATCGGCGAGGACTTCTAACCTCGCCTGTTGAACAGCTGCGATGTTTTCAGGTGTTCGAACAGTTTTTACACTTCCACCTCTTTTTTAAGACGTTGATCCCGTCTGCTCGAGATTGTTTATCCATGTTCGAATTGCATTATCTGACGGAACAGGTTGGTTACGCGGTGCATTAAAATGACGTCGGAAAGCATGTCGAGTTTGCACAAAACTTCGCCATTTTGATAATACGTTTTCCCCGCGTAGCCGCATTTTTCATCAGTCCAACGATCCATTGCAACTAAATGGTAGATTGTGCATATGGTGACGCGTTAGTAACCTCCCCCCCCCCATAATACCTGCCTACTTAGTCTCAAGGCCACCTACAATCATCCCGTTTCATTGGCCAGACCCTGTATTATCTTTAATTTGATTTTGCACATTTTGTAATATATTTAATGTAGTGGGGTATGCACCACCCAAGCATTCCATAATTCCATAATACAATTCCATAATAATTCCATAATTTACGAACTTCGAAAAAAGGCATAATATAATATCATTAACGTATTAGGTTGTATGTATTTAGCCAATTTCCGAAAAATAAAAATAAGATATTTTGACTTATTTAGTAAATATTCTATGTGTTTGTTCCATTTCATATTATGGTCAAAAACAACACCTAAATATTTGCAGCTCTCAACGCTTTTTAAACATTGCCCGTTAATTTTTATTTGACTTTGAATAAAATGTACATTGAATTTTACATTTTTAAAATTTAGGGCTTTTAAAGGACCTTCAAATTTTTGAGTTTTTGGTTTGAATCAGGACAGACTAAGTCGTGTGGGATATCAAATAAGTGGGAAATTCTCCGCTGAATGCAAATATGTTACTAAACGTGTACTTTTTTTAGTTTCGAGGCGTTTTAAGGGCTAATGTTACTTCTTCAAAGAGTGCAATATGAAGTGTAAATACATTTTATTAAATTTATTGTTTTATTTTGTAATCACGTAGGAATAATTGTCCATTACAGTAGGCTACACTTGAGAGGAACGTTTTACTAGGGACGAGATGCCTCCGCTGAACCGTAACATTACAAGCTCAGATTACACATAATGTAACATATGGTTACTTAGTAGAACACTATCACTGACGTGCTACTATAGATAGGCTACAGTAGGCTGAGTTCATTAATGCGATGCTTAACATATTTCATATCTCAGTCGGAAGTGCACTTAATATTTTTGTGAGTTGTATGTTTAAATGTTGACATAATAAATTATTTAGCGCGAGAACATTACACAAAAAAGCTTTATCAAATTTTGTTAAATTTTTGTTTATACACGAAGTTTAATTCACATCATTGTACTACATCCCGTATTACAAAAATGTTGCTGAATTTTATATTTTTAGTCATAATTATTTACGCCCAGCTATATCATTTTCCTTTTAGGGCTTAGCCCCAAGTGGTCTTCACAGTTCCCGTAATTAATCTTACGGAGAAGTTACTTAAATTCGTAAACAGAGTTGGGTTTTTTTTTTATTCCGATGTGGCGCAAAAATCGATTTCGTTAACAGTTTCGAAAAATTCGTTTAATAGTTTAAAAATGACGACATTTCATATATTTGAAAATTCACTTTTAAAAACCTTTTTTTTTGAAAACACCGATTTCACCATCCTAATCAGCGTTACAGAACTGCATAAATTAGCATTTTGAATTTTCAAAATCCTTTGGAATTCATATATTTAATTTTACTGCGGTTAGGGTATATTTTCGTATATTTCATGAAATTTAAAATTTTAAAATACCAATATATGCAGATTTTAATCCTGATTATGCTAGTGAAATTTCAAAAAAAAGTTAAAAACATGCTTTCGGTAATTCACTTCTACCACGTCAATGAGACAGTAGATGGCACGATTATTTTAATTTAAAAGAAAATTAGCGATTTTTAAAAAAATGGTTCCTAGATACACCTTGGTATGCCTTGGTATACAGCTTTATCCACCGTGACCAGTTTTTAAAACTGCGTAAATTAGCGTTTTGAATTTTCAAAGTCCATTAAATTTCATAATATATGCCTGATTTGACGGTGGTCAAGGTTCATTTAATATAATTTGAAATTTTATATATCAGTATAAATTGTTAAATACTGCATAAATAGTATGTAAAAATAAACACATTTATATGTAAATAAAAAACACGGATTCCTTAATTTGTATATCGATTATTTTTATATCGTGCATTAATATTCCATTGCTTTCAAGTCAGGTTAGAAGGGAAAATTGTTGTGAAAGTGTATTTGTTATATATTTTGCAGATAAAACGACGTTGACAAATACACCAGTGTAATAGGCACAGCGTTACAGCTTATGCAAATATGAAAACATTTCACATCCTGCGTCTTGTGTCTTTCTGATAAATAATTCTGTTTGCATTCACTCGCTGTAATGTATTTACAAATCGCTTACATATAGGAACGACTTCCTTTGGCATATTGAACTATATTAAATCGACTGGCGGACTTGCTCAGCGGCGTGTAACACAACGCTGTTTCAGGTTATACTTACTCTACTCTAGAACCGTGGTCTGACTGTTCTGAAGCGCGGAACCTCTTAATGATTGTATATTTTTCAACGGAACCCTTAAGAAAAAATAACAAATTACTAGTCTACTTATGTTAATTTCAGAATGCTTCAAGGAGAAATTAGTATAAAAGAAATGTTAAATAATCATAATAAATGTTTATTAGAAAAATACAAAAATAAAATATAAATTCATTGTTAAACGAAAATTAGACAAAATTCAGTAAACGAAATTAGACAATGGTTTGAATTGGAATGCTGACGTTTCAGCTGCGCAAAAGCATACCGGGTGTAAGAGTATCGTGCGTGTAACGATTAGCCTACCTTTTTTTGTGTTTAACGTCTGACTATTGTGCACACTTGGGCTAATGCAGACGATGGGATGATTTATAGCGTATGAAAATGCCAAGCCCTGGCCGGGAATCGAACCCGGGTCCTCGGGGTAAAAGCCCAGTACGCTATCAACTAGGCCACCGAGGCAAAACAAGAGTCGTGAATTCAAAAGTAGTTGTTGGCTTTAAATTTTGTGTGTATTTAATATTTGTTTAATAGGCTACTATGTATATAAAAAACTTCAAAAAATAAATACTTAAGTAAATAAATAAAATACTTAAGTAAATAAATAAATAAATAAGTAAATAAATAAAAATTTACTTAAAGCTTTTTTTCGAACAACAAACATAAATGCGGGTGTGTTTATATTTAACGATTACAAAAAAATCATATAAACACACCCGCATTTATATGTTTTTGTTGCATTTTTCTACTTGTTTTCCTCGTTATATGTTTGTTGTTCGAAATATAAACATCAAAATGTAAAGAAAATTATTTAATGTTCACTCCAGAAGTTGCAATTTGCTAAAGTCAGGCGCCGATCAGCTGACTCCAGGAATTGCGACGTAACGTTTACAGGACAAAATTAAAAAATTATTATAAGCGCTTGTAAAATATTTACTTCAGACTAATAAGATGCAAACAGCGAACAGTATGTTTTCGGTTTATGAGGATTTAAATTGAATTGCAGTTAATTATAAACTTATTATTTTTATTCTCATATTGTAACTCATTATTTATTACAAAAAAGTATTACACAGATTAAAAAAATAATAAATGTATAGCTTGAGTTTCTTATAGTTAATAGTTTTGCATTAATACGTAATTGAAAGTTTACATCTATACGGATTTATGCTTTTTAAAGCCTCGATGAAAAAATTATAATAAATAATTATTTATTACACGTATAATTTGTTCATTTAACACAGAAAACTAGGTTTCTAAAACATAAAATAAAAATATTGAGATTCTCTTGGTTGTTTAAGTTTTGAATATAAATTGCATTAAACTACTGTTAATTAGCAATATTATATTAATTTTATTTTACCTGCATTAAGACGATAGTTTTTAATTATTTTACAAAGTACTTTTTATTTAAACCTTGAAAGAATAATAATTATGGTAACACTACAATGTTCTGCGTATAGTGATTTACTTCAGTAATGATTAGAATATTGGCCACTAGGTGTCGCTAGTTGTTCTGTAAGTCTTTTACTTAACTGTCGTGGAGATCTACAGAGTGCATAGTGGTTCACTCCATCTAAAATCGGCTTGTATCGACTTGTATATGAGTTTAAAAGATTATTATGAATATTACAGTTTCGCTTAAAGTGTTTTATGTAATAGGACCAAACTTTCCCACTTATAACCTAGTCATTCAATAAACCATCATTGACCATATAACTTAAATTTTCAAAAGTACTATGTATAAAAAATGAAAGCGTTTATAACTAACTAGTATTTAATGTTCCTTTTTATTTGTAAAAAAAATATGTCGTTCATACATGTTGTTTTGGTTTTATTTTTATTAAAATTTTATAAAATTTGAAACATTTATTCTGGTTAAATATATACAATTTATCGACAAAATCTTGAAGTGTAATTATTTTTAATGGATAATCTTGGCTTTTGTTAATATAGCAAACTTGTTTCTTGATTTCAATTTACAAAATAAAATCTACAAATTGTATTCCTTGCTATGTTCTATATTTTGAGTAGTAAGTAACTAAACGTTCTAAAGACTCTAAAACGTAAATTAAGTAAAAAATATATAACAGCTCTTTGTTGAGAATATTGTTAGTAATATTGAGTAGTTTTAGAATTTGAGTTTTTGAAAAATCATTCCTTAATATTTATATGAGAAATTTTATAATGCCCATTGCAAGAACAGTTTCGAATGAATCAGTTTTGGCCCAAAGTAACTCTCCCTGACAATTTTAATTTTTTTATTAGTGTTTGTTTGTTGTATTGCACCCTGATATAATTTAGTAGTGTAATTATTAGGCGTATGCCTATTAGAAACAAAACAAAAAGTTAATAATCAAGTTTACAACTTGTGTAAACTGTATAAGTTCTTCGCGAACCACTACGTAGTACTGCTGCACGAGTATCACTTACCAGCCTGTTAACTTAGGCCTACATCTAACAGGCAAGTTCCCGTAATTAATCTTACGGACAAGTTACTTAAATTCGTAAACTGAGTTGGGTTTTTTTTAGTCCGGCGTGATTCAGATTTGGCGCAAAAATCGATTTCGTTAACAGTTTCGAGAAATTCGTTTAATAGTTTCAAAATTACGACATTTCATATATCTGAAAATTCACCTTTAAAAACCTTTTTGGTCTTAACCTTTTTTTTAAATTTTAAGTTTTCCGTATATATCAAAGAGATATGTGATAAAAAAAAGCGGCTTTAAAATTAATTTGGTCTAATATAGTGATGCAACTTTGAAAATGTCCGGTTTTGCAGACAAAAGTAAGTCAGTATTCAGAATAAATTGATTTTGTCGCTTCCTGGTTAGGAAAAAGCGTGCGTAAAATTACACTCACTAACTAAAATAATGCATGCAGTATTCTCGCTGACGTGATTGAAGCGAATTTCCCGAAGTACTTTTTTTCTTAACTTTACTCTGTTTTTGAAATTCTGATTTCACCATTACAGTCAGCACTAAAATCCGCACATATTATCAATTTAAATTTTAAAAGTTATATTGAAAATACGAAAATAAACCCTGATTGCCGTCAGTTTATTTGTTTATTTCAACAGAATCTGAAAATTCAAAATGGTAATTTGTACGGTTTTTAACACTGATTGCAATAATGAAATCAGATTTTTAAAAACATTTAAGAAAACCGTTTAACAGCTTTAATTCTTAAACGAATTTTGCTGGTGACCTAACTTTTTCAATCGATTTTTTGGGCCAAGATTGAATCAAATTGACAAAAATTGCGTACGTGAGCGCGCTAACACACACTGGTATAAGCCTATGGAGAATATAAATGTTAACGATCCTCAAAAATGTGATGTAGAGGTCAAGATCGGTCTTCATTTCAAATGTTGGGTCTGGGTCTGACCACGATGACTGCTCCAATAGCTCATTTTTCCAGTGGAAAGGCTCTGTCAATCACAAATAAACGTGATTGGTTACCATAAACTATATTATTTTGTATTCAACTTTTAATATACCGTAGTTTTAAAGTTTAATGTACATTTTTTTAGTACCCCGCAGTGGGATGCAGACTAGCTGCACCTATTGAGAGGGTTTAGACGTCCCTCGGGGTACCCGAGTCTAACTTACACTTACAACACTACTTACGACTTTAAGACTTTACACATACTTACTCTTACCCTTACACTTAGGGAAGTGATAGTAGCCTCAATGTGCTTTTCGCCTTAAAATACTAAATAAGTTTTAGTATTAAATCTAGAGGAGTAATACCCCCCCCCATTCGAAAACCCCCTTACTCTCTTGTGGTTCCAGATAGCCAAAACATGTGATTTCACGCGTGAACTTTGAAGGAAAGCGTTTCTTCTAACCCCTAGGCGCCCCGTGCCGGTTTTATAAATTTGAAAAGTTTTCAGCACTAACTCTGTATTGCAGTTACCTAACCTAACCTAACCTAACCTCTGCTCGGTATGTTTGCCTGTTTATATCATACTGCTTCTGCTTTAATATAACCTTCCTGTGTGATTTCCTACAACAAAAAACCACTACACCGATTTAGCCTAACATTTGAAATCTGGAATAGTAGTGTCTAACTGTGATGTATTTTATATAGCCTAATGATTAGGTTATAGATTTGAGCGAAAAATTTAGTGCGTTTTTACCGCGATAGAGCGACGCTAAACCAAACTAGTAGCCTACACGTAGACTGTCGGCTCCATGCAGAGAGCGCGCTATTGTCGGCCAAGTTTGCAGGCCCTTGTGTTCAAGATGAAGATAAAACAAAATGCCGGCAGCTGTGCTCGACTCCCATCCACATCTGGCTCCAGCCTCCGGGTCCACTCGTACACGCATACTTCACAGAATCTTGCCTGTTAGCTGAAATAATCACGGCACGCAGCTGTCTCGCTGACGTGATAGAAGCGAATTTCGGAAAGCGAGTATTTTATCCTGCCTTCTTTTTGAAACTCTGATTTCACCATCGTAAACAACACAAAATTTGCATAATTTTGCTTAATAATCTTTCAAATTAAGTTGAAAATGCTGAATGAACCCTGACCGCTGTCAAATGCAATGTCTTAATTTCAACGGATTTCGAAACCAGAATTTTGATTTATTGAAATTTTAATGCGTATTACGGCTAAGTTCAGGATCTACACTCATTTCAAGGTCATTGGTCTTACCATGATGATGCTTCAATAGCTCATTTTTTAATAAAACTTTGCTAAAAATCAATTCGTCACGTTTTTGTTAAAATTGTAGCCATAGTTTACTTGTGTACAAGGTTCAAAACTCATTTCATTGCATCAAATTGGAAAGAAAATGAATCTATAAAAAACCCACGGCGTCAGGTTATGGTTTGTTTTTCTGATTGTAGGGCTACGATTGAACTGTAAATTTTATTAAGTTGGCAGTTTTTATAGCCTAATTACAATGATGAAATGTTTTTTTTCTTAAATGTTATGAATTTTACAAAAAGATGAAATGATCTTGATTTTGTAAACTATTTATAACAAATTTTACGAGGTAACGCATGTTATGTTACTAATGCTGATTATGACGGTGAAATTAGAGTTTAAAAAAGAGGTTAAGATGACAAAAGTCAGCGAGACAGCTGCGTGCCGCGATTATTATAGTTCGACCTGTGGCTATTATGTGTATCCACGACTTTGTTATTACAAGCAAGACCTTGGTGCTATGTTTGTTGCACGTCGGACTAGAATTACAATGCAAAGGATTGAAGGAGCCTGGGATGCAGCAGCTGCTGTTGCAACATCAGGCCAATTCATTACTTTTAAACACATTGTATCCGTTACAAATTGTTTTACTGAATTTCAACTGACGACTAATTAGAGGTATTCCTGCCCTCATTGCTGGAAAGAAGCAGGTGTTGGAAACTCAACTGATGAGTTAATCGACAAATTTCATTTCATCGCATTAAATTATGTCCTGAAAACATACTGTCATTGAATATAAACGTACTTGAATCGCAACCCTTATGAGAGATATGTGAGCGCTTGCTGCTGGTTGCATCTTGCGGCAAAATGTTCAGCTACAGTTAAATAGATAATAGTACTGTTTATTTTCAGAAACGACTTCCCTCCTGTCCTTACAGTTTGCAGCGTTCCAAGCGGCGAATAGTCCAATTACTTGACAGCTTCTAATATCGAACACGCTTTTTATAATTGTGGTTGCACTTCTAGTCTTATACTCATTTCAAGGTCATGGGTTTTACCATGATGATGCTCCCACGGCTCGTTGTTTAATAAAAGTACGTTAAAAATCGAAATTATTTCTAAAAATCAATTCGTAAGGTTTTTGTTTAAATTGTAGTTAGTAGTACTTTTATATAAGATCCATACCTCAAGTCAGTGCATCAAATTTGAAAGAAAATTAATCTATAAAAAGCCCAACTGCGTCAGGTTATGGTTTGTTTTTCTGAATTTAGGTCTACACTTGAACTGTAAATTCCATTAATTTTTAAGTTGGCACTGTTTGCTATGAACCAGAATTCAATTAAAAATACTACAAAAACCGATTTATTTTGGTATTTGGTAAGGTCTTGGATACGTTCAACAATTTCAAAATGGCGGTTATTTCAAATCTTTAAAAATTTGTAACAATTTTGTCGGAAATAATAAAAATCTGATTTCACCTTCATAACCACTGCTGAAAACTGCATAAATTGGCATTTTGATTCTAAAATCGGTTTGAAAGTTGACGGCGGCCAGGGTTCACTTTCATGTTATAAGTATTTTAAAATTGGCCTACTAACTGCATTTTTATTCAAATTATGATAGAGAAATTTCAAAAAAAAGTACTTTTACAAAACAAATACTTTTCGAAATTAGCTTCCATCACGTCAGCGAGACAGTTGCGCTCGCGATTATTTTGTTTTAAAGGCATTTTTTAAAATTGGTTAGTAGTTGGCTCGGTATACAAAGTTTCGTAACTGACTTTGTTATTCAGCCAGGAATATTAGATGCATTACTTAACAGAATTCATTGCATACAGCATATTTCTAGAGACATTCAGGGTGCATGCCTGTATTGTTTGATAGCGACTTCACTTTATTCATCTCTCTAGGATTGGTGATGCATCGGTAGGCTATATGAAGACTAATGGAGTAATTAGGTAGGAAAGTGCTGCAGCATTCGAATGAAGTACAATTTCACGTTTCCAACTCTGAGATTGTAATTATGTTTGCTGAATAATGTCGGAAAATAGAATTGAAATGCGTGTTCGGCAATTTTTGTGCCGCGCAACTGCCTCGCTACGTCATATTTTAGATAGGTCCAGTACTACGTGTATTAAATTAATTACTGAAAAAGTACACGTGTGGAACTCGGGGAATTACCGACAGAAGCGAAGATTTGTTAACGATATCTTTGCTGATGTTTAAAAATATCTTGTTTTCTTTAAATAAATAAATACGTGAACTTAGCAATATTATTTACTGTAGTTATAGAAAAAGATCAGTTGTTTTATATTAATTCGTAACGAACAGCTGATAGGCTATAATAAGTTCTAGTTTATGTTGTTAAAAAGTAGCAATATTAGCAACAATTATTATAAACGGTTACAACGTGCACGTGTTCTTCAACTAAGGAAAAATACCAAAACCAAAGCAACACAACGTTTTCATAAAATACACGAGTACTGTTATCGAAAAGGATGAAGACAAAGAAAGAGACAGCAATAGAGAAACAAAATTCGTTTACTCGTTCGGTATATTTCGGTTACATTCTTCCGTTCGGTAGAGTTTTTTTTAATTCACTCCTCTCGCCAAAACTAACATTAAAAGCTTTGCTGCCCCGCAGGGGGGGTGCAGATTAGCTGCACTTATTGAGAGGATTTAGACGTCCCTCACGGTGCCCGAGTATAACACACACTTACACTTGCAACACTACGACTTTAACACTTTACTCTCATACTTACATTGATAATAGCCTCAATGTGCTTTTCGCCTTAAAATAACAAAAAAAGCTTTCTTTCAAAGACCATCGGCTTCTAAGGGCAACAATCTCTGCATATTTATTAATAATAACAGAAATTATATTTATAAAGATTTATAAACTTATAATCATGGGTCGTCTCACAATTCCTTGAAACTTCTTGAACTACTTAAGAAGAATAAAACTGTAAACTTTTGTCGAACTACAAAATATAAAACAGCTGTTAGGCCTATTCAAATTGCTAATATTGAACACAGCTGGTCGTTAACATTCGTATATTATAAAAAATTTCACCCGTTATAGCCTTTCCTGAGAGGCTTAATTATGAATTGTGTAAAATTTGTATCTGAAATTTGAGACCAAGGCTTTTCAAATATGCTTAAAACAATCTTTACAGGACTTACAATTATGTTTTCAAATTTGACCTTACGGAATTTGTATAAGTTTGTGTGTGTGTGTTTATGTAGTTGCATATTGCCCATACAATAATAAAAGCATAATTAAATAGAATATAAAACAGCTGTTAGTCAAAATAATGACCTTGAACACATCTATGGAACTCGTCATTTTAGTCCTTTCTAAGAGCTTAAGTTTAAGAAAAATTTATAGTTTTTCATGAAATTCGAGTCCAAAGCATTTAAAATAAGCCTTAAACTAACGTTTTACGTCTTACTAGTCTTTCAAAATATTACTTTTAGCTTACTGAATTACTGTACAATAACGTAAGACACAAAGTGCATTTTTCTCGTACTTCTCGGACAATAACCAGAATTTTTGGTTTTGTGGGCGCAGGAATTCCGCTTCGGAAAGTATCTACAAAAACCCGTCGCACAGTAGTAATGTTTCAGATCTTAGGACCAGCATCCTGGAAAGGTAATTTCAAAACAATTTCTTTTCCTTTTTATAAATTATAATAATAACAATTTATCTTGTATAGGCCCTAAATGTTTAACTTTGACCTTTGACGCAGCCTACCAATATGTATTCTTGTATCTGAATTTTGTCCATGTAAACAATGTTAGGTCGATAGAGTTGACCTTCAGAATAATAATAAGTTATAGTTCGGTCCTTGTAAACGTTTCCGTATTATAGTGCTTGTTTTGCCTTTAAAACTAAGTTAAGTCACGTTTAAATGCAGTAGTTTTTTACATAAACACTCTTTTTGATATTTATTTTGAAACTATTTTACTAGTATTTCAAAGACCTCGCGTTGTATTTTTTTATTAATTGCTTGACCACCGCTCCACGACAGCGCTTTGACGCGCTCGTAACCTTTTCCGCCAATTTAACCGGTAACTATAACTTTTGTGCCCTTTCTCTATGAAGCTGTTAAAATTGTGATAGGTCTTGCCGTTCAGCCGGTATTACAGGAAATAGACAGCAACTACACTTTTCATCGTTCAATTAAAGGCCGATTATGGCTATCTAAAAACGTAAGTGAATGGAAAGGGCTTATTACAAGATGCTAAGTTTCAAAAAAACCGGTCGATGCGTTTTGCCAAAACTGCGTAACAGACAAACGTACAAACACAAAGTCAAATGCGGAACAGAATGTTGAAACTAAGATATCGCTTCGCTCGTTCAGTAAACGAAATTTTGGGCGAAAACAACCAAATTTCATTCCATTATCGCATAATCACTGTATATTGGTTTATTATTAACAATTCGTATCGGTATTAAATTAGCGTGATAAGGCACTAATATAGACGTGTTTTAACTTGTTTCCATCGGGCGATTGATGAATTGCAATAAGTAAAGGGCGAGTGAGCGGATCAATGTTTAAAAACTGCACTCGGGGTACAGTCCTGGCCAAGAGTTGTGCGCAGGACGAAGGACTGGCTGCATATTGATCTGCAGGAGTGTCAACACTTCGGTTGCCTGCCTGGTATGGTCTTGACTTCCTTCTTCCCGTTCAACAAGGAATTACTTTTTACACTACAGAATTTAACCCTTTTAGTGCCGTGCTTTTTAAAAAATAGATTTTGATTACATTTACTGTTCGTCGCCCATATCTCAGGACCGTTTTTAATTTTTCGAAAAACTTCTTTATTGGGCTCTCACGATTGTCTAAAATTTTAATGAAATCCATAAATACCCGAACAAAACATATATGCACTAAAAATTCAATTTAGAAGCTTACAAAAATGTAAAAATCTTCTCAATTTCCCAAAATCGGTTCAGCGAAATGTGCTCAAATCTTTAGTCTTGAACTATAACTCTAATCAATTGACTAAATTTGAAAATTGAAAATTTACGGTTTGAAAGATAAAAAGCTAAAATGAACTCTAACCACTTCCGGTTTTACTTTTTAGATATTTCTCGAATTGTAAATTCCTTTAATTTAAAGTTTTGTATACTTGAATCTTCATATATACTGTTCAATCAAATTTTGAGCAAAATCTAGTTAACCGGTTTTTAAAAATTACGTCGATTTTACGACAACTTTGCAACCGATTTTTTTTATAAAATAATTATATGTGGGTGCATAATATATTGCATCACTTATAAGTGAGTTTATTAGAAAATGAGCAAATGGAGTGGCCATCATGGTAACAACCAAACCCGGGGACTTTGAAATGAAAATAATGTATGTACGCGCGCGTATTAGCACTCGTACGTTCGTAATTTTGATCCGGTTCGGTTGATACTTGGCATCAAAATCTATTTTATTAGCTTTGACAAATTCTTTACTTAGCAAAATTCGTAACGTCTTTATCTATTTTTTTCCTTTTTTTCCGGCGAAAAACCTTTAAGGTTATCATCACCGACTATTTTTTTTCCAAATCCAATTACACCATCGTAATCGGCTTTAAAAAAAAAGTGCATAAATTCGCATTTTTAATTTTCAAAACTGGTTGAAATTAGGAAATTTAGAATTTGACAGCTGTCAGGATTAGTTTTCGTATTTTCAATGTAATTTTAAAATCTTTATATTTGCAGATTTTAAAGCTTATTATGTTTGAGAAATAAGATTTTTTTTTTAAATTCACTTCCATCACGTCAGAAGGACAGCGACGTCCGCGATTATTTAAAATTTGTAAAAGCGATCTTTCCGAGATTTAAAAAAAGAACCCGTTTCATTAATAGACGGGTTGAAGCTGTTTTGTAGAAATAATATTTGACATAAATAGTAATGTTTATGTTTTTGTATTTATTTATAAAGTAGCCTGTTGTAGCGTACCTATTCTAGGAAATATTTACAGTACTACATTGAAGTCACACGGATAGAACAGTTAATTTGTGGGAGATCCGATAGCTTCAGAGGAATTTCGTGTTTAATCATTGATTTGTATAGTCGTTAGTGTGTGTGTGTTTTCAGTACATTATGTTTTAAAATTAACACAATATATATATATATATGTGTGTGTGTGTGTGTGTGTGTGTGTGTGTGTGTGTGTGTGTGTGTGTGTGTGTGTGTGTGTGTGTGTGTGTGTGTGTGTGTGTGTGTGCATGTTTATAATTATGTTCTATCATTTTTTTTATAACTCTTAAGTAATTTACGTATAAAAGGTTAAGGTCACTCACTCACTAATTGATCACTCAAGAACAATAAGTCCTACGAAGATGAAATGTTACATGGCGGTGTAGATGAGCAATAAGGCTGGGTTAAAAAAATGTTTTAAGCGGTTTAAAACGACTTCTTTTTAGGATATATAAATCTGGGTTTTTTGTGCTCTAATTTGTCTAGCTTGGACCAACTCCTATGTCAATTAACGTTACAGATAACTCCATTATTTGTTAAGGTAAATGAGTGTTTGATATACTGGGAATGCCGACTGCATTTTACATTTTGGTTTTGTATTTATTGCTGCTGCATCTTTAAAAGCCAAAAGTATATATAAAATGCAAAAAAACTAATCTCACATTCAAAACCAAAAACAATAAAATGAGATTAAGTATAATTTTATCTCAACAAGTAGCGGTGTAATTTGTACATTAGAAGCAATAAATTCAATATGGCGGACATGGTCCACAGAATGAATTCTTTTTCCGTTGTTAAATAGAGCTGTTAAAAAGGTTCAAGGCAATCTCAAACTGTCAAGCACTTATTCGAAACAAAATACCTGATTTGTCCGTTATGCTAAAAGTTCGCTTTGTCCGCTTTTCACCCTGAAACAACTTCACGGATTTCGATGAAACATTTTTGTTATTACGTCAAACTTTCGTACACCTATTTGAAGTGAAATGGAGAGCACTCAGAATGCCTTATTGAAGCGTTACGTTAAAAGGTCTACTTTGACCGCTTTTAACAGGGAAACGGTTTGACAGAGTTCAATAAAAACCCTCGTAATTGTTAAATACGGCTTTTAGCGGGTTGGAGGCTATCTTAAACTGCCATACGTTTATTCAAAACAAAATGATGACCACTGAAAATCCTTCATTTATTTCTAACGTGTAGTTTTTCATTTCGTGCATTACAGAGCAAAAAAAACTCAATTTTATCCTCTGTCCACTGCTTATAATTGTTAAATATAATGGTTATCAGATTTTAGACTATCTCGAAGATTTATATGCCTATTTGAAACAAAATGGTGGCCACTCAAAATTCCTGATTAATTTAAAACGATTATTTTCACTGTTTCGACCAACCTTGTCTGCTTCTGTATAACTTCTTCTTGTAAAATGTCAATTGTCTGGTTACAACATGTAAATGCCAGGGGTGGGGGTGGGTCTGTAGGACTTTGGCACAACAATCTGAACGTTATTTCGCCTATGTTCTACCAGTAACACTGACTTGCTTTGTTAATAAAACAAAAGCATTCTTTCATTCGTTCAGCAGTTTCAAAGGAGCGATCATTTCAAATTTCTACAAATTCACATCTTTTTTTGCTTTAAATTATTTTGAATACCTGATTTAACCATTGTTCAGTGTTGAAAAATGCATAAATTAGCATTTTGGGTTTTCAAAATCCGTTAAAATTAAGAAAAATAATTTGACGGCTATCGTGGTTCATTTTTGTATTTTCCATATATACGATACTAACATATGCAGATAGTAAAAACTAGCTCTATATTATAGTAAAATTAGAGTTTCAAATATAGGGCTAGGTTAAAAAAATTACCCTTAGTGGAAATTCACTTTCATAATTGGTGCCGAGTTTATTTAAATTTCATTATCCGAATTTAAAATCCGAATTTTGTACCATTATGTGAAGATACCCAATTGTAACACATTCGTCAATAAACGAAACCCCGGCACCCATTTTCGATTACAATAATTAACAAATTGTCTCCAATCTAATTAAGCAAGATTGAATATTTGAACACATGTTTGGATAGATGTTGTTATCTGAGGCTACAAGGCAATTTGCATTGATATCCGGGCCGAGCTTTGTTAGCACTTAATTAACTGCCGTTGTTTTACCCTCAGATATAGGCTTACTCGGACGCCAGTGTTTGCCAATAAACCTAACCAATCTGTATTGGTAATAGATGATTTAGCCCGATTATGTTCAAGTTGCATTACTCGACATAGCCATATAAACGTACTACAATAATAACCCTTATGAGAGATATTCGAGTACTCGCTGCTGCAGGTGGCATCTTGCGGTAGAGTGTCGGCTATATTTAAATAAACAATAGTACTGTCTGTTTTCTAAAACGTCTCCCCACCTGTCCTTGCATTTGTAGCGTACGTAGCGGCTAGTACTGTAGGCTAACTATTTGGACTTTAGCCGTTGATATTGAGCACGCTTTTTGTAATGGTGGCTGTACTTCTATCCGTTTATATTCAGTGGCATTGCATGCATCACATCTTCATTGTTTCGTTATATGACTAATGGTAACCGATCCTAAAGTTTTTAAAACAAGGACACTAAAGAAGTTAAGGAATCTGTTTGACAGACTGTTTAGAATTTGGCGGCATCCTCCTGTATAACCCAACCTAACTGACGTTGCAGTTTCGTTTGGAATTATGTATTCATTTAGTACAGATTTTGTATATTGTCTTGAATTAGTGAACGAACGAAGCGGGGTCTCTGTTTCAACTTGACCGTTCGGCATTTGATTTGTGTGTTTATGTTACGTATTTTCACACAGTTTCCTACGAAAAACACAGTCTACACTTAGTAGAAAATACGATCTACATTTAGTAGAAAATACAATCTACATTTTGTAGAAAAACAAAGTCTACATTTAGTAGAAAAACACAGTCTACATTCAGTAGAAATACAGCCTACTCTTAGTAGAAAATACAATCTATATTTCGTAGAAAAATTACAGTCTACACTTGTAAAAAAAAATAGCTATATTTAGTAGAACGAGCGCACACACACACACACACACACACACACACACACACACACACACACACACACACACACACACACACACACACACACACACACACACACACACACACATACAACAAACACAAACAAACACACACTTGCGGGCATGGATGACAAAGTGAATTAAGTAAAGTTTTGGGTTATAAGGTCGTGAAAATCTACATATATTTATTTTACAATACAAATATGTAATTAGGTTAATCCAGGAAATACAAAAAGAATATTTTGCCTGCAAAGTTTTCTTTCCTGTGATTTGTACCGGATTCTCAAAACGCTTAGGCTACATTATGAAGCTCAGAACTACGGTAAAATGTTACACTTTGAATTATAGAAACAAATATTTAACCCATACGCCGATAAAAAAGTTAATAACTTAATCTAACAATAAAAGTACTTTTAATTAGTAACAAACTAATTCACAATTGAAAGTCCGGAAATGGTCTCAGCTGACATGGGCATGACGTCACGTAGTGTGCCATGCCACCCATGTGTTATGTGTGTAACAATGTCATTGAACTGTACAACATATGGTGCCAGGTTCAATAAGAATACAGTATTCGCTAGCTTATTTCACCTTTAATATCAAGTTGTGTTTACGAGGATAGAAAACTTTGCTCGCCTAAAATGTTGAAAGTTACTGTAAATGGTTATTAGTCTTTTAAGAACTGTTCTTTATGTTTATGTTCATTTTGCTTAAGTATCCAATCTAGACATAATAACCGGTTATTTACTGTTTTCTGTTATGTTTCAGGTAAACTAAAGTGTAGAAATGAAACAATTTAAACACAAATAAATGGAAGAATAATGCAGGGCTCCACTACAGGTACTGACCATTGCGGATGCTGAGAGATCACGCATTCTGAAACGTAAGCATTTCGTTTTAAACAGCCTTTATGTAGCATAATTTAGTTGTAACAGTATTGAGATGTTTATTTTTGCTGTCACGTGATCCAAACTGCACGCACACGTTTACTAGCGAAATGCCATTGGCAGATGAGTGATTGAAGAGGCCATAATGAAACCAGGACCGATTATATCATCTATCTATAACAATTTTTAGAGAACTCCAGAAATTAAGTTCTCTTTTGGTCTGATTTGATTCGAACGGCACAAAAATCGATTTTGGTAATAGCGTGGAGAAGTTCGTTAACCAGGAAAACCCGTTATTCAGTTTCAAAATGGTGTTCATTTCAAAATATTAATAGGCCTATTACTTACTTCTTTTAATATGATTCCAACATCGTAATCAACAATAAAATCTACACGAATTAGAATTTTGGATCTTCCAAACGAAATCGTTTTAAAATTAAGAAAGTGGATTTGACAGCGGCCAGGTTTCATTTTTGTATTTTCAATATAATTTGAAAGTTTAAAATGCCAATATATAGGTACAGTTTTAAATGCTGATTTTAGTGGTGAAATAATATAGATAATAACATCAATTTACCGGTTCCAAAATGGCAGTAATTTTAAATGTTAAATAATTTCAATATTTAAGGTAAAACAATGGACCCAAAGGGGGTCAGTGTGTATTTTCGTGCAACTCACTGAAATTTGAAATGCTAATTTTCATGTTTACACTTTCATATTGTTTATTGTAAAATACGATTATGTTCATGTTTTGAAATGTTGGTTTATAGGCCCTAATTCCTGCCCACTTTGTGGGTCAACCCTCTCTCAGGAATATCTTAAAATATATGAATGCTTATTTAGATTTAATTAGTTGAACTGAAATTATTGAAAACAATATTATAACTTAATTATTTACTTATAATTTTGTTCTTATTGTTAAAGAAATTATTGATTGAGCGAAACTAGGTCTTTGTTTCAACGCACCGTTCGACATTTGGTTTCTTTGTTGCACAGTTTTGGCCAAACGCATTGACAGATTGTTTTGAAATTTGGTAGGAAGGTACTGTATATAATGCCCGAATGACGTATGTATAAGTTTTCCAATTCAATTCCGTTTCAAGATGGCGGCTTCGATTTAACGATAACGAATGTACGCAGTTTTAGCCTAACGTATTAACCGATTGTATTGGAATTTTGTACGCAGGTACCTTGTGTAAAGCCCGAACGACTTTTGTGCAAGATATTTCCCACTCACTGTCATTTTAAGATGGCGTCCACATATTTAACTATGAAGAGTGTACGCAGTTTTAGCCTAACGTATTAACCGATTGTATTGGAATTTTGTACGCAGGTACCTTGTGTAAAGCCCGAACGACTTTTGTGCAAGATATTTCCCACTCACTGTCATTTCAAGATGGCGTCCACATATTTAACGATGAAGAGTGTACGCAGTTTTAGCCTAACGTATTAACCGATTGTATTGGAATTTTGTACGCAGGTACCTTGTGTAAAGCCCGAACGACTTTTGTGCAAGATATTTTCCCACTTAATATCATTTCAAGATGGCGGCCACTGATTTAACGATGACGAGTGTACGCAGTTTTAGCCTAACGTATTAACCAATTTAGTACGCAGGTACCTTGTGTAAAGACCGAACGACTTTTGTGCAAGATATTTTCCCACTCACTGTCATTTCAAGATGGCAGCTACAGATTTAACGATGACGAGTGTACGAAGTTTTAGCCTAACGCATTCACTGATTGTATTGCAATTTATTACGAAGGTACCTTGTGTAAAGCTCGAATGACTTATTGGCAAGATATTTTCCCACTTACTTTCGTTTCAAGATGGCGGGTTCTGATTTAAACGATGACTATTCCATTTGCTGATATTCGCGTAATACTGGCTGAACGCAAAACCTATCATAATTTTGCCCGCTTTATTGAAAAGGACCATTAAATTTCCAGTAAAGTTAGTCCAGTAACATTTTTCTTAAATATTACAGTTACCGATTAAATTGGCGGGGAAATTATGAGCACGTCAGAGCGCTGTCGTGGGGCGGTGGCCAGATACGGTGACATGTACTGTTCTTTCAATTACTGGTATAAACCTTTATAATTATATTTGTTTATAAATATAATAAGATTCGGTGGTTTTAGTTTTTGGAAATTCATTTCCGCGAGATTCCGGTGTGATGTGATTTGTTATGTTTTGAATAGCAACAAAAACTTATATCTACAAATTGCACAATTGTTATTCTTTTTCAATGCACTGTACACTCACTGATACAAACCTGAGCGGAGAATTTAATCATCTCGCCCAATAGGCCTATCTCCGGAAATAAACTAATTTGTCTGGATGCAAATAAAACTCAGTGCTACTTAGTGTTGAGTGCTGGCAGCCTATCGATCTTCCGCGGATCATTTTGTACTTCGGTTATTGTAATTTTCGTTAGGTATGTTCCGATACCGTAGTCGATACAATATCCGTACGCAAAGTATCGATACTCGTGATATCGAATAACTTTGCTTTGTTTTGGTAAAATATTTACACTCCTAATTATAACTAAAGGTGTTATTATTATAATATCGGTTGACAACCGCGGTGTTTTAATTAAAAAAATTGTTTAAGTAATGAGTTTAGGAGTTTTAACCTAAAATTCATAAAAAATAAATTTTACTAATGAGAAAAAACTAAATACACGCTTTATTTAAGCCAAAGCCATTAATAATGTACAAATACAACAAATTCGATTTATTAAAAAAAATCATATGTAGTCTACTATAAAATATAACAATAATCATTATTAATTGAACATCTGACAATGATAATGAGTTTTAACCTATTCTTGAAGATTCTACCGTATTAATGAGAAAGAAAAACATCGATATCAATTGGTATCGAAAGTATCTGAACATTGCTTATTATCGTTTGATGAAGATTACAGTAGTCTTAAAATCTGAACGTCGTAAACGCTACCATCGACTATGTGCGTACTAAAATGATAACCCTTGTGGGAGATGTGTGAACGTTTGCTGCTGGTGACATCTAGTGGCAAAGTGTTCAACCACAGTTAATAAAGATAATAGTACTGTCTATTTTCTCAAAAATCTTCTCCCTTGTCGTTGCAACTTGCAGCGTTCGTAGCGGCAAATAGTCCAATTACTTGGACTTCAGCCGTTAATATCTAGCACGCTTTTTATAATGTTGACTGTACTTCTAGTCCGTTTATATTTAATTACGCTACTTTACAAATAGTAGTCAGAGCGAAGCGAGATCTCCGATTTTACTGTACAGTTCGCGCGCGTGCGTATGTGACGCAATTGTGATCAAAGGCATTGATCACCTTTTGAAATTTGGTACGAAGGTACCTTGTATAAAGCCCGAACGACTCCATTTCAAGATGGTGGTCTTCAATGTAATGATGACTAGTGTAGTTGGCGGCTGTCTCTTGTAAATTTGCTGAACGTCGCGTCTTACAATTTTCACATTAAGAATAAAGTTGCTCTAGTAACATTACGGTTCACTTAAAATTGGCGGGAAAGTTTGAAATGGCTTTTAAAATTACCCTTTTTAACCGTTGCAGACTTGTACATAATTAAACTCGCATTCACTGACATTTTTGCACGGCATTGTGGTCGACTGAACATCCGCTGTACCTGGTAACAGTGCTTTCATTTATAATACAATGCATTAGCTAAACCTTGTGATTACACTACACATATTTAATTACGGCTATACTGCAAGGTCTTCGCTATTCTTTGAACTACTAGCATGTTTTTTAAAGTTTGACCGGTATTTTGATTAATGCATTTTGTTTTGTTACAAATTATTGCTAAAATTATTTTGTGCGCCATTTATTTTAACGTGCGAATAAAACGCAAAAAGTACAGTATAACCTTTATACAGTACAGTAAAAACTTAACTACTGTTGAAATATTTTAAAAAAATTGGGATCTGTCACATTTCATGGTAACAAAAACATACAAATTTATTATTGAAACTAATAGCTCCAACCAAGTTTGACCGGTTTAAATACATGAAATGAATCGTTAGTTTAATTTTGATAGTTATATTAAAAGATCAGTTGTTTTATATTAATTCGTAACGATCATTGAACAGCTGATATTCTATAAAAAATTTCAGGTTATGTTGTTCATAACTAGCTATGTTAATTTATCGTTTTCGAAAAAAAGTCGTAATTAAAATAACAATACAATAAATACAAGATTATTTAATAAAATACAATAAATGTAATAATAATTTTTAAGAAAAAAAGAATAATGTGTCGTGTTTTCGAACAAATTAAATTAATTAAAATAAAAAGGAGAAGAAAAACATGTTTTTATTTTTGGTTCGGTAACAGAAATTATTTTATGTTTTTGCTTTACTTTAAAATTAAGAAAACAGATACAGTACTATATACTGAAAATAATTAATATATTATTTTTTTTATATTTTCTTTATACTTGTTACCTTATGCTATTTGATATTATCAAAACATTCTTTCCGCTTTTCCTCCAGTATCGATATTTTTTTCCGATACCAGTATCTGGTAAAAGTATCGATACTTTCTTTTAATATTTCCTCCCTATCTGCAGCTGTAGCAGCTAGGAACCTGTGTGTTTAATGCTTGAAAAACATCACAGCGGTTTCAGTGTCGTGCGTGTGTGTGTGCGCGCGCGTGTCGCAGCTGCTTCCGTTGGTTTACAATGGTATTACTCGGGCACCCATAGTAGTGTTCCGGTTGTTGCCCTGACACCATTCCAAAAAGTACTCTACTTACATTTCTATTGGCGTCCGTCCGTCTAAAAGGGATTTCCTCGGTCGACAGTACCACAAAGTAGCTGCAATTGTAAATATTGTAACTCAACTCTCTCCCTCTCCCCCTCTCTCTTTCCTTCTTTCTTTGTGTTTGCTACATACCTTTCCTGCTTTTACTTTCTCCTGTAGTTATATGCAGCAGTATCGTAAGGCATTGTGCTATCTTTATCGCAAATATATAGCCTATTAATCCGTAAAGTTCGGAAACGCTTAGCAGTGAATGAAAGATCAAAAATGGGCACACCTAGACTCTTGACGGGAAATATTATTTACTCAACAAAAAAAAAAAAATTAAAAAGAGTATTTGAATATGGAGTACTTGAATTGTTTTCGTTTTCACCAATTTGTGTTCACCCTAAAAAGGAGAAACATTAATACTTTTTATTTTAACAAAAAGGAGAAACATTAATACTTTTTATTTTAACAAAAAGGACTTTCAAAATAATCTATGCTCGCAGATGTCCTACTGAGTTGATGTAAAGTATATTTTTATTTAATCTTTATTTACACTTCTTTTGAAATTCCGATTTTACTGCAATAAACAGTATTAAAATCTGCATATATTAACTTTCAAAACCAAAAATTGCATTGAAAATACGAAAATGAACCCTGACCGCCGTGAACAAATTCGTTTTCATAATTTCAACGGATTTTGATGAAAGTTCAAAATGCTAAATTATGCAATTTTTAACGCTGGTTACGGTGAAATCAGATTTTCAAGAATATTCAAAACAAAATGTTTTCTTAAATATTTAAAAAATGCCATTTTGAAACTTCCGAATGAATTTATACTGTTCAACGAACTTGTTCAAGGTATTACGAAAATCGATTTTTGTACAAAGTTTGATTCTAATTGGACTGAAATTGCGAACGTAGCCTAAGCGTGGTAACATATACGTCGTTTTAATGACCCCTCAAAAAGTGACCTAGTGATTGTAATCGGGGATCATTTCAAGTTCCTGGTTCTGGATCTTACCATAATGGCAGCTCCATTATTGGCTCATTTTCCATCTCTTGTGCTCGGACAGAATTTTACTATTTTGTACCAACTTATTTGAACTTTCAAACGAGTAGCCTATATCTGTCAAAATGTCCACGATAGTTTTTTTTAACAAGTGTCATGTATTAAATAGGCTGTTGTGTATTATAAACAAGTAAAATTGATATTTTGTACTATAAATGCAAAATAAACGCGATCATCAGCTGACATGATGCAAGCGAATTTCCAAAAATATTTTTATCGCACCTTATTTTGAAATTATGATTAAATTGTCGCAATCGGTATTAAAAATTCTGCACGCATTACGATTTTAAACTTTATTTAAAAATACAAAAAATGACCCCTGACCGCCGCCAAAAAAACTTCTTAATTTCAACGAAATTTAAAAAGTTTGTAACGCTGATTACAGTGGTGAAATGATATTTTTTTAAATTTAAGATGTTATAGTTATTAATTGTGTACCAAGTTTGAATCGAAGCAATTCAGGCTGAATCTTACCAATATGACCGCTCCAGTAACTCATTCTTACATTGAAAATTGGCTAATAACAATTTCATTTTTTAAACTTAAACTGTAACAGTTTGCGTATTCTGTTTAGGACAGTTAAGCAATTATTTTTTGTCAAAATCTATTTTTCCAATCATTTCAAGTGAGCTGTAAACACAATACTGTCAATTATTCTGATACATAGTTTTATTCGGAAATCCTAACAATTTTATGAGTAGCAGTTTTTTTTATAGATTTTCTTCACAGATTGGATAATTTTCTTTTCCCGCTTTCTTCCACAGCACCGCGGTTATTTCAGAATAAAATCTCAACTTCAAAAATAAGTCGTACGTTAAGCCTGAAATACGAGCGAGAACTGCAAACCCGACTAGATTTGATTACCGTTGTATAAATCTTTATAAATTTCGCGTAAAACCCGAAGCGGTTCGTCTCCCCGAACACTGGGACGGGCGGGTTTATGTCATTGCTGCTGCTAGTGGCAGTGGCGGGTTATTGATTCCATTCAGCGAAACGCACCCCTTCCGTCAATCCTCGCCCCCACTCTTACTATCGCTAGCTATACTAAACAATATTAACTTTAATTACATTTCATTTCATCAGCCTTCTCAGCGCGTATGTTTACACTGTACCACCGTTGGACGTTGGACATCGGACGGTTATAATTTGGTCAGCGGTAATTCACGTTTTCGTTCGTATAAAATACTGTTTATAACAGTATATTGAAGCATTGAATATAAACGTACTAGAAGTACAACCGTCATTATAAAAAGTGTGCTCGATATTAGCTGCTAATGTCCAAGTAGTTATACAATTTGCCGCTACGAACTCAGCAATCTGACAGAGAGGAAGACAGATTTGAGAAAATATACAGTACTGTTATCTATTTTTTAACTGTAGTTAAACATTCTGCCCCAAGATGCCACCAGCAGCGAGCGCTCATATATTTTTCATGTGGGTTATCAATCTAGTACGCTTATAGAATATATAATAACTGAAGTGAAAACGTCTCTAGGTAGGCCTAAAAAATAATAGGAATTCGCTATATCATGAATAATATATAAAAAAACCTCACACTTGCCGTATACACGTTATTAGTATTCTTGAAGTGAATTTAAGTCTACTATTGAACTGGTTGTTTCCATATAGACTACATTTTTCGTTTCGTTGCTATAATATGCAACTTTATGCAACTATGGGAGATGATTTCAAAACCGTTGGTGACTAACTTTTTTATATTTAACATTTATTTATTTAAAGTTATGTAGCCTATGTACATAAGTTTGATAATAAATATTTAAAATATAATTAACGCCATTATACTACGTACCCGACCCTTTTAGCACAAAATTTTACAGTTAAATATATTTCGCACATTATAAATATTAAACATAGTAAATATTTAAATTATTAATGAACGCCGTTGTTGTACATGCTCAACCGTTGTATGTAGGTGTCCTTTTTCTTTAATATAAGTTGTGTATAATTTCAGTTAAACAGTATAAGGTCTGTTATATAATTGTACCAATGCAAATAACAACGAATTACTTCGTTTCCATTTCACACAAACTAGTTCACATCCAATTATTTCTTCAAAAAATCCGGTTCAAAGCTACCAACAACAAATTTGGAAAGTAGGTTCGTTATATTTTAGTCTTTGTATCAGATTTTGAAAATAAAGAAAATAATGGATCGAGAATTAGGCCAGGTGGCCACGAAATGCGAGCAGAGTTGTGCTGAGTGGAGCGGACTGCGCATTCAAAACCTAACTTATGTAAGTACGGATCCGCTCCGCGCAGCTTTCACTGTCCTGTTCGGTTTTCAAGCTAACTTCTCTTCCCGCACTACGTTGACCATGTTTCCAAACTGGTTATTTCTCGTTACCTAGGTTACCGTTGCCTATGTTACGGTTTTTAAACATAATAGTTTCTAGAATCAGTTACTACAGGCCTAAATATTTATATTTAAAAGATACTTTTACTTAAAAGATGCGTTTTTTAAACGACTGAACTCCATTTTTGGTTGCCGTTCTCTTCATTGCACTTAGGCCCGCTGCGCAGCTCCACTTAGGCGAGAAGAAAAACAAGCGACGGTCATGGTTTTTCCAATTTATTCGGAACTGTAATTTTCTGTTATTTCAAAACGAACTTCAGTTACGAGTTTCCGTGTAGTCTGTAACCGAAGTTTACCTAAATTGGCCCAATTTTTCAATTTTTGATAATTCCTGAACGGTTTTTTTAGGGTAACCACCAAAACGTTTTATTTGGGTACTTACGTACTATATTTTTATCTGTTTTAGGGGCAGCGCGCACGCACGCACGGGAACATAAAAGCAGATAGATTGAAGACAATTTTAATATTAATTTTTTCACGATCAATCAACTTTCTCTAAAAGTCTTAATTTGTTGTATGAACGACATTTTGGTTTACAGTTATTTTCATGCAATATTGTTTCGCTCATAGACTATTTCCTTTGGTAAAATTCTATTCGTAAGTGATTTTTTATTATACAGCGATAAATTATGCACTTTAAAGGTTTTTTTAAAGAAACGCATTATAAAGAGTCATAATAGAAGTTTATATTAAGGTAGCTTTGTATATTCTTTGTTTTATTTCTTCTGTTGGCAACCCTGAGTCATGATACCTTTACGTGCATGGAAGCATTGTACAATTTCCCTTCATTATTCGTAATAATGAAGGTGGGGTAACATACTTTTCTCTGTTGGCAACCCTGAGCCGTGATATTTATGTGCAAAGAAGCATTGTTCAATTCCTCTTCATTATTTATACAAAAGAAGTAGTAATAACTTCATTAATGTAACACAGTCACTGAAGCACATGTTTTTGTATGGTAAATTTAAACCTATTGTTTACTGGTGAATTACTTGTCTTTTTTCGAAACACTTATGGTTTCGCCTTGAAGTCGCGCAATTAGTCAGTTTCCTCTGGTATGGTCGTCATAAAGTTAACAAAAACGTTAAGACATAATACAGTTTTTATTAAAAAGGCCAAATAAAATTTAACTTGGTCAAGTCATCGTCTCCGTGCTACCTTTGTACCGGTCAAGCTAGACTGTAGCCTTTACAAGGTGAGTAACAGACGATTATAGTCTGGCCCACGAAAGAAAACACCAGAGTTCAGAACGTTATAACGTTCCAATCTGTTATTGTACAGAAATTACAGATACGTCAAATTAAAGAGTGTTCTTTTGTCTATAAATCTATGTTAAAATAGATAATATATTTTCAAACGTCGATTTTATATTTCTATAAATTTTCTGAAAAACACAATTTTCACGTAGTTTTTCTTCAACTAGCTACTTTGAAGGTTCATAACTTTGTCAGTTTGTACTGCACAACAATGCTGTTCAAATGTGTTACAGTGTAGACATTTTTTAATGTTTGCCCGAATTTGACCAACTTTTGACAAAAATTAAAATTTTTGTGAATTTGTTTTAAACAAGTGCTCATTTTGTTACCAGCAACTTTACAGAAATAATTCTTTAACAGACTTTCGTAATTTTACAACAGTATTATCAAGACTTATGTTCAGTCAGATTTATAATTTTTTTAATGCGTAAAAGTTAATTAAATGAAATGTCAGTATTAATGTGAACACTTAGCACACCGGAGTACAGTCACTATAGACCTCTGAAGTTGTAAATAAAATTTTAAATGGAACAATTGTTACACCCTGTAGGTCTATACTTAGCCGACAATACTTTGATACCATGTGCCAGTGCAACACAGAGGCAAGTGCTGAACATAAATCTTGGTAATACTGTTGTAAAATAATAGGCGCCTTTTAACCAATTATTTTTAATAAATTTGCTACTAGCGAAATGCATACTTTTTTAAAAGAAATTTACCATAATTTCAATTTTTTCAAAAGTTTGTAAAATTTAGCAATAACACTAACAAGCAATCAGTACTTACCATAACGTACTTGAACAGCATTATTGTGGAGTAGAAATTGACAAAGTTATGAACCTTCAAAGTGGTGGACAAACTGTTTTTTCGGTAAATTTCTTAAAATATAAAATCGACGTTTAAGAATATTTTAATGAAATTAACATTGATTTATAGACAAATGAACACGCTTTAATTTGGTGTATCTCAAAAATTTCTGTACAATAATCGATTGGATAAATAGATTTAAAGATAATATATGTTAACGCATCATGTTGGCACGCCTGAGTAGTAATACATTTACTTGTAAAAAAGCTCTGCACATTTTGCTGTTATCATTCATAGCAAATTTTGGTAGAGTATATAGTCGTAACTTATTTATTTATTTTTTTACTGTTGGTAGTTCTGAGTAGTTGATACCTTACGTGCAAAGATATTATTCATCAATAAGGTATTGTTCGAATTATCGTAGTGCAGTAATGGCGGTAGCTACTGTGAATATTCGTAGCATAATTTCTTCACAATTTAACTTCTGTTGGCAACCCTGACTTGCAAGACCACCCCTTATAAATGTCGTGCTAGCATGCAACTTACTTCCTTCCTTCAAGTCATGCTGTGTTTTATAGAGTGGCTCGACTCGAAACCCTTTATTTTCTTCACGAGTTAAATAACGCAAAGAACACTGCAATTCAGTTGTGTTTTTCACGTATCGACGGTGTTTCGATTCGGGGGCAAAACTGTCCCTCGCATTCTTAACAAATATTTACCTTTAATTGGCTGTCCAGTTGTGCAGTGTGTATATTATATGCGATAATTTGATTGCCGCCATTAGAGCCGCGCGGGGGGGGGCTGAATTAATTGGACCAATTGAACGTTAAGTGTCCGCTGTAACTCGTGTTTATGGCGAATATTATGGTAATGAACTTTGTGACGTTAAGGTGATTAGGTTTAATACTGTTGAAGATTTATTCGAACTGGCGCTTTGTGTTGTTTGACACTGAAAACTGCAACGAATGCATGAAACAAAATGCTAAAACGTGCAGTTTGTGCTTTGTTTTATGTAACGTTGTAATGGTCGCACGTGTATACGGCAAAGAAAAAAATTACTTTTGTGAAAAAGCTTTTAAACGTTTTTGTTATTTCGTAATATTGTAATGTTATTAGTACATGCATAAAATTAGCAGAAATTCAGTTATCGTTGAAACAATTAACGGAAACGATTTTTTAAATTTTTATTATCTCTTTGAAACTGATACCGCCATCACAAACGGCTGTAACATTAGAATATATTAGCGTTTTAAACTTGCGTGAATACGTTTGACGTCAGGTAAGTTTCTTTAACGGTTTTGTATAGATTTGAAATGATCGCCATTTTGAAACTGTTGAAATGAATTTTAATGGATAACGAACTCGTCTGAGCTATTAACAAAATCGATTTAATTCAAATTTATCACAAAAATTATTTTTGCAATTTCTTGAAAACGCGCTCGCGCTCGCGCGCACTACATAGCATTTTGAATTTTTTTTTAATCGATTGTAAATGAAAATGGATGTGACCGCGGTAAGGATTATGAAAGTTTAAATTGCTAATGTATGCGGTTTCGAATGCTGTTCATGATTGCCAGGCTATATCAGATGATAAAGAAATTC
Organism: Callitettix versicolor; assembly: GCA_022606455.1. NCBI lineage: Eukaryota > Metazoa > Arthropoda > Insecta > Hemiptera > Cercopidae > Callitettix > Callitettix versicolor. The sequence goes on from CM040184.1 coordinate 32,471,074, forward strand.
GCTTCTATTACATAAGCGAGCCAGTTGCGTGCAGCTGTTCTTGTAAATTGTCGTGTTTCTAAGAGCCCTATTTGATTGAATGTGAGTGTTTTACGGCGTTATTTTTGTGTTACGCACTTATAATTGCATCGGCTGTTTATTACGCTATTGTTTATAACATTTTCCCTTTGTTCCGGGAACTTCCGTTTCAGCGTGTAGCTGTATAAATTATCGTTCATTATATATGCAGAGCCGAGCTATTGTAACCGTGTAATGTCGTAGCTTGTGTAAGGTTACCGGCATCAAATATTTCCGTTGCCATTAAATTTACCTGTTGAATCTTTACCCGTTCAAAACTGCAAGCACGTAAAAATGAATGGAATTTGCCTTCGTACCAAAATAATAATGAAGGTGGTGTGGGTAACATATTCTTTTCTGTTGGCAGCACTGAGTCATGATACCTTGACGTGCAAGGAAGCGTTGTACAATTTGCCTTCGTTATTCGTACCAAAAAGTAATAAATCTGCGGTAACATTTCTTTCCTATTGACATCCCTGAGTCGTCATATCTTTACGTGCAAGGAAGCTTTTTATAGTTCGCTTTTATTTTGTATACCAAGTTTTTGTAGAGTATATAGTCGTATATATTTTTTTTCCTGTTGGCAGCCCTGAGTCATGATATATTCACGCGACAGGATGCTTTTTACAATTTGCTTTTATTATTTATCAGGGTTTTGGCAGCCCTGATTCATGATATCTTTACGCGAAATGAAGCTTTTTATAATTTTTCTTTACTATTTATACCAGGTTTTCTTAGAATAAATTGTAATATATTTTTGACAGCCTTGAGTCATGATATCTTCACACGAAAGGAAGCTTTTTACAATTTGTCTATTATTTATACCAGGTTTTCTTAGAACAATGCCTATAATTGTAATATATTTTTTTCTGTTGGCAGCCCTGAGCCATGATCTTTACGCGCAAGGAAGCTTTGTACAAATGTCTTTTTTATACCAGGTTATTTTAGAGTATTACTTAATCGTAACTTTTTTTCTGTTGGCAGCCCTGAGTCATATTATCTTTACGCGCAAGGAAGCGTAATGAAATTTTACTTTATTATTTATACCAGGTTTTGGTAGGACATAAAGTAATCGTAACACATTTTTTTCGAAAAGTTTTAAATGCTAAAATAGGCAGATTTTAATGCAGATTGTAATTACAAAATCGTTTCTTTAAAAAAAAGAAGCAAAATATAAAATGTTTTAGAAAATACGCTCCTATATCGTCAGCGAGAGAGTTGCGTGCCTTGATTATTGATTTTAATTGAAAAAGAGATAGGAGAGAGAGAGAGAGAGAGAGAGAGAGAGAGAGAGAGAGAGAGAGAGTATTTCTCAATAAAATAAAGATTAAAGAAATACAACATTGAATAGTGTATTTTTCAATATATTTTTTTAATAAAACAAAAATTAAAGAAATATAACAAGATTCAATAATGTATTTATCAATAATGTCTTAATAAAGCAAAGATTAGATATAAGCTAACTGAAGTTGCGTACAGTGTTGACAGACCGATACGAAGATGTCCAACTACGTAACTGCGCGGGTTTCAGTTACAGCTGTTCCCATACATCTGATTAATGTTAACCAGGCCATATGCTGCTGACACGTGTTCAGAGCTCGCTGCTTTTGTCGGGTTCAAATTGATGTTTATCTTTTTTTCATTTCCTGAGCGTTTACTTTGCTCAAGTCTTGACTTTCGGGTTTTCCGTTCGTAATTAAGCTGCGAATTACGTTCGTGACCGCTTAGCATGACTGAAGCAACGATTTTTTACCTTATTCCGATCTTTGTTGTGCTTTTTGTGTACTTTTCTGAAAAGTTTTACTTGTTTAGTCGTATTAGCAGACGTTTCAAGTTGTTGTTACTGGAAAATCCATCTGTACAAAATAAGGTTATGATTTCAGTTTTTTACACTTTAATATTAATAATCGCGACTCGCTGTTGTCTCACTGACGTGATAGAAGCTAATTTCCAAAATTATTGTATTTTACCTTTCTTTTTTTCATTTCACCATCGTAATCAACATTAAGTACACTAAAATTTTAAAATGTGAACCCTAACCGCCGTCAAAAAATTTCTTAATTTCACTGGACTTTGGAAAGTCAAAAATGCTTTTTCATGCACATTTTCGCAATGATTATGACGTTGAAGTGGAATTTTTGAAAAAGAATTTTAGAAAAAAATGAAATGTTATAAATTTTTAAAGATTGAAAGTGACCGCTATTTTTAAACTGTTTTGCGAATTTTGCTGATTAACGAAATTATCTACGCTATCACCATAATCGATTTTTGTGCCGTTTGAGTCAAATTTCTCTCTCTCTCTCTCTCTCTCTCTCTCACACACACACACACACACACACACACACACACACACACACACACACACACACACACACACAAATTCAGTCCTTCAATAAGTGATTTAAAGTTTACGAATGGTGCGTAATTCAAGTTTCTGGGTCTGGGTCTTACCACGATGGCTGCTCTAATAATTCATTTTTCAATGGAACTTTGCCAACATTGCTGTGTAAATTCTAATGTTTCATAACATTTTGTATTATTAGCAGATTTACATTGGAAAACAAGCTCTTGTAGACCCAGGTACTTCGTCAGGGTAGCCCATGAAATGAGCACCGATCCGGATTTGTGAAACACGTTTTGTTGGTCTAGCGATCGCAGTTTTGATCCTATTTAAGTCAACACTTGGCACTAAAATTGATTTTCGTCAAATTTGACACCGATTGCAAAAACATTCAACCGTTGCGAAAATTCAAAAGTTTCGAAATGGCGCCCATTCGAAAACAAAATAATTTAAATTCAATTTATGTAGATTTCAGTAATAATTACAACGTTGGAATCAAATTTTCAGAAGAATGTTGTGTTTTATTGCGATCAGAGTTAATGTTCGTTATTGTGGTGTTGTTTTACTTTTTGAAAATTTGCTTCCATCACGTCAGTCATACACAGCGATTATTTTAAAATTTGCTATCTGCTTATCAATTTTTCTTTGAGTAATACTATGTTCTAATTGTAGTAAAATTACAACCGATTATTTTAACTTTTTCTTTTAACCAAAATGTGTGCCCACGAGTGGTCACTGGTCAAGCGATGCTGCCTAACGGGTTTGAACACCTACGCTTTCGCATCTGAATTAAATTAGGCAGTAAAACTAAACCAGTATCCGCCTACCTTTTAACATTTCAAAACGAACACCAGCGTCCAGTTTGCTACATATTTTTAGAGAATATCTAACAGTGGGAATTGTTTTAACCGACAAAGAGATGAAGGAAATAGTAACGAAATTAGGAGCGGCTTGACCGGAATGTAAATTCAATAATAAAGGCGTATGCGTGTATATGTAAGTCCTTTCTCAAAAACTGCTCTAACAATTTTGATATAATGTTGGAATATAGGCTACTTTTTTCTAACAGGAGAAATTTATCTCAAGTGAATTTTGTCTTTGGGAAATTCCTTAATCAGAAAAAAACGTTTAACACTGGCTGCACGAGTATATACCTAAAAAAAAAATATAGTAAAATCTCTGTATTGCGGATCTCTTTATAACGGAAATCTCTCTGTAACGGTAAAATGTGTTGGTTCCTTCCCATTCCTATAGTAAAAATAAGTATTGTAACTTTCTCTACAACATAATTTCAGGAATCTCTCTATAGCGGCGAAACACGTGCACACTTCCTACACTTTTACCCTATTTCTCAGTATGCCGACACGTTATTCGAGTGTTAAAAGCAGTGCGCAGTGCGTCAGTTGAATCGAGTGTTTTGTGACTAGTTAGTAGTGCATTATTTTTGTACTTGTACAATACAGTCTAAAGAGAAAATTGTAACGTTTGATGTAAAGCTTAAAGTTTTGTTTGAGATAGAGAAAGGTGTGAAGCAAGTAGGTGTTTGCCGAAATTTTAATTTAGCAGCTAGTTCTTTTGTTGGCACGGTATAGAAAAATAAAATAAAAGTAAAAAAGGGCTATAATGAAGGGAATAGTTTTAAGGAAATTCGAAAGCCATAATTTTAATAAATTTGAAGAATTTGAAGAACTGTATTGCCTTTATCTCACAGTTACAGTATTTTATTCGTACAGTATTATTTAATAAATAGTGTACGTCGTATAGTTTTATTTTAATAACTTTTGTACTCAATAATTCAATTTAAAAATAAAGTACAACGCGTTTTGCATGTAAAAACACATTTGAAACACTTTTGTTTCAGCTCTCTCTAAAGTGGAAATGTTTGTGTAGCGGTGAAAATTAACGTTCTTTTCAATGCCGCTACGGAAAGATTTTACTGTATATTTTAATAACAAAAAACTAATTATTATTCTGTAGTGTTGAAACTTCAGTATTATTAAAGAAGATTTATTTAATAAGATGGCAATATTGATTGTCAAAGTGTATAATAGGCTGTATTATGCAATAAAATAAAAGAAACAATCTATGCATGTATATTTATACATGCATAAATATAAATATACCGCCTTTCGGATTCAACAATAATTATGATATAATTTTGGAATATAACCTTGTCGGTCTCGAAAACCACTTTAGGATTGATTCTTAAACAAGAAATTGTATTAGTCAATTCCTACTTAGGTGGCGCTTCCATCACGTCAGCGAGACAGCTGCGTGCTGCGATTCCTAAAACCAACATAGGATAGAACATAAGTGTTATTTAAATCAAATCCTATCGTATAGTCTCTACAAATATGCGATATTAATATTTGACAAAAAACTTTATTAACATCAAGTGTTATCAAACAAGTTTTAAAAAAAATGTATTTGAACTTGAGTGGATGAATAATAATAGGAATTACCTAAGGAAATCCTATCGTATAGTCTGTACAAATATGCGACATTAATATTTGACAAAATACTGTATCAACATCAAGTGTCATCCACTATATGTTTTAAAAAATGTATTTGAACTTAAGGGGATCAATAGAAAGTATTTTATTAAAGATTGAAAATTTGATATTACTTGGCCACTGCTCCACGACAGCGCTCTGATGCACTCGTAACCTTCTCCGCCAATTCAACCGAAACAGAAATATTGGGGCAAATGTTACGCGCGCGTTCTCCATGATGCACACATACACACAATATAATGAAACGAAAGTGAATAGGGGTTCTGGCTTTATTGAAGATTCCGTCGAACCAAATAACTACTTACGTACGTAAATGATTAGCCTACATTTTAGAAATATTTTATATGATGTAGTTTTATCAGGTGTGAATTTATCACAAAGAAGTGGAATTATTTTTTTTATATAGACCATCTGCCGGGCAAGAAACAACGTAACTTTCCATTGTGTAGCAGTGTAGCAGAGTGGAGATGATTACGTTGGGTTGGAAGTTGTAAGTCACGAACTGAAGCAGCAAGCAGCAAAGCAGCATAGATCATGCTCCGCTTGGTCTTAGCGCTTACCTTGGGCCCGGTCATCGGTTTCGGAGGAGTCTGATCCTGATGTGATGTTATTTGGCCGGTACCGCCGCGGGCTTTTCTCTCGGTTCAAGGTCACCAGTTCCTTTCCTTTCATTTCTCACACCGCACGTTTGGCTTTTCTAAACGTAAACCGAGCAATTTTGTTGAACTGTTTGTTGATACGTTTCAGTGACAGTAATGTATACTGTTCGTTTGTCGAGTGACTAGACGCAATTTTGTAACTTTCCTATCAAAACATACGTTAAAGTGGTATTTAACATGTGTTAATCATGACGTGATTTCAGGGTATGGGTCGTATTATGATGATAGATTTCCGCTTCAATAGATTTTCTATGGATATTCGCCGATAATATTTTTTCTATAATAATAATTTCTTTTTAAAGTGGCTACGTTAGATCATCTCTGTCACTTAATAACAAAAACATGACTTCCAAAGAAAAGCACTTCATTCAGTTTAATATTTTCTTTTTGTACTTATAAGAGTTACTTTACTTCTGTTTTTTTAGCGATGTTGTGATGGAAAATGAGCCCCGAACCCTGGAATTTGAAATAAACGCAGATTCTGAAATATATTTAAAAACTCTTGCTTCATTCTATAGTTACAGTCGAAAATATTTTCTAAAAATAACTCAGTATGTTATGCTTATAAGTAAAATATTAATTTCCTATCAGTTTTGGGGTTTTCTTCCTAATTTATGCTAGCTTTGAGTAGGCACCTTGTGGCTTTTCTAATTATAGTTTATCTTAGTTTTACTTTTTGAAGTTATGGAGTTTGGTAGCCACTGGCGTCCGTGATCCCCCTACTGTTCAGTAAGCCATTTGTATTCTAGCCCTCAATACGATTCAGGAGTCCACTGCTGGCTAATTCTGCGGGTGGTTCTTATTATCATGGAAGCCAAACACCTTTTACCTCTTGCTGACAAGAGCCTCACAATCATAGTTTATGTGCAGTTTCGTCTTCCTTCCTGCATAACAGCACGGTTTTCTCCGTCGTGCATCCTTATCCTGCTCATTGCACCCTCCGATCACAGTATCGTGTAATGAGTCCAGTGATTTATTCGAGTTGCCGTTTATCCTTGTATTTCGTACACTCTAGGAGGTCTTCCACTCTTAGGTGTAATGGAAGCCTCTTTGCTACCGCCTCCTCTCTGCTCAGCTTGCGCTGTTTGTGCGTTTGGTAGATGTTTGTACGTCTGTTTGATTTGAGATAGGCCGCCGCTTCACCGATTTAAGATGTTTAACCCCATCTCTCATTCTTCCACAGTAGATTGGATACTTCCTCCTAGCGTCTGTACCGTCTGCTGCAATACCCCAGTTTCCCTCCCGCTTCTTAGGTCCACTATTTCCAGATCCTCGAGGTTTCCTGAGTTGTGAGGTTTTTCTCAGCAGTCCAAATTCCATATGTAGCTATGGAAATAATATGTCCATCTATATAGAACCTTATATCCGTAGGTAAGGCTAAATTAAAACTGGAGGTCGCATCGTGTCAAAAGTTCGCATAATTAAGCTTAACCACTCTGTATTCGGCGTTTGAAGTTCCACCTTGGTTTGGAATAAAAGGATCTAACCCAAGAACAGATAGACGGAGAATACCTTTTCTTTAGTTCCAGATAGGTGCTCTGTGGAATTTGTCATGGTAACAGAGGAGTTCAGTATTTTTGGAAGTCTTTAAATTAGAAACCGGTTCGGATGATAACACATTTTTGAAAGTGTTTTTGAAAAAGAACATTAGACGAGACCACTCAGTTCAAAACTTATACCATTGAATATAAGTGTACTAGAATGGTACCCTTATATGAGCTTTGTGAGCTGCCGCTGCTAGTAACATCTTGCGGCAGACTTTTCAGTTACAGTTTCTCATACTTCGCTACCCGCTTTTCTTACAGCGTTCGTAGCGGCAGATAGTGCAATTACTTGGACTTTAACAGCTAATATCGATACAGCGTTCGTAGCGGCAGATAGTGCAATTACTTGGACTTTAACAGCTAATATCGATCACGCTTTTTATAATAGTAGCTGTACGTCTAGACAGTTTGTACATTACATGCTTATATTTAGTAAACAGTTCAAAAACATTGCACAAACTCTGTCACGTCAGGTAATGCTGAAAATATGTATTCACACAAAATGTATGTCGGTATTTTGTAAAAATGGGTCCTCTTTCTCAAAATTAATTCCACGTTTTGCTTAAAATTTTATCGTTTTTTTGTAGATTTCTTAACTGAAATCTTTGGCACCATATTTGTTGTAACAATGAAATCGTAGAGACTAAAAAAAAATCATCTCAGGCAGAGTTGCCTAAATACTGTTTTCTTCAAATGTGGTACAATGACTTTTGCTATGAATTTTTATATGTAAATAAAAATGTTATAAACGATTTGGAGAATTGAAGATTGATTGTCCAGTGTTTGTTGACAAATACTAAGTAGGATTTTTTGGGTAGATCATACAGCTCAAGCTCTGTTGCACACTGGATGGACGTAATATTTGGGTAATTTTCAGTTCAGGGGTTGTGTACTTTGGTTCTGTTATAATATTTTGTGCACCCTACTTATAAAATCACGATTTCTGTTTAGTTAAAAATTTACATATTGCAATCTAAACTTGACCGTATAAAGCTCTGTTCTCAAGCTCTTCTGTTGTTGCAGACCTTTCAGAAACACGCCGACAGTGAACGTGTATGTGACCATACGAGAGCTTAGCGATAAGCGTCGGAACTAGCCGAGTGTAAAACGTACTTAGCAATGCACAGAACAGAATCAGATAATGTATGCCATGCCATATGCAGGTCTAGACCCGTAACGTGTGTACCGGAAGGTTACATTTGTCCGGAAACATTCCTTGAATTCCGAATTATAAAAATGTTGGCAGATGATTGTCACGGCCTTGAACCCGCTATTTCTGTCTTTGTTAGCCTACCTCGAGCGCAGCGAGATTGTGACTCATCACATTCACCCAGCTTGACAAAGAAACGATATCAATTTATTATGCACAGTAAAATCGGTTTGTTTGGTTTTTTGTTGTCTGAGTTTTTAAGTGTCGGTTTTGTAATTGCATGTGTGCACTCGTTTATAGATGGGGCGTCCGGGAGGGAGTGCTGCCCTGTGTTTTGGAATTCAAAGTCCACTGGTTTGAGTTATTTGAAGAATTTGTTTCAGCACTGACGGATGGGTGGGGACGGTTGGTTGGAGGGCTTTCCTTGAGGATGATAATTTTTTAAATAATACCTTAAAAACCAGCACTGTCAAGTTGTTTCGAGACTTAAAACAGATACAGAATAAGTGTCAAAATTTACTCCATTAAAAAAAACAATGTTTTTAATTTTTATTATTATTTACAAGGCCATTCATCTTGAACAGAAGTTTTACTAAATGAAACATGCTTTTTCTTCTTTCCCCTCTCCTCAATATTCCTACCCGTAACTTTTTACGTATAGCCGCAGTTATTCCCGTTGCCTTACTCTTACCGTTGCTGATTCCTCGTTCTCATTAGATTTGATCAATTTTAGAGTTCAGAAAGATCTTTCTACTGTTGCAATTAACACAGGAAGAGAAGAGAGAACCAACATAAAATATCTAATAGATTATCCCCGTTCTCACCTTCAGTATAAGCGTTCAACAAACGTACATACGGAGAAAATTTCATGTACATACAAAGTTGAGATCGGGTTTCGAACCCCTCGGAGGCCTTAGGCGTTTTTTCGAAACTACGCATAAACTTCCATTTTATGGAATTAAAATAGGATCTCTTTAATCTCGGGAGGGGCGATCGCCCCTTCGACCTTCCTTTAATCCGTCCTTGTGTGTGACAGTCAAGTGATTCAAAATTTGATGCCTTTTTGGGAATGTAAGCAAACAGAGTTCAGCCTGCCTGAATCGAAAGGCGGCAAGAAGTTGTCAATGTTTTGAAAAAAAACATAGATTCTATTAGGAAGTTTTCAAATTAGTAGGGTATGTGTCAACCTGCACCAGTGGAGAGGGTATTTTCAATTATGAATAATATCTGGTCAACAGACAAAGGTAGTTTAAATGTTACTGCTATTGGAAGCCTACTGAATATTAAGTTGAATATCAGATTTTCTTATATTGATTTTTAGAACCTAATTAAAAACAACAATACATTTGTACAGAAAATCTGTTGTAGTGGAAAATGTAAATGTTGTACCGTTGGGGCCGGACCCAGTGGAAATTAATCATGATACACAATCTGTAGATCTGTCTTTTGTGTCTTTAAAAAGTGCCAAGGTTAAATAAAATAACCATTTTTTGAAATTTTTAAAGTAAATTATGACCTATATTTGTTGTATTTTTATTTGAGTTTGGTATTTTTTAAAGAAAAACTGCGGGCTGCACTCCGGGAGTGCCGACAGAAGTAAAACTTGAACAATAACGTCGTGCATTTTTTAATGTTTTGGAATATTTAGGGAATAATTTAGCAATAATTGATTTATTTATCGGTAGAAAGTACTCACATTTATATGGTAAAATACAATATTCATTTGTTGCGCTATCGTACACAATTATTTTACATACAAAAGTTTACACTTCTGAAAAATCAACTTTCATCCATAATGTCAACAACTCTTTCACCATCATCATCGCCAATTTCTAAAACTGATACAATAGGTTTATGGTAGCTTAAGTAAGAAACTAACAGTTTTGATTCGAATCTATTTAAATGTCTTGTAAAGACCTCGTCAGTAGTAGTTTTATATTTCTTTGTGCTAAGATTGCGATCATTTGACATCGTAAAACCAAATTAATTATTTAAAAATTCAATTAATGGTAGATTTTTATCGTCTGCAAAGTTTATGTCGAAATCTCTACTCAAAAACATTGGCAAATCGTCAAATCTTTTCCCAATTTTTTTTTGAAGCAATGCGCGCGCACACACACACACACACACACACACACACACACACACACACACACACACACACATATCCATCCAAAAAAAGTGCACAACGTCGCTAAAGAAATTTTCACTTTAAAAAATTTGGTGTCCTGGGTTTTGTACCCTAGGTTTTTGGCTCTTTTCCTCGGTTTCACTGAATACATTATGGAAGCCCTATTGTAGGTTGAATTTGTGTAATGTTTTTTATAACGTCGATTTTGCCCGTACATTCAGTCGATTTCGCCCATGCAAATTCATTTGTTCTTACTCTGCATTAATTGTATAATTGTTGGGGAAATACGGCTATAGGCCCTAATAGTTTTTGTTAAACGTGCGTTTGGGGTATTTCTTAACTTTTTACGAATTCTAGTTTGAGATAGAACTGTGGTAAATGTAAGATGGCCTTACAAGTGTTGTTCATATATACCTTCTATTAATAATGTGTGCAAGTTATAACAAAATAAAGTTATTGCACGTGTGTGAACTTATACTGTTGTATAATAATACTGTTTAATTTTATTTTCCACTGGTGCTTATCATTCCCAAATGAAACCAGTTCCTATCCTCTGATAATGGGCTACTTCTAATCAGCATCTTCCACTTGCTAGCAACACTCGTGCAAATAAATAAACACTATTTATTCTTCCTCCCTCGAATTTAGGGGTTGTAGCGGGGGGGAGGGAAGGGAGAGTCGCTGAGTCACAATGATGGTCGAAAAGGAAGGGTTTTAAACTATTTAATCTCAAAAATATACGCCTTGGAGTTGTTTTTTTCCAAATAATAAATAAAAAAATTAATAATAACACCTAAAGAATATTGTTGTACTTCACAATAAAAATAACAAAAATTGTGTGCTGGAAAAAATCATGGCTTCTTAAACTTAAAATCTGATTTCATTTTAATCTGAGTTAAACGCTAATTTATACCAGTTATCCTACATTATGATGGGGAAATCCATAAAAACCTTTTGAAATATATAGGTGGACGGTAGCAGTGTAAGGGTTAAAAAACTATTCGGACTCAAAAGTGTACGCTCGTGAGGAGTTATTTCAAAATAATAAATAAAATTATGAACATTGTCCTCTGGAGAAAAAAATCATGACATTTAAAACGTACTGCAGTAATCTAAGTCAAACGCTAATTTATGCAGCGAAATCCATAATGATTTCCAAAAAACGTTTAGCAAAACAAATATTTTGTACAGATTTAAAAGAGACTGGTTTTGTTGGGTAACGGACCAAATTTATTTTTGTGCTTAAAAGGTTTAACGACCTCTCAAAACGTCTTCTAAAGGTTTACCATGATACTGTTCCAAAAGCTCACTTTCCACAGAAATACACTAATAATAATTATATAGATTATTTTTCAACATCCCTTTTTCTCAGCACATACTATTCGTACAGGCATAAATGACGTATCTTTAAAAAGATTGTTTAACCAGCTTCTGACATTGCAAAACGATTTTGCGCTAAAACTTACTGTTTGTGGAAAATTTTAACATAGGCTAAAAGACACTTTTAACTGTCACAAGCAAAAACGCATCATGGATCACAAATTGGACAGTATTTTGTATATTTTAAGAAGCTAACTTATTAATGAGTAGATAATCCCGTTACAAATGCCACTTTTTTGCATAGCGTGCTTAGAATAATTTCAATATTTACTTAAAAGTCATTAAACTTATAGGTTATGTAGCCCTACTGACAGTCCCCTATCCCTGCCCGTCGTACAAGCCGGGACAAGCATTTCGAATACCAAACGTGTGTTTTGGACACTGTTTTTTTACACATATTTGTGATTTCTCCTTCCATCGTGCGTTTATCGATCGCTTTTCGATTTATTTTTTAAACATGTTTTCCCTTCCTTCCAACTGTCGCCCTCAACTCAAGGACTACTGCTATTCAAAAGGCTGTGTTTACTTAAAACTTTCACGAGCCCCCTGATATTTTTTGTTAACAAAGTGAAGTTACTACATCCAGTCCCCGTAACAACATCAGTAAAAGTGTTTATTACAATATTCACTTCAAAAAACTTGGAAACAACTGCAAACATTTATGGTAACACTGACTGTTGAAAAATGTTGTGAATTAATGTTTGCATAAACTGTAATTTGTGGACGGGTAGCATAACCAGTTACGTAGCACGAAAGTACATTGCATTACATTACAGTGTTGCCAAGTTTGGCTATCGAGTGATGTTATATCGATTGCTCTAATGGAATAGGTGTAAGGCTACGTCACCCATTGCCGGTACGGTATATAGATAAAACATTTCACGTATCCGTTAGATAAGTTATGGCGCGGTATAAGCACGTGCCCCCTACCTCTCCCATCCAGGGGCCAGCTGTCGTTGGGGCCCTCATCTGCATATTCACATTGTGCACTTGAGGAAAACCCCTATACTCTGGTTACTGGGGTCTAAAACCTTCCTTTGTCTTGGTAGGAAGTGAAGGGGGTCACAGCGCTTTGCTAAATTACTGTACAAAGGGAATATTATTATTGCGACACGCCCGCTATTGTGCGTTGAAAGCAGAACGATTGTTTTTAGTTTTTGGTAGTTCTCATTAAAAGAATTTGGTCGTGATACTTTCAGTAAGGTGACCGTGGGAAAAATTGGTTAAGTGCACCACTAACGAAAATAAATGTGTTTTAAATTTGACACAAATCGGAACAAAATCGTGGAAAGGTAGTTACAAAATTTTAAAAAAACCTCAAAAAGCTAAATGTACTGACTGAAATATTGTAAAACGTTTCTTTGTAACCAGTTGTCTATAAGATAGGCCTGCCTCCTTTTTTAAAAAGAAAATAAATGGTGCAAACAATACAAACTTTCTCAATTAAGAGCCCCCTCCGCTTATACACGGTTTGAAAACTGCCGATAAAAACCTTTTTGCATTATGTTGTTGAAATCATGACTGTACATAAAGAACCATAAGGTAATTAATTAAATTTGAAATGAAATAAAATGACTGCGTAAGATAAATCGAACAACGAAACTAACCTGACGGCACTTTTGGGGTTTTTGTTTACCCACAAGCCGTAAATTTCCTTTTTCTAATTTGCTGTACTAATTTGTTTTGAATCTTCTAAAATTACCAAAATATGTACAAAATCTGTTAATCCAAAAATTTGCAGATTTCTTGGTTTTTCAAGATATAGGCCCTAGGTAAAATAACTTTCATTGATTGATTTATGTCTTATAAATTACATTTAAGATAAATTTGATGAAAATCGTTCAAACGGATTTTGAGGATATCCCATTTTAAAATTTTATCTTACTAAAAAACACTCCAAAAACATTTTTTTAACTAAAAAAAAATAGACACGGGCAAACCAGGCTGACGTCGAATGTCGAGGTAATCTGTCAATTAATTTAGTCTACTTTCTCTCTCTCTCTCTCTCTCTCTCTCTCTCTCTCTCTCTCTCTCTCACTCACACACACACACACACACACACACACACACACACACACACACACACACACACACACACACACACACACACACACACACACACACACACACCTCAAAGTACATCCAAGCATTGAATATAAACGTTCTTGAATAACCCGTATGAGAGCTTTTGTGAGTGCTCGCTTCTGGTGGAATCTTGCGGCAGTGTTCAACTGCAGTTAAATAGATAATAGTACTGTCTATTTTCTGAAACGTCTCCACCGCCTATCCTTGCAGCGTGTAGCATCCATAGCGGCAGGTAGTCAAATTACGTGAACTTTATCCGCTATATCGAGCACGTTTTTTATAATGGTGACTGTACTTCTGGTATTCTACCTTTATATTCAGTTATCTAAGTCAAAACCAATCTGGAAACAGATAAATTCACCAGTATATCAAAAATTGATTTTTCCACGATAACCAAACTTTCTTTCGTATATAAAGAAAATAAAAAGCGCGATTTTTGTTCCATAAACCGTATTTTAATGTTAGCTGTTTGTTATTTCACGTTAGCGACAAAAACACGTGTTTCATTTAATGTAACATTTTAATATTCAGCTGATTTTATTAAAAAAACAAGAAGTTTTCACTGCATACAAACCGAACAGTTATATACAATGTTGGGTTCTATATACAACATTTTATATCAGTTAGGCTATTATACAGTAGAGCCAACATCGTAAAACAAAATTTCAACTCGCAATCACAATTTTTGCGTTGTAGTTATTTTATTCGTCTTGCTGTTATATAAGAAATACGATTCATAAAAATAACTTTCCGTGTGATGAATAAACCGTTTTAATGACAACATTTTACCCGGACTGAAATAAAAATGCTTTGAAAAAGATGATTTACGTGAAGCAGCTCGGGTTCATTAGTCCGCGAGGCGTTGTTCCTATTAGCCTTTGTTTCGTTATGTTCACGAGCCGAGGTTCTACAAAAGAGGTTCTCTAATAGCCTACAAACATGTTGGTGTTGTGTTACTACTTCACCTACATAGTGTCGATTAAATGAATCTCAGAATTCAGTTTTATCGAATTTCTGCACAATTTGTATCAACCACCCGTTCATGAGTGGATTTTTGATGTTTTCAGGCTTGTTGGCTTCGAAACATTAGAACCATGACATGTCAGCCGTTCCTATTATCTGACAAACTGAAATCGTTACGTCTTTTCATTAGATAATTACTATCCGAACAGCCATTATGGTAAGACCGAAACCCGGATCATGAAATGTGCACAGATTCTGACCATAAAACACATATTCATGGGTTACAAATTCATTTTGCTAAGAGCTTGGTATGTTCGTTAACTAGCAAAATCCATTCGACTGTTTCAAAATGCCGGCTTTTCAAAAATATATTAAATTTATCGCAAAGATATCAGCCAAATTAATTTGTATTCCCCGTGTTCGTCTGCGCATGCGTGTATTTCAAATATAATGTTTATCAAAGGTAGGCTGCACAGTTTCGACCCTCGTCCTCGTCCTCATCCTCATTTATATGCACAATAACGCAGGAATCGTGAGGGTGAGGGTGGGCAAACATACAATTTTGTCATTTTTATTTAATATTGTACAACCGCTATTGTTAAACTCGCGCGGTCAAAGCATAGGGTTGCGGGGTTGGAGGCTGCCTGCATGTTTGCTGTTGCTGGGTTACATCCATTTTATATTTCGTTAAACAAAATCGTTTAAAATCTTTTGTAATATATGTAGTCTTTGCTTCTAACAATGGAAAGCTAATAATGGCACGTAACTGACGCGCTGACGCGATAGTAGCCTAATTTCATAAAATATTTTTGTATTATGACATAAGCATAATTAAAATCTGCTTAATTCAAACTTTAAACTTTCAAATTACATTAGAAATGCAAAATGAACCCGTCAACTGACCGCCGTCAATTTTTTTAATTTCCTCGATTTGTAAGTCATTACTGTACTTCCTATACACGGGTGACCTGCTCTAGATGAAGAAACCACAGTGGCTACATTTGCGGACGATACTTCTATACCAGCTGTATAGAAGACATTACTTAAGCTGTATAAGGTTAACATTATCTAACCAGCGATAATGTTAAAGAAGCAACAGAAAAACTGAAGAACACTATCTTGAAAGTTAATGTTTGGACCGAAAGGTGGCGTATAAAACTTAAAGAAACTAAGTCAACCCATATTAGTTTTACTTATAAAAAAGAAAAAGAAGTGACATTACTAATAAACAGTAAAATTATTCCATATAGAAGTGAAGTTGAGTATTTGGGAATTAATTTAGATTAAAACCTGAGATGAAAGTCTCACATTACAAAAAAACGAGGTTAAGTTCAAGAATAACCTAAATATTGGCTATTTAGATATGATCCAGGACTTAGGCCGGTGTGGAGCTATGGACTACAAATTTAGGGATGTGCAAGAGAAGTAATATAGAGAAAATTCAGATTATTCAAAACAAAATACTTCGGATAATAGTAAATGCGCCGTGGTATACACTCAAGGAAAATATTCAGAGAGACCTTAAAGGGAACGCGATTGTTGATGACATCAAGGCAGTAGCAAAGAAGCATTAATAACGACCCCAAACCCATACTAATGCTAGTGTTCAGCAGATGCTAGCACATAGGACTTGGTGCAGTGATAGCATATTAAGCTAAGAGGCTGCAGTTGACAACTCGAGCCATTCAGTGGAATGGACATCTGACACACAGTGATCTATTTTAAGTCATAACTGCTACATAAGTTTGTACTTAGTTGTAGTCCTCAATAAAAATATTTTAAAAATTAATGTTGATTCATATAGTAAGTATTACTTCAAATTACAATATTAAAAACAATTTTTTTTAGAAATAAAAATGTAATGATTTTTTTAAAGATTTGAAATGACCGCCATTTTTAAATCGTTGAACAGATTTTGTTTGGTAACGATCTTTTCCAAGCTATAACCGAAAACGATTTTTGTGTCAAGTTTGAGTCAAATCGAATTCGAAACGTATCCTACCACGCTGCAGTGGTGATGATCTTGTCCAAGTTATAATCGAAGTCGATTTTTGTGTCAAGTTTGAGTCAAATCGAATTCAAAACATATCCTACCACGTTGCAGTGGTGATGATCTTGTCCAAGTTATAATCGAAGTCGATTTTTGTGTCAAGTTTGAGTCATATCGAATTCAAAACGTGTCACGCTCCAATAGCACTTTTCAAATGGAAATTCGCTAATTATAAATTTTGAGACAGTTCATATATGCTACTCGAAATAAGCTAGATAGAAATAGAATAGAAAAAGATATATTTTGTACCAGTATAGTGGCATAATAGAAGAAAGTGCTTCGCTAGTTATCTACCAATCCTTGTCTGTCTCCATATCTTCAAGGCGGTATCACCGATGGATGAAGGGTTGGTCGTACTTACCAGTACTTACCAGGCTGAAAGTATTTTTTTTCTAATAACGTATGAAGTAGTAACATTCTTTAAAAAAAAATATTTTGTGACTTGTTTATTATAAAAATGTCAAGATGAACTCAACCTTGTGAAAATAATTTTCATTTCAAAAATATGTACATTTGTAGCTAAGCTAAAACTAAAATCGGGAATTTACCAACCTTCCGATGCCTAAAATAGAACTCGAATTGATTGAAAAAATACAGAAAATGGTTTTGTATTTTAAATTCTTTACCGCAACCAAATACCTTTATAATCACACGAAACGTTCAAGCCTTTAAAGGCTTTAAAGACTTTTAATGAAAAAATTGGGCCGCGATACATAAAGTAAAACAATCCTGTGATTGAATTAAAAATAAAAACCATGTGTCATGTTTTCTCTTCTTTTTTGTTTTAATGTGATCATTTCTTCGTAAACGCAATTATATTGAAGAAAAATGTTGGCTTCTTGAGTAAACTATTGTATTTTTTAAAATAATAATACATAATTTTTACAATATTAATATAACATTTATTTGTTATTTTGTTAAATAATGTACTTAAGTACATTAATGGAAGTACAATACAATTACAATTAGGCCTATATACCAGTATACATTTGTGAACTCGCATCATGCATCGCGCAAAATCGAACCAGTCCTAAAAACATGGTGCATGTTAATACGTAGTGTTGCAGTTTACCAGCTTGCCTGAGAAGCAAATAGTTTCCCGAACCTCAAGAGTTCGTTACCACCTAAGGTGATCATTTCTCATTCGTCACTGAGATCCTTTTCTAGATAATCTTTCTTCGAGAGTTCTCGCAATGGTCCGCTTTCGGTCAATAAATATCCGTTTTATTTGCAGCTTATAACGTTCACGCAACGTAGAACGATACAGATGCGTGCAGTTTTATTGCTAATAAAACGAATGTATCATAAATATTGTACGAGAAATATTTACGGAATGAAGATGTACGTAGATGAAGTGTTTATGCCTGGAATCGCTGGTTAATGCTGTAATATAAAGTGGCATTCCTTTACGATGGTATTTAGCTAACGTGTTTTCTTGCCTTACAAGATTACTACTGATTGTTTTAGTGGTTACTAGTTTTTGATATGCTTGTTTTACATCGAAAATCATCCCAAGTATTTCGCTGAATTATCGTAAGGAATTGGCAATGAATTAATTGTAGTTATTAGTATTTGTTGACCAGTCTTTACGTTTATTGATTTTGTTTCGTTGAGGTATTTTTGATTTATTTGCGCACACAATCAGAGGCTCTCTGAAGTTCAATTACTACCTTTTTTCCAGTCGCTAAAATCTTTTTGTCGTCTGCAATTTAGCATAGGTTGATTCAACTACTGTAAGAAGGTCCCTAATAACGAACTACAAAGCACTTGAAAAAGTGTTTTGTAGTTAAAGAGAGAGGCCTAGATTCTTAAATCTCTTTGTTATCTAAATTTTTATTCCGTCACTTTAATCTGTCTAGCTTGTTGTTTCTGTCTAGCTGTGCAGAGTTCGAAAAAACCTTATTTTGACTTTTTCTCAGTGAATGAATAACAGCGAAAAGAAAGACACATTGTCAAGCATTTTACACATATCTGTTTATGTGATTCGGTTTATGGTCCATTAGACGGTTTTATCTCTGTTGCTTTAGAATCATCGCTGTTTATCGTTTTTGGAAAGGAAAGTTGTTGGAATCACTATTTTTTACTGCATGAATGCTGAATTATTTTGTGTAAAGTTTTTCTATAACGTCTATTAGGACATATTCGTTTATTACTTACTGGTTCAGGTGGACAATATCATTGAATATAAACGGATTAGAAGTACAGCCACCGTTATAAAAAGCGTATGCGATATCAGGAGCTAAAGTCCACGTAGTTACACTATTTGCTGCTACGAACGCTGGAAAGACAGGAGGGAAGACCTTCGAGAAAATAAACAGTACTATTATCTTATTTAACTGTAATTTAACACTCCGTCGCAAGGTGCCACCAGCAGCGAGCGCTCACATATCTCTCATAAGGATTATCATTCTAGTGCAGTGACAAATGAACTGTCTACCTCTTAGTGCAGTTGGTTTTTTGAACTGTCTACCTCTTTATATCAGTTGCAGTCACTAAATTAGCGATTTCCAGCACAGCGAGCGTGTGCCATAAAAGTGATTTTTAATCAGTAACAGAGTAACTGCTGGTTCATATTTTTTTAATAAACAACTTAAAGGCCTTTAACGCGTTTCACGTGATTGGACTCATACTGCGCTAAGTAGTGCTGCTGGTTTTCGGATGATCTAGATACTCGGAACTGTCGCGATCGACTTGGATATTCGGAGTCTGAATCAGCTGCGCAGAATCGTTTTGCGCATTCTATATATCATTATTCCGGCCATGAACGATCTGCACATGCGCATAATCATTTCTCCACTCAAGTCCAAACGTAATAAAGTATTCGTTATTGTTTATTATTTGCTGTTTATATAAATGAGATTGTAGTATACTCTTAACTTGTCAAGTAACAAAATATAAATTATTATTCGCGGTTTCAAATTTATTAAGCTACAATGTCGAACTCGTTACTGAATCTGAACACTGCAATCATGTCTGATGCGAGAATGTCGGGTACGATGACGATATCGATATAACCGAATGAAATATTCGGACTTGGAATATTTGTTTCGAATTCTTTGCTTTCGATTAACTATCCATATACGATATGAAGTGGATGAAATCAATAATCAGAAAGCTAAGAATGTTTTGATATTCGGAATCAACGATTTTTTTATTCCGAATACAACTTCTTTTCAATACGCTTATTACTCATTGAACACAGTTATAAATCTGATTGAACCCTCTGTAATACTGTTCTAAAGTAACAGAAGACTGTTAAATAATTATTTTAGTAAAATTGCTGGTAACAAAATGAACCTCTAAAATTACGTTATTGCAGTTTTTCCTAAAATTATTCAAATTCAGTAGAAACATTAACAAATGTCTAAAACAAATACCATAACAGACTAGAACAGCATTGTTTTGGAATAAAAATAGATTAAGTTATGGATCTTCGAAGTAGCTAGTAGTAAAAAAACTGTATACGAATTGTTTTTCGGTAAATTTCTTGAAATATAAAATAACGTTTAAAAATATACCAATGGTATTAACATAAAATTACAGATAATAGGACATGTTTTATTTTGGTTTGTGTAAAATTGTTGTACAAAAACCGATTGGAAGTTATGAAGCCCTAAAGTTTTCGTGGATCCTAATCAAATACGGTTTGGGAAATGTGGGCGGAAGAGGGCGAGATAGAGAGAGATAAGAACATTCGCTTATCTTTCTTATCCAAATACTTTCACTCTCACTTTAATCTGTTTTTGTCTAATTACACATTGTGGCTTATAGTGTAAGGTTTCGAAGGACACGCACAATAGGCCTATAATTAATATACAGAACATCTTTCAACAAACTTCAAATAGAACTGTGGTTCCAAAGTCATTTGACGCGAGACGTCTATGGGATTCTGGAACCCTTTTACGCGGTTTTACCCTTTTAGGCCTACATTTGTGGACGGCTATCCTCTTGCCCCTTAGGGGATATCTCGAGGCGGAAGTCGTTAAACATGGAGCAATACCAGAGCTAACAAAACAAGGGTAGTAAAAGTTCAAACCTTATCTTGTGATGTCCTTCAAACGTTTTCTGTTAACGTGAGTTTTGGTTTTGGTCAGTGATTGATTTTTTTTTTTTTTTATCAACTCAACCGTTTATTTTAAATGAACGCCGTTTTGAAACGGCACAGTTGAAAATTATAACCTTCATTTGTATTCTCGAAACGTGTTGTTCCTTATAAACAAATGCGGACAAATACCAGGTTCATATAATAACTACGTAAATTCATGGTTCCAACAGTAGGATCGTGAACAGTTCGTAATGTTTTAAACCAAACGCAGTGAAAGTCTCAAATGAAAATTAACATTTAAATCGCAAACGTGGAATAACCCGAGTGTTCAGTCTTCCAGCTACGCGCCGTTTTGCCCTGCACTTCTATCTGACTTCCAAGAACGAGTTTTGCCGCCAGTTTAACATGACGTCACCGTGCCGTATTTCAACGTCATACTTCGGGCATTTCCTTACTTCGCGCTAGAACCATGTCTAACCGCGATTCTTGCTAATCCGAAGGTCATCTATGGGAAAAGTAATTTTCTTTCTTTCACAGAATGAGTAACGATTACGATGAATCAGGTGATTGCTGGTCTGTTGTACTCTGAGTCAGTTTTGTTTGTTTTGTTGGCAGTCTTGTCAAATTAAACATCTGGAATATCCGCTATAATAACTTCAGTAGACTACTGAATACAGTGAATTTACCAAAACTGTAATGTTAAATACAAAACAGTTTGTGTTAATGTGTACTGAATACAGTGAACTACGCGATATTTAGATTTGGTCTTATAGCAAAATTAAATGGCAGTTCATATCATCTGAAGGAAAGATTGCAGATTTTTGGCAATCGTTTACTTGCCAGTTAGGCAAATATAAACGAGGAATGTCGCATAGCTGAAGCCAGTGTCTATTTGTCTCTCCTAAATAGAATTTTCTTAAACTAAACACGTTATGAGAGTTTAGAGAGATTTTCTATATTTCATTACATGTCGGTAATATGAGCTACTCTGGTACCGAGTTGGTGTGTGTGTGTGTGTGTGTGTGGCGCGCGCGCGCGTGTGAATAGCTAAGTATTCAGGTCTAAGACTTCATTCAAATAAATATTTCAGAGTTCTCAACTTTGCATTAGTTTAAAAGCCGGCAAAAAGCTTAGCTTATCATTCGCTTAAGAGCTGGCACGAAACTATGTGAGTGAGAATTGCTAAGTGTCCAGATCTAGACTCATAGACATTCGTGAGTCCTCAGCTTAGCATTCGTCTAAGAGATGTATGACTGAATTGCTAAGTGTCCAGATCTAGACTCATATACATTCGTGAGTCCTCAGCTTAGCATTCGTATAAGAGCTATATGACTGAATTGCCAAGTGTCCAGATGTAGACTCATAGACATTCGTGAATCCTCAGATTAACATTCGTCTAAGAGCCAGCACAAAGCTCTGATACTACGACATATATATTTATACATTACACCAATGTTGTCTGTAGATCTATTCAGAGTAGTTGGAAAGCAAAAATGACGTCATACAACTTCAAAAGATTAACCAAATCCTTTGAGATTATGTTAATGGAATGAATTATCGGCTGATGCTTAATTTGTAATGAGTGGACCGTCTAGGGAAGTCCTTAACAAGTGTGCAAGGGCGTTTGGATTAATTTGTAAGGATCCGTTCGCACGGTAGACTCGCCGCTGCTGGCCTTGGTGAGAGCTTCAATGCGCGCGCTTTTTTATACACAAACCGGTACGCACACAAATGAACGAAGCGATTTGGAGTAAGTCTTCGGCAGACACGGGGCCCGTAAGACCAGTCGGTCAAACGAAATAATGACGCAATGTCGGAGAGGCCTTGCACGAAGTCGACAGAGCAGTCTCGATACTCAACAAAGGAAGAGGACCTCATGTTGAGGTCACTGGATGGTGTTAACTTTGGTCATTTTGTGAAGGACCTTATTAGAAACGTAAATAAATGTGACAAGTTTCCATCTACCTTTACTTTGTTTAATACATTGTGAAACGGTGAAATTCTTTCAGTTCGTACTTCCTTTTGACCAACATTTTCTCTGTCGACTTATTTGCCGAACAATAAATTATTTTAAACGATGTGCTTTTTAAGGCTATTCAAAAAAACTTAAGAGTAATTCTATGACATCGTACAGTTAAGACAGTAGAGGTAGTTAAATAGTTTAGAGAATTTAGAAATAAATTGTTTAGTTTTAAGTAAATTTGTATTAGTTTTTAATGAAAAATTATATTTTTGTTATTCACCTCTTTTAAAACCATTGTCTAGGTCATTATCCTAGTTCTTAGGCTTATACAGTGGGTGTTTCCAAACATAAGTAGCCTATAATCTTGTATTAGCTAGTTTAACTACAGTCTGTTAAGTGGCCTTGCCAATGCTCTAACGAGTGAAACCTTGGTTGGAAAAACCCCAATACAAAAAAAAGTGTTTTTATTTCATTAATATAATGGATTTCCACCAAGTACCAACTTGGTCTTAAGTATAAATTATATACGACTTACATACAATTGAAAATTCTATGCGGAATAAAGTGTTACATTTAAAATTTGTTGAGACTTTATTGAAAAAAATGTGTAGGTATGTGTTAAGTTTTCTAGTGGCAGGTTTGACAGATTGTTTAATAGTTTAACAATACATCATGCAAAAACATTACACGAACTCTAATATTCAACTTTTTCTCAAAAAGTCGGTTTATCACACTTAGCTCATAATTTTGGTTGTATGTGGAAGGTGCATAACACAGGACAATAGGCTAAATTAAAAGTAAATAATAAAAACTGCTCGATAAGAATTCGAAAACATAATAAATATTGTATTTTTTTACCAAAAAGAGTTACTACAATTTCCTTTTTATATAATATGCTATTAAAAATATGCCCAGTACGCGTCAGTGGCCTAGTTGGTAGCGTACTTGGCCTTTACACCGAGGACCCGGGTTCGATTCCCGGTCAGGGCTTGGCATTTTCATGCGCTATAAATCATCCCATAGTCTGCATTAGCCCAAGTGTGCACAATAGTCGAACGTTTAACACAAAAAAAAGGGAAAAAAGCTTTTAAAAATCATATAGGAAATTTAAATATGGATGACATTTCATTTTAATTGGTTGATTAGTTTAATTTCCAGCTATGACACAGACACAGAATCGTATAGTTATTCTAGTAAACACTTTTTTTTAGTGAATTTCCATTGGAAAATGAGCGCCTAGCAGTACAAAGTGTCACTATAAGAGTGCAGTACAATGCAGGTTTAGGTGACAAATAATTGTACGTGTACCAAAACAGCTGAACGCTAAAAAAAAACATTGTTGAAAGTAATATTCAAATTGTTGCTGTATCCAAGACTTAAATAATAATGGACCGAATCAGTTTTGAAATTGGAATCGGTAAGACAATCTAGGCCAGTTGTAATATGTAAATGTTATTACAGACTACTTTTAGTGAAAAGTATTCTGATTTATGTATGTAATGTAAAATACAGTTTTAGTAGGTTTCAGTTGTAAATATATCAATAAGGTACAATGTTAGAATTAAGTCATTTTATAGGTTATAGTTTTACATAAGAAAGTAGAACAAAGTAAGGCCTATTGTATTAACCTAAATATAATAAATGACATTGCATTATTAACAGGTCTTACAAATATTAAATGTAACTATAATGTATATTTTAACAGAAGAAGAAACAGTAGCTCTAAATGGTTTTGCAACGATTTTACTTAGGAAGATAAGTACAGTAATCTTAAAGTACAAGTATTGGAATATACAGTTAGTAATTAAATACGAAACAATAGCGTAATTTGAATTGTTTACAGCATTCATGCTTTTTACGTCTAATTACGGATAGCAGTTTCGTGAAATAAAGCGTCTTATCATATTTTTATTTTCGTTTATGTACCAACAAGAAAAATATGACTCACATATTTCGTAGGTCTCTTCGGACATTGTTTTTAAAGTCAGCACGGGTCCGCTAGTTACGTAATAATATAAATGTTGCTTTACTTTGTAAGCAGTTTGTACAAGCCACTTAAACAAGTTAATACTTTAATAATATTAAACGAGCAGTTTCTGTATGTATGTTTGTATGTTCAGCGTATCTCGAAAACGGCTCACAAAACTGCGTACATAAGGGTTTTGAAGGGTGCATGTTCGATCGCGATAGGTCTCATGCCCGTAAAAAAATATCTCAAAACGGCGAATTTCTAGCCTTAAATTTACATGGAGTGTATACCTATATACATTGCCGGTTTTCAGGTAGAATCATATGGTTTTCATATTTCTAGAATCACGTTAGAGTCAAGCGAAAGTAAACTTGGATGCATAATGCAAAGACATCAATTTCCCGTTAGGCCAGCTTTTGCTACGACAATACGTAAGGCCCAAGGGCAGACATTTGTATCAGTTGGGATATTCCTACTAACAGCAGTTTTAATGCATACGTAGCTTCTCCAGAGTTAAAAGGGCGAAATGGACTGACAATTCTCTTGCCTGCAGAAAACACTTGCCACACAAGAAATGTTGTTCGGAAATAAGTATTACAAGAACATTCGAATAATTATGTTCCGACAACAAATATGCAGATCGATGAAAATGTGGAGACTTGGAATTTCCCTGACAACTTTGAAGATTTTAATATTTGATCATTTGTATGGTTATATAATGCTTTAAATATCAATATTTTTATATTAATTATTTATTGATTTTTATCAGAAAGAGGCTACATTAAAAATACATGTTCATTTTTTAGTGAACGCATCCACATGTATATACGATTGTTTTGTAAATTTATTGTACATGTTATTTAATTTTATTATACTGAACATTATTTAACAAAATTTGGACAAAGGATTTCAAAGTATTTCAAACAATTTTCAAAAATAAACAACACGAACGGAGCTAAGTAAGTGAGCAAGACAGCCGCGCCTAGTTATTTGCTCGCATATGCAAATCGTCTGATAGTTGACTATCAACAGACACGGAAATAGTAGCTCAGCAGTAAAGATACCGAAGCAGATGTGTGCAGGTGAAGTCAGAGCTGTTGCCGGTGACATTGGTCGGGCTCAAGGTTTATTCCGGCTGTATAGATGCAATGAACCGAACGAAGGTTTGGTCCCCACCTTACCTGTTTACCTTGAAATCATATAGCCTACTCTCCCGAGCTTTCAACAAAATTTCAATTTTACTTTGTTCAACAACCGAACGGATGATGTGCCTTGCGAGGCGGTCACGTGATTTTTACATTATCGCAAAGAGTCTGTGGTACTTAAATCGTGGCAGCAATTTATTTGCAATTAAAAGATAATTCCTGGATAATTTCTTCAAAGTTTCTACTAAGCTGCCATTAAACGTGCTATTTCAAGAACATTGTAAAAAATACTGAACAGTAATCAAATAATAATCGAAGTTCGTAACTGTTCCGCTAACGTGATAGAAGCGAATTTCCAAAAATATTTTTCTCTATTTTTCGTAAACTCATATGGCTCATTTTTCCAATTCAAATTCACAACATTTTTTCGACAATTTTTCGAAATTCCTACCAAGCTTCCAGCAAACGCGATATTTCAAAAAATATTTTTGAAAAAAAAGAACTAAATACCGTAATCAAATAATGATTTTAAAGGTGATACTATAATTATAGTTAAGCTTATGCAAAAAAAAAATACGTTATCGGGTCAAGTAGGTATTAAGCATTCATCGATTTTTAACGCTTGTTATCATCATGGCACGCAGCTGTCTTGTTGACGTGAAAGAAGCGAATTTTCAAAATAATTTATATTTATTTTTAGCGAATTTCTATTGGAAAAATGAGCGTATATCATGGTAAGACGCAGATCCAGAATCTTGAAATTGTAACCGATCCTAACTTTGTGCGTGTGAATGCCCGCACGCGCGTTTTTTTAACACGTTCGCGTTCTCAATTTTGGTTCGATTTGATTCAAACTTGAAGCAAAACCGATTGTGGTAACGAGCTTGGACAAGTTCGTTAGCCAACGAAATCCGTTCTACAGTTTCAAAATGGCGGTCATTTCAATTCTTCAGAAAATAACACTTTATTGTTTCAAATTTTTTTTGTTAATCTGTTTTAACCAATATTATCGGCGTTAATAACAGCATTAAATGTTTTTAATTTTCAACATCAATTTAAAGTAAGAAATGTTTTGACGGTGGTCAGGGTTCGTTTTCTTATCAATGTAATTTGAAAGTATAAACAGCTGATATGTGCAGATTTTAATGTTGATTGTTGGTGAAATTAGAACTTTAAGAAATGGTAAGATGAGCAACATTTTTTGGAAATTCGCTTCTATCACGTTAGCGAGACCGTTCCGTAC
Organism: Callitettix versicolor; assembly: GCA_022606455.1. Lineage (NCBI taxonomy): Eukaryota > Metazoa > Arthropoda > Insecta > Hemiptera > Cercopidae > Callitettix > Callitettix versicolor. Next base: position 32,498,312 of record CM040184.1, read on the forward strand.
AGCGATTATTTGTAATGACGTAATTTATATGAGCGTTTAATCTATCAATGCCGGTATGTCCGACAAGAATGAAATGGATTACTTATTAGCCCAGTAAAGTTTTGCTGACCGCTGCTCGATTGCATTTAATACGGAGCCGTTCTGTAGAACGTACTTTATGGCGTAGTTCATCTCCCGTTTTTAAATTTAAGTTTTACGGTCGAAGGAATCTGCAGAGAGGATATCATCCGTAAGTCATATAAGTTTAAAGCAGACAGTGTTCTTTGATAGTGATTTAATTTTCCCGATGACCGTTAAAGGAGCAGTTTTTTTTCATATTTTTAATCACGTTCCGAATTTACAACGACATGCCCACTTATGAAGTCTAAAGGGGACGCACTTTTGATACTTGTATAAACTTCCGAAACTTTTCTCTTGTTTAATTAGCGATGTTTATGGCGTTGAATTTTTATTCAGTTTAACTTTTTTAAATTATGAACTTACCTTTTAATAGGACTCAGCTATAAGACCAGAGGCTGTCAACCTTTTTTATATCGAGAGCCAAATGAAAGACTTTAGTTAGGATATTTAATGTAAACGGACTAGAAGTAGAGCCATCGTTATAAAAAGCGTGCTCGGTATTAGCAGCTAAAGTTCCAGTAGTTGGACTATCTGCCGCTATAAACGCTGCAAGGACAGCGGTGGAGACGTTGACAAAATAGACAGTAGGCTACTATTATCTATTTATAGTTGAACACTCTGCCGTAAGATGCCACTAGCTGCGGGCACTCACATATCTTTCATTAGGGTTATCAATCTAGTACGTTTATATTGAGTGGATATTAGGACTGCGTGCAGCATTGGGCACTATAGTCGAGAATAACGTATTACATAAACCTAATAAAAGCGATACTTAGGCCTACCGTGTTTACTGTTTTGTTTTAAAAACTAATTAACTTTAGTTTTTTATTTTTTAAACATATATATTCGCAGCGCGCAACGAACCCAAAAGCATATTCTTTATCTTGCTCTTTTAGAAGTATTTAATTCACCGTCATAATCAGCATTAAGATATGCATATTAGGATTTTTGAACTTTCAAATTACATTGAAACAAGTAATGTAAAAAAAAATTAAGTAAATCCTACTTAGGTCAACAATTATTTACTTAGGTCAACAACAATGTTTGTTTAGCATATTCCTAAATTTATATGCTGCTAAATATCTTACATAAGAGAATTTTTTTTTCATTATTGTAATCCCTCGACAGAGGGATTTAACATTTTGTATGGTCTGAAGATGAAACTATAGAGTTTCGAAACCGCGGTAGCCTTTATGAGGTGAGTTGATAGACCACTGACGGGAAGAATAGGTATATAATCCTAAGAATTTTTTTCCCATAGAAAACTAAAATTAATTATTTTAAATAATTAATGAATTAATATTTGAAAAAACTGTATTAACATTAAGTGTCATCCACTTTGTAGTGGATTTTTTAAAACTTTTGTTAAACAAGTTTTTATTTTAAATTTATGTTTTAAAAAATGTATTTGAACTGAGTGGATGAATAGAAAGTATTTTATTAACGATTGAAAATTTGAAAAAGATATATAAATATATATAGGGAGAGTGTGAACTAACAGTAGGAATTGAAAAACCAAAGCGAACCCTGACCGTCGTCAAAATTTTTTTAACGCTGATTACGATGGGTTTGAAATTGTCGCCATTTTTTTAACCGCCTCGGTGGGTTGATAGCGTACCGGGCTTTCACCCCGAAGACCCGGGTTCGATTCCCGGCCAGGGCTTGGCATTTTCATACGCTATAAATCATCCTACAGTCTGCATTAGCCCAAGTGTGCACAATAGTCGGACGTTAAACAACAAAAAAAGCCGCCATTTTGAAACTGTTGAACGAAATTCGCTGGTTAACGAAGTTGTCCAAGCAATTACGGTAATCGATTTTTATGCTAAATCGAACCGAAATTGCGAACTTGAGCGTGCTCACACACACTTACTTGTATATAAAAGTTTTAATGACCCCTCGAAAAGTGATCTAGAGGTAAGAATCGGTGCTCATTTCAAGGTCTGGGTTTTAACCGTGATGGTGTCTCTGATAGCTCAGTTTTGCAGTAGCAATTTGCTTATAAAAGTGCCATTATAATTTTACACTTCATATTGTAAAATCGAACTTTACAAAGTGCTGTATAAAAAGATTTATTATAATATAAATAAATAATATATTGTTTAAAAAAGTAAGAAAATATAATTAATTTATCGGGAATTAATAAAGTAAAAAGTGTGCGAAAAATCACGTACATTTAATTTGAGGTCTGGCGTTGCTTCTATTTCACAGTGTCGTGGATATTTGGCTTTATCTCGGATATTGGGATCAGTAGTGAGTTTCAGTGTGTTTATTTATAGCCCTACTGTCATAGTAGTTGTAACAAATAACCGTATATATTAGACTTAGCGCGATCTATGTCGAAACCATTTAGTCAGTAATTTACGATAGTGATGAACGAAGACACCTTACAGAACATAGTTATACTGTCAGATAGGCCTACCAAAGATTGTTGGCGTTGGAGTAAACAGATGATGTGGGCCGGAATTATTCCCAATGGAAATGAACTTATTTAATGAGAATATTTCAGAATTCCCAGAAAGTGAGAATTCTATAAAAAAAATTACATATTAATAGTTTTTATGTATTTTATCAGTTGCTACTGATTCTAAACTGCACTTGCACGCTAAACATTAATTAAGATTACGACCTATTTTTCCGTCTAGTGGTCTATTTACTCAACTCGTAAAGGTTACCGCGGTTTCGAAACCTTACTGCTTCATCTTCAAGCCGTAATACGAAATGTTAAATCCCTCTGTCGAGGTCGTCACAGAGTTAAAGAAAATATTGAAAACACGTCATAAACACTAAACACAATTACAATACACACGATAAAATTTGTCCGGAATCTAACGACATACGAGTTGCACTTATCGTTTGGCCAAACCAAATTTTATCGTGTGTATTTTAATCGTGTAATTGTGTTTAGTGTTTGAGACGTGTGTTTTCAGTGTTTTGTTAAACTCTGTGACTACCTCGACAAAGGGATTTGACATTTTGTATTACGGCCTTAAGATGAAACAGTAGCCGCGATAGCCTTTACGAGGTAAGTAAATAGACCACTAGACGGAAAAATTGGTCATAATCCCAATTTTTTAAATACGTGGTCCGGTGGCTACGTATTGATGAAGTATATTTATTAATGAAGTATATTTATTAATATACTATTAAATATCTATTAATATCTAATATCTATTATATCTATTAATGAAGCTAAAAATTAATAAAATTGCTGTCACCTATATGTTTACAGCAAATAAAAATTTTGATTTATAAGTTCCCAAATTACCGAGTAAGAAACCTGCAAACTTTTAAAGCACTTATTTAATAATTCTAATTTGTATTGTGGATAAATACTACAGTCTCGCATTAAACACAGGCCATCAGAATTTAAAGCAGGGCATCCAGGGACTAAAAACACAAAATTTAACCCACATAATCAAACATTATTGTTAAGTTAAATTGAAAATGAGAAATTACAAATTCCTGTGTTGTATTTCCGTGATCATTTTAAATTTATAAAACTTTAAAGAATAAGATTTGTTTTTCCAAAATGTTTCCTTTTTTATTTGGCATTTTAGTATTCTGAGATCCTGTAATAAAATGAGATGTTATTGTAACTGAAATTATTATCGTCTTGGCGCTTATCAGTTAAAAATACGGCATGTTTACATTATTAAATCATCAAAAATTAACAGTATTGTGAGTAAATCGGTTTTTTTAAATTTTAATCTAGACTTGGTAAATATAGAGTTCCCTTTAACTAAATAAAAATTATTGCTAGTTTTTTTTTAATTTCTTTAAATTAATAATGTTAGTACCTAAATTTTGTCGACTTAAATGCCAAAATAATGTAAAACTCTTGGGAATTTACGGATTCCTGGCAATATTTTTAGCAAAGTTTTCCTAGTTTTAAATTCCCTGGAATTTTTCATCACAACCTGACCATTACTAGAATGCCTTTTTTCATTCGTCGAGACTACAGACTAAACGAGTTATAAGTAGGGCCCGGATCTTTAAATAAATATTCTGCGGTTTTTGAGTATAAATAAATAGCTAAATATATTTCAGTATTTTCTAATTCTCTTCCTAAAAATATAATGCAGGAAGAATATAACTGACCTTTAGTCTACAGATGACGGATGAAAAGGGAAATAATTCCTTCAGAAGTAAAATTAAAAACAATAAAAAATTACCTTGCCTATGTAACTTATTTAAAAAATCGCAACGATAATTGAAAACTTTGAAAAAAGAATGTTGCTCTTACAACTACTTTGGAGCAAAAAGCATTCTGTTTGGAGCTTAAATCATGTCCGGGTAAAATCGGAGAAGAAATCAACCGAAACTTTGAAGCTGTGTTAAACAAAAATCCAGGCTGTTCAATTTTACTGCAATCAGAAACAAGGTTCTTGGGATCCTTCATGAAGAAAATGAAGATTTTGAAGTATTAAACGCTTTAAGCCCTTCAGACATTTCAGGGTTTAAATAATCTCCAATTACACTCCACCTGCTGTGAAAAGAAGCTTCTCACTATATAAAGCTTTGTTTCGAGATAATCGAGAAAATTTTACTCTCGATCATAAAAAAAAATATTTATATGCAGTGTCAAGGAATGATTTTTAATATAAACTTGGTTTATTGTAAATTGTATCATTTGTTGGTTTTTTTGTAATAAAAAATCTCAGTAAATGTAATAAGTTTTTTAAAATAAGTTATGAGCTTAGTTATTAGCTCAGATCGCGCTAAGTTTAAATGCCCTCTAGCTAGGATGGATGGACGTTTCTACTTTTGGTTAGGTAACTGAAAATTGCAGTGTATAATTCCGCTATAACTCCACGTAAACAGTTTTAATACGATTAGTCTGTTACGATTAGTAATAATTTTGTGTGCAAGGCTGAACAAGGCTGCGGGTTATAAAAAAGAGTTAGGCAGTGACGACGCCTGTGTTTGACAGTGACATAACGTTCAACAAATTTATTATGAGTTCTATTCGGGTGCATCCAGTTTCTTTCAGTTAAATACGGTATAATGTGTTCTCTGACTCTGTCTGCGATCAGGTTAAGAATCAGTGGTGCCAATCCCCTTTAAAGCCAATGGTGCGGATTCCCCCTTAAACGTTATTTATCACCCACAAATTAATCATACTAGTATATATAATATACAGGCTTTTCGGTTATTCACTAGTTTAGTGTCAATTCCCGCTGCAGATTGATCTATCAAAAATTGTATTATATATTTTTTTTAAATTTTGTAGGCGAAAAACCTGAAAGATTATCATCGCCCAAAACAGGATCGGAAAGTGATTATCAATTATAAAATTATCCATTTTAAAGTAAGAGAATTTTCCAAAGTTCAAAACAAAATGCCCCGCAGGGGGTGCAGACTAGCTGCACCTATTGAGAGGATTTAGACGTCCCTCGCGGTACCCGAGTCTAACACACACTTACACTTACAACACTACACTTACGACTTTAACACTTTACACTCACACTTACATTTAGGGAGGCGATAATAGCTTTTCGCCTTAAAATAACAACAACAACAAATCAAAACAAAATGTCAAATAGCTCAAGTTTAAGGAATTAATAATTGTTAATAAAGCAATGTAAAAGTAAAAATATTAAGGTATTTTGAATAAAATATAATAAATTATCATAAGTTTAAAAAAACAAAATACAACAGGGATGAAAGTAGTTCCTGAAAAAATAATTTAACAATTATAATAATAATAAATATTAATTAAATTTTATAAAATGTATTTAAGTAACGCAAGAAATTTATACTCGGCCAATAGCCGAAGCATCTCCTTTAAAGTGCTTCCTAGTCCTCTTAGCCGACGCAGGTTCCTTAAGTCATTACAATCTTGCAAAAGTATGTTTGATTGTGATGTGTGATTCACAATGCTCGCAAACAGGTTGGTCCCCGCGTACAGTCAGAAATCCATGTGTCAAAGGGCACTCCCCAATACCACCCAATACTCACCAATACGAAGACGAGTAACCACAACCTCTTCCTACGACTTAGTAAAGACGACCTCCGTAAACGAACAGTATTTTTAATGCCCTCAGTTTGTGATTGCCAACAGCTACCCACCCATTTTCCCAATTGAAGTAAATTATGTTCTTCATATAATATTGAAAATTATTTTATACAAAATTAAAAATGATGTATTTTTAAATTTAGTTGAATAACAAAATCTTGTAATGTTGAATAATCCAGACAGTAAAATTATATTGCATTAAATTCTTCTCTCCTTGAATCGATAAAAAAATTACTGTTTTCAAATACTTTTCTCATAAAATCATAACTGAAAATTTCTCCCCCCCCAAAAAAAAAATTCGATGACGCAACTTGCGCGTCTTCCCCTTTCGTGTAGGCACTTATGTTAAAAATTGAAATTTTTATTTTTTCATTTTCATAATTTCTGTATAGATATTTTTAGCCAGTTTCCTTTGTGTGTGTGTGTGTGTGTGTGTGTGCGCGCGCGCGCGCGCGTGTGTCTAAACAATTTAATATTTATTAAAAAATTAGGAAATAATGTGTCTCTAGTAACTGTCAATCTATTCAATAGCTTCGTTAGCTGAAGTGTAGCGTATACAGTATGTGTATGTGCCTACTGTTCGAGCGTCAACCGGTGTTGCTGATTGACCTTGAACGGAGTGAACCCAATGGCTACGCAAATCAACCTTGTTTTTCTTTTTAAATCAATAGGAGGTTAATTTTGCAATTAGAATACCTTGGAACAGGTTTCTATGCAAATCGTGTCTACTGTCGCCCATTGTACGCGGTGCGGGCCACGTTTCAACACACACTTCTACCATTGATCAATACGCACTTCTATCATTGATCAATACGCACTTCTACCATTGATCAATACGCACTTGCTTGTTCACGCACGTCGCGCGATTGATTCAATACGAGATGGAAGCTAATGTTAAACAGAATTTGTTGGCTTATGACGTGTCAGGGATGGAAAAACGAAATTATCACTGCGTGAATCTGTCTCGCCGACGTGATGGAAGCAAATTTACAAAAAGTATGTTTTTTATCGTACCATATTTTCGGAACTATGATTTCACCATCGCAAACGCGATTAAAATCTGCTATATATGAGCATTAGCATTAAAAATTTTCAAATTGCATTAAATATTCGAAAATGGACTCTGATCGCCGTCAAATTAAATTTTTAAATGCCAGCTAATTTTACAAATGCTGATTTATACAATTTTAAATGATGATAACAGTAGTGAAATATTAAAAAAATTATTTTAAAGATTTTAAATGGCCGCCATTACGAAACTGTTGAACAGATTTTACTGGGTATCGAACTTGTACAGGCTATTACCAAAATCGATTTTTGCTAAGTTTGAATCACGTCGGATCGAAATTGTGAACGTGAGCTTGCTGAACACGTACGCCCGCGCCCCTCCCCACACATAACAGCGCTTATTTCAAAGTTTCTTGGTCTAGCTGTTCCCATGATGGACCTCTCCAGTAGGTTATTTTCCAACAAATTTTGCTGTTAATGAGTTTAATGCCAAATGTTTAGATTTTTACACTGTTAAAAGGTAACAGTTTCATCTTAGTTGTATAGTACGTAATAGTGAAGAAGGAATAACTTTACAGTCGAAACCTGCAGTTCTGTTTCATGTATATAGTTACTCGCCTACGTGTGCGATTACCGTATGTATTCGGTTTATTGTTTCAAGGTCATAATCTAATTTATGCCGAACCTTGAATACCACAATGATTTACGCACTTTTTGAAGTGTGAACACATTTTACTCCCAAGGTCATACATCTGGTTCAGGTTTTTTTTATAATGAACGTTTCCGTAAATACAGTTGGCTGTGTGTGAAGAAAAATATTTTTTTTAATAATCGCGGCACGCAGCTCTCTCGCTTAATAGCAATTTGTTTATTTTAAACTATTTTTCATGGTGTACGTGTGCGCGCGCATGTGTGTAGAATAGAATATTTTCCAATAGAAATTCGCTGAAACATCATTATGGTAAAGGTTCAGATATGTATTTAAAAATGGAAAATATTTAACAAAAAAGTGGAATGTTTATTAAAAACAGAATTTATTTATTAACATTTTTTAATGCACAAAACCCAGAAAATGACAAAATTTACAAAAAACGTAGTTTAAAATAAAAGTCATTTGTTAACACTGCATATAAATGTTTTTTTAACGATCGAAAGTAAAACTTTTTCGATATAGTTATCTCGAAACAAGGCTTTATATTGGCGGGAAGCGTCTATCAATATCACGTGGTGTAATGAGCATATTTATACTTCAAAATGTCTGAGGGGCTTAAGCGTTAAAATACTTCAAAATCTTCATTTTCTTCATGAAGGATCCCAAGAACCTTGTTCTGACCGCAGTAAAATTGAACAGCCCGGATTTTTGTGTAACACAGCTTCAAAGTTTCGGTTGATTTCTTCTCCGATTTTACCCAGACATGATTTAAGCTCCAAACAGAATGCTTTTTGCTCCAAAGTAGTTGTATGAGCAACATTCTTTTTTCAGAGTTTTCAATTATCGTTGGGATTTTTTTAATATTATAAGTTACATAGGCAAGGTAATTTTTTATTGTTTTTAATTTTACTTCTGAAGGAATTATTTCCCTTTTCATCCGTCACCTGTAGACCTAAAGGTCAGTTATAACATCGGTTAATTGGAAAATTTTATTTCCATTTATAATCTCCGTCTTCTTCGTACATTTTTTAAGGAAAAAACTAAAAAAAAAAATGATTTATATTTAGATATTCATATCTGTTTAGCTTCAAATATCGTAAAATATTTATTTAAATAAAGATCCAGTCTCTAATTATGGCTGAGTTTTGTGTAACTTTAACGCAAAATTTAATATTAATCTTCTGAACACGAAGTTCAGAAAGTTTATTTTAAAGGTTTTAATTTTTTTTATTGGGTATCATATTTTTATAAATTATTGTAGATTCTTGAAAAATTCATAAACTCTTTATTTGCTAAGTTTAAAATGCCTCTGTGCAGATTTTAACGGTCATTACGATTAGGAAAACATTTAATTATAAGTATGAATAAAAGTTATGATATTTTTAAAGATTTTTTTATGCAAACTTCCGGTTAAATTCAGTGTTCTAAGTTTTAATCGGTCCGAAATTGCGAACTCCAGACAGCTCATGTACGTTTAACACAACGTGTTCTAGTTGCCATGACCGTGCTCATTTCATAGTCGCTTCGTAGCTCGTTTTGCAGTTTAAGTTCGCTAAAATTACCAAGGTTTAAATATAAACTACTTTCGCTTTGCTCTGTTGAAAGCGTTTTTTGTTTTGAGTTATGTAACAGAATGATGACATAGTTATATGAAGATACGGAACACAAGGGCAACAATAACGCGTTTAAGCTGACATAACTAGGGCACTGCTAACGCCATCGTGGTACTCTGTGTGTTCCCATATGTTGAAAAAGCTGTGAGCTGCCAATCCCGGCCTACTGACCAGTGTTTGTTGGCTGTATCGTGTGTTTTACTTTGTGCACCAAGAAAATATCAGCTCTCTCGAAGCGAAAACATAGGAATCATTTTACGATGAAAAAAGTTACTGACCGAAAGTAAATTGGAAAAATTGCAAACAGTTTCGCCCAGTGAAGATACACAGCTTTTCTACCAAATTTGAGGCAGAGGAAACAATAAGAACAAGGTTAGATGTTATTTCCGTTTTAGGAACGAATCAAATTTAGGAATGTATGCATTTTATATCTCATTATTTCGACATAGCTACCGGACCACATATTTAAATATGACCTATCCGTCTAGTGGTCTATTTACTCACATCGTAAAGGTTACAGCGTTTCAAATCCTTACTGTTTCACCTTCAGGCCGTAATACAAAATCCCTCGTCGGTCGTCACAGAGTTAAACTAAACATTGAAAACACACGTCACAAACACTAAACACACTTAGGCTATACGATCAAAATACACAAATTTCGTTTGGCCAAAAACCTTACGTGCAACTCGTATGTTGTTACATTACGGACTGCCTTTTTATATCAGTCGTTCGCTCCCGAAGCGGGATTAAAAAAAAATATGTAAGGTGACAGTTTATTTGGGTTTACTTAAATTAGGCTGGATTTGGTCAAAATCGTTTTAACCGATTTTTATTGATCCGAAGTACTTAACAACTTTTTAAATTTTGGACCTCGTGAATGGGTATCAAAATTGAATGTTCACATGATCTAAATATATTTACAATTCTTTTATTTTGTCACTTGACAAAGTGTACAGAAAATTTCTTTTTTGATTTGTAACTTTTTTTTGAAAACTCTTAAAGTTAATACAAAATTAAACAATTTTGTCGTGTTTGTGTTTTAGTCAAACAAGAATTAAAGAATGTAATTATTGTAAATATAAAACGTATGGTTTGGTATTAAATGATATTTCGTATACATAGTAAGTATTTGTGTTAATAAATAAGCTTTTACCATACTAAACGTTTACATTTATAATATTAAGTGTTCTGTTTAATTTGTTTACAGGTAAGAAATGAATTTGATTAGTGCTTTTGTACAATTTGCGCTTTTCACGTGAGTAAAATATTTATTTTTCGATTTTCGTCTTTGTAATTTCGTAGATTATGAAAAATCTTATTTTGTTAAAAAATACAAATAAACCAAAACATAACAAACTATGTTTAAATATGTTTGTTTCATTCCAAACTTTAAATGGAATAAATCTACTTACTGCAAAATTTTTGGTTTTTTTTAATGTATTGAGATACTTTGATTGTTCTTTGGAAATTAATAGAACAAATTTTTGTTTTTTTTTATTTGAATTTTTTTGTTAGGTGACTGAATCTTCATTAAAAATGAACATTGAATGTTTTTTTTATTACATTGTAAGAGAAAGACACATTACATCATTAAGAAAATCGCTGTAAAATACTATTTTTGTTCTTTAATACTACAAGTTTAATCTACTGTTGAATGAATGTCTATGTATAATTGCATTGCGACCTTTGTATAGCTCTGTTTCCTTGAACATAATAAAGAGGAATAAAATTGCCCTGCTTAACTGACGGATTTCCCCTCCCTACTTATTGAGTGTGTGTGTGTGTGTGTGTGTGTGTGTGTGTGTGTGTGTGTGTGCGCGTGCGCGCGCGCGCGACAAACAGTTTAGTTCAAAAAAAATTTATACCATGTCTGAACAAGTTTTTTTTGCAAGAAACTAACAGTTAAGGGAACTACTGAACTGAACTGCTGCACTAGTAATATAGACGCTTTGTACTCGTTCCGTAAAATGTAGGAAGCAACTATAACAGGAGACAGGCGGGCAGCAAAACCATATATAAACGTGCTAGAATGATAAACCCTTATGAGAGTGCGTGCTCGCTACTGGTGACATCTTGAAGCAGAGTGTTCAATTACAGTTAAATAAATAATATAACTATTTTTTTAAACATCTCCCCACCTCTGTCCTTGCAGCTTGCAGCGTTTGTAGCAGCAGATGGTCCAATTACAGTAGAGTCTCGGTAATCCGGACTGACGGGACCGGAACCTGTCCGGATTATCGGAAGTCCGGATTAAACGGAATCAACTGTAATATATATATAAAAAACAAATTTTACAGGCAAAAGAAAAATCTTGTTAATTAAAAATCAACGTTTATGATTCTCATGCCTCAGTACTAAACAAGGCTTAGTGTTTGTGTCATTGTTACAGTTACTTTCTTACATTTAGTAGAAATTATGTTGTTCTTAATAAGTGCACACAATAAGACACTCGCACTGAATAAAAATATGTACTGTACTGTCAGGTGCACCTAGGTTAGCACCAACACGAGTAAACATCAGCTAAAGGAAACAAAACAAAACTAAACAATTCGTGAGTATAGAGTCAATCACTTCTTTGAAAACAGACGTTGAGCGGAAAACTTCCAGCAAATTAAGCCAAGCGGACTGTCTTAGAATTGTATTTTCTTCTTTTTATCTTTTATGTCACAACATCCGTTTCTTTTATCTTTTTACAGATTCGTTCGAATTAACCGGATGTCCGAAATAGCGGGCTCCGCATAAGCGAGACTACTGTAATTGGACTTAGGCGGCTAATATCGAGCACGATTTTTATAATAGTGGCTGTACGTTCAGTCTGTTTATATTTAATGGTTACAACAAAACATAACTTGCCCTGAGTAATTTTTAGTCTGTATTTTATTTATAAACTTAAATACGAGGGCTATTCAGAAAGTAGATTACGTTTTTGGATAAAAAAACAACTAAGTACAGGAAAAAAATTTTATTATATACATTTGAAAGAGGAACTAAAATACTATTTTTCGACATAATCGCCAAACAAATTTAGACATTTGTCATATCGGTGAACTAGCTTTGAAATTCCCGTGTCGTAGAATTCCGCCGCCTGTGACGCCAGCCAGTCAGTCACGCCCGCGCGGAGATCTTACGACAAAGATGGTGAATCATTTCTTGATCGCATCGTAACGGGAGATGAGACTTGGGTTAAGCACGTTACCTGTGAGACAAAACTACAGTCTATGGAGTGGGGCACACAAATTCCCCCAAAAACCGAGGAAATGTTTGCAAACCCTGTCAGCAAGGAAGATCATGGCGACCGTTTTTGGGACAGGAAAGGTGTTCTTCTGGTTGACTTCCTAGAACGTGGAGCAACCATAAACTCAGAAAGGTATTGCCAAACATTACGAAACTTAAGACGAGCTATCCAGAACAAGCGGAGAGGAAAACTGAGTGCAAAAGTGTTGTTTTTGCACGACAATGCCCGCCCTCACACGGCAAATCGAACAAAGACGTCTTGACGGCCTTCAAGTGGGAGATTTTCCTCATCCACCCTACAGTCCGGACCTGGCACCTAGTGATTTCCACTTATTCCCGAAGATGAAGACTTGGCTTGCAACACAGCGCTTCGATGACGACGCAGATCTCCGCGCGGGCGTGACTGACTGGCTGGCGTCACAGGCGGCGGAATTCTACGACACGGGAATTTCAAAGCTAGTTCACCGATATGACAAATGTCTAAATTTGTTTGGCGATTATGTCGAAAAATAGTATTTTAGTTCCTCTTTCAAATGTATATAATAAAATTTTTTTCCTGTACTTAGTTTTTTTTTTATCCAAAAACGTAATCTACTTTCTGAATAGCCCTCGTATATCTTTCATTTCTTCAAAAAATTGTAAATTTCAATCGCTGTTGTAATTGGACTTCTCATTTCAGTGTTTTTTTCACTCAAAGTGTGTGCGCGTATGGTGCGTGTATAAATATAAATTTATATTTATATAAATTTATATAAATAAAATACACTGTGCGTGTATATACAGTATAAATTTTTTCCCAAGCCAAGTTGAAGTACCGTAACTCATAAGATTATAAAATAAAATAACCATAAAAGTATTTTAAAAAAACATCCTCATTCCTCACTAATCACAAAGTTATAGAAGATTTTCTTGGACATAATAGAAGAATAAAGTTGCCTGCTTTTGTAACCTCCTCCCTAACTATCATAAATACGTGCACGCACGCGCACGTGTGTGTAAATCTTACTATCATTACATTATAGAGTAAGCAATCTATTGTACACCATCTGGGGGAGCACAACCACATTTGGAATTCTGAACAATTTTATTAAAACCACTTTAATTACTTTTATATATTGATGACGTCAGGAATAAACTCTTGTTGCATCTATAGTGTTTTTAAACGTAGGCTTATAATGGTTGTAAACAAAATTTTACTAAATTCCAAATACGGTTATCCTCCCCACTGAGTGGTGTACAGTAGATTGTTTACTGTAGGCCTATAATGTAATAGAGAAGGGCTGCGTGTGTTTGTTTGTTGTGATTCGAGTGCCGTTGTTGCTGGCGTCTGTTGTGCAATTAATTAATCCAACTTTGTTATTCCCTTTGTTATTCTGATTTAAATTAACTTTTAACAAAAGTGAAATTGAGATTATGTTATGTGATGTGTAACGAACAATTAAAAAACAACAAAAATACTTATGCAATTCGTTTTGTGTTTTATTCGTTCAATAAAATTAATTAACGCCATTATTTTCAAATCGCATTACTGTTTGCTGTAAGGCCGATTGGCTTCGGGGAATGTTTACTGGGGTAAATGGAAACGCTTTCGATAAACGTGAATGGAATTTCAATCGGTTCCAATTTTTAATAGGTCAGTTTCAAAAAGTGTTTGTAATGAGTTTAAAATTTGCTCAGCCGTCATTTTATATTGATTTATAATGCCGAATTTCGGTTTTAACGTGTACCATGTTTTAGGACTGGTTGTGATGTTGGGTTGTGCGTGATGCAGGTGAACATATATTTATATTGATACCTACCATGACAAAACTGATGATTCTGAATTACATAAAATCGCTCATTATGGTAAGAATACAACTTTATTTACTACAGTGTATTATATATCACCGAATTTCCTCCCTCCTATCACCAAATTACCTCACTTCTGTCACCAAATTACTTTCCTTCTGTCACCAAATTACCTTCCTCCTGTCACAAAATTACCTCCCTCCTGTCACCAAATTACCTTCCTCCTGTCACCAAATCACTTTACTTTGTCACCAAATAACCTACCTCCTGCCACCAAATTACCTCCTTCCTGTCACCAAATTACTTTCCTTTTGTTACCAAATTACCTCCCTCCTGTCAACAAATTACCTCCATCCTGTCACCAAATTATCTCCCTCCTGTCACTAAATTATTTTTCTTATTTTCTTTAAATTACACAATTTGTTTTCAATGCAAACAGTTGTCCTAAAAGTTGCAGAACACTTTGGCCTACTTCAAATTACAGATGTCTTGTTTGAGCATTTATTGATATTTTTTAACTAGTAGTTCAAAGAACAGTAGACAGCTACAGAGCGCTGATAACTATTTCCGCCGATTTAACTGGTAACAGTAATATTTACGATCATATTATTGGAAATTTTATGTTCTTTTTCTACGAACTGGTCAAAATTATGATAGGTTGCCGTTCACCCCGTATTACAAGAAATAACCAGCAACTGTACTCAACGTTGAATCAACGTCGGCCATCTTGAAAAGGAATTAAATGGGGTAAATCTTACAAATACATCTTTTGGGCTTTATACAAGGTACTTCCGTATCAAATTTGAAAACAATCGGTCATTGCGTTTGGCCAAAACTGCGTAACAAACACAAACCAAATATCGAACAGTCGTTTAAAACAGATCTGACTTCGCTCGGCCAAAAATTTTATTGAAGAAAAAATATAAGTTTCCTGAAAATATCGCCAATATACGTTACATCATCGTCCTGACTTTTAAATAAACCTTTCATATTTATGCTATGCAATGACCAACATTAAATAAAAGTCATATGAATCAGTGCGAATTTCTTATTTTGGTAGAAATAATCGTTATAATCGAACAAATTTTAAACTCATCACAATACTTTTTGGAACTGATCTAATAAAAATTGGAACCGATTGAAATTCCATTCATATTTATATTTAGGTAGTTACGGCTACTGAAAACGTTTCCCTTTACCCCAGTAAACATTCCCCGAAGCTAATCTGCCTTACTACAAAGAGTTACGCGATTCGAATATAATGGCGTTAATTAATTTTATTAAAAGATTAATCGTTATTGGTAGAAATAAATCGTTATAGATATACTCGTTTATATAGATCATAATAGTTATAATTATTACACATTTTAATTTAATACATTTAAGGCCCTCGTAAATATATATGGACGATTTTATCTCTTCTGGGCTCCCGAAACAAAACATTGGCTTTATCCTTTGAATGTACGAGGTGTAAATTCTCTGTTTCTGGAAGAGAAACAGAATGAATGCATGGATATTTTTCAAAACGTTTTCAGAAGCATTGTGTGTGTGTGTGTGTGTGTGTGTGTGTGTGTGTGTGTTTTCAAGATAACCTAACCTCACTTTTTTAACTCGTGTTATTTTGTTATTTACAAACATTCAGCTTGCAACCATTGGCTTTATGCGCGAAACATCAAAATCAAATAATTTATATAACTTTTTTGATAATTGTTCCGATAGGATAGTAAGGTCAACGAACTGATACGTTATCAGCGTGCCAGAAATCAGGGTCAACCGGTTTGTTGTGGGTGAACAACGTAGCGTAGGGGGTGGTTGCGCAAAGCTTGGGGTCGGTATTGATCTCAACAACTTGGCAACACCGCACGCTTCACTCGCATTGCATGTCAACGACTCTGCTGCTACTACAGTCTAGATTGCGTGCGATAAACACCCCCCTACCCTTAGATTGAACCAACATTTCCTATCCTATCTCTCCTCGACACTTATAACGCTTATAAAATCTGACATTTAAAAATAGAAGTGTGTCATCCTTGAGCTACAGAAACGCACGCGACTCTGGGGTCTTATTTCGGGAACAGGAACGGGACACATTCTGGATGTTTTGTCTGGAAACTATTAAATGTTGAATATTGTTATTTTGATAATAATAGACTCGATTAG